>NW_020868633.1:70000-89638 GCF_003789085.1 Penaeus vannamei | reverse complement strand
CTCTCTCTCTCTCTCTCTTCTCCTCTCTCTCTCTCTCTCTCTCTCTCTCTCTTCTTTCTCTTCTCTCTCTCTCTCTCTCTCTCTCTCTCTCTCTCTCTCTCTTCTCTCTCTCTCTCTCTCTTCTCTTTCTCTTCTCTCTCTCTCTTCTCTCTCTCTCTCTCTCTCTCCTCTCTCTCTCTCTCTCTCTCTCTCTTCTCTCTCTCTCTCTCTCTCTCTCTCTCTCTCTCTCTCTCTCTCTCCTCTCTCTCTCTCTCTCTCTCTCTCTCTCTCTCTCTCTCTCTCTCTCTCTCTCTCTCTCTCTCTCTCTCTCTCTCTCTCTCTCTGCTTCTCTCTCTCTCTCTCTCTCTCTTCTCTCTCTCTCTTCTCTCTTCTCTCTCTCTCTCTTCTCTCTTCTCTCTCTCTTCTCTCTCTCTCTCTCTCTCTCTCTCTCTCTCTCTCTCTTCTCTCTCTCTCTCTCTCTCTCTCTCTCTCTCTCTCTCTTCTTCTCTCTCTTGCTTTTCTCTCTTTCTTTTTTCTTTCTTTCTTCTTTTTCTTTATTGTCATCTTCATCTCATCTTTTCTCTTTTTTCTTGTCTTTTCCTTCTTTTTTAGATTCTTCTATTTCTTTCTTCATTCTTTCCAAAATTTAGTAATTCATCCCTAGAGGTGCCTGTAATGGTGCATATATGTTTCGTCTATTTTGTTTTGTGTAAGGATGAATTTTTGTTTCCTTTGTAAAAATTAAATGGCCTGAAGTGGTTGATAATTTTTTTTACTTTTTTTCTCAACAGGAAGCACTCCATTAGGCACTTACCAAAGACTAGTTCAGTATCATAAAGCAGGGAAGATTTCATTCAAATATGTCAAGACGTTTAACATGGACGAATATGTTGGTAAGTATCACTCCAATTTGAATTATTACGAGTTGTTTGATTATTGTCATTACTGTACTTTGTTATTACTATTGTTGTTATTATTTATATTATTATTATTATTATTATTATTATTATTATTGATGATTATTATTGTTGATGATGATAATAATCATAATTGTAGTTGTTGTTACTGATGATTAGCTCATTAATTTTGCCAAAAATACACACAAATTATTTAATGTGATGTGAGGAATAGATTTGGGAAAAGTTATCTTTGACCTCTAATATAAGCATATGAATTTACTTTCACTCCACATTATAGTTGTGTATGTGTGTAATATTCAGAATTTTATCTTAAATCCAATGTTAAAACTTGGGGAGGGATGGAGAGGCGGTAGCTTCATCACAATTATTAGTGTTCTCAACTAATGTCGGACATTCCTAGGACCATTATTTGATCTATGTCATTTCATAGATAGCCACTAGAGGGAATTTACTCTGTAAAATCATGTTTTTACATATATACATGGTAAATGTATACAGCTGGAAAATGGGAGTAGGCATTAAGATCATTTTAATAATTAGTTACAAAATGGTTTCTCAGCATTTGGACATGCCACAGAACTAGTCTCAGGACTATTGACTGAGACCTAGGATTTCATAGATATTCCCCTTTACACTTCTTAAGTAGCCAAAGAATGAAAGTGTTAATCTTGACCATTCTTATTTGAAGTGTTTAAGATGTGTTGTGAGTACATATATATCAGCATAACATTATCATCATCTGTATAGATCTTGGGTAGTTCCAACAGTCTCTTGATACAAATGTATGACCTATCCTAACCTGACATGTTCAATGGGTTAAAAAGTACACCCTATGCAAGTACAGATAGTTGCTCAATTTTAAATCAATGTAGATATGAATATTCCTTATAAAGACCATCTTCTGTCTGTCTTCCATATGAAGCTGAAATAACAACTCCAATTCTAGGTATCCCACGGGACCACTCCCAGAGCTATCACACCTTCATGTGGGAGAATCTCTTCAAGCACATAGACATTGACCCTGCTAATGCACACATTCTGGACGGCAATGCACAGGACCTCGAGAAAGAGTGCCAGTTGTACGAGCAGAAGATTAAGGAGGCTGGTGGGATTGAGTTGTTTATGGGAGGTATGTACTCAGTCCTCAGTCAGAAGATGATTTGAAAACACATTGTAGTAACATTTTCTTTTTTAAGGATGTAAGTATATACTGTTAACCCATTATCGCCGGTGTATTTTGAAGCCGAAAATAAAAGTTTCCAGGTGGCTTGCCCAGACTCTCCCTGTGCGCCGGCTGCGGCCCACTGCTGCATCATAGCGCGGGCCCCAATACAGCGTCACACTAGTGACGCTGTATTTTTTTTTTCCGCAGTGTCTCATATGTAGGACACCTGTTGTTACTGGCTTAAGTGTTACATGTTCATATTTTGAATATTTTTGTATTATTTCAGGTATAGGTCCAGATGGCCATATTGCTTTCAACGAGCCAGGCTCTAGCCTTGTGTCACGAACCCGTGTCAAGACACTCAACCAAGAGACCATCACTGCCAATGCCCGTTTCTTTAACAATGACATGTCAAAAGTGCCAAAGCAGTCCCTTACTGTGGGTGTTGGGACAGTTATGGATGCCAGAGAGGTAAATGATATAGGATGTTTTCAGATAGTTTGTAACATTGTTATCATCATCAGGTGCTTGATGGATGCAGAACTAAGATTTTCTTTCTAATGAGCTCGTAGACAAAGGTCTGGTTTATCAGCACAACAGCATTTCAGCTGATCAGAATCAACCCAAGTGAGAAATTATGTAGCGTAAGTAGTGCAGCTTATTCTGTCCGTGGGAAACAGAAGAACCTTACCCTTGTTTTTGCCAACAATCCCATCTCCCTCTTCCTGGTCTGAAGCAGCTAGCAAAATCATAAGAAAATAAGATAAAAGGAGATACCTTCATCAGACCTCATGAGACAGAGAAATACATGTTTTCCATGTGTCAGACTGGTTCATGTGTGATATCTTGAGAGGGTAACAATGAAAGAAAGATCCTACAACAAATCTCTTCTCATTCATCTTTGATGAATGAGAAGAGGTTAATGAATATCTTCATAGAAATGATACACTGATCACTCATTATCCTCTAAAGACATTGATGAATAAAAAGTACCAAAGATCCAAACACACTGCAACACAGCACAATCAGAAGAAATTTGTATGGAGCACTACACACTCCTTATCCATGAGAGGAAAGAAAATTGATCAGGCTAGCTGACCCAGACTAGCATGAACATGGAAGGGGGAAGGAGTCAGTGGTAGGGACTAGGAAGCATTAACAGTTGGGATTCTTTTCTTTTCCATGTGCATAATTTTTCTGAATAGAATTAGCATGATTTCCCTAATATACCTATTCCTGCAGGTAATGATCCTTATCACAGGATCACACAAGGCCTATGCCCTTCACATGGCTATTGAGGAAGGGGTCAACCACATGTGGACAGTATCAGCATTCCAGCAACACCCCCGCACCCTCATGCTCTGCGATGAGGATGCAACTCTTGAGCTGAAGGTCAAGACTGTCAAGTACTTTAAGGTAAGACCCCTGGACTTTATCCTAAAAACATTAAGCAATCTTGGAAGGAAGCGTGATAGTAATGACATGTTTTCAGGTACTGTACATAGAGTAATTCCTATTTGTTCCATTTGTCTGCTCTGAAGTCATTCTTATGAAAGGATTTTGATTTGTTTAAAGCATTGGTGTTGGGCAAGGAAGTGTAGCATTTTTTCAGTGTAGGTTTATGAGATATAACTGCTGTATTCTTTGTCAGGCTGTTTAATAAAAAAGTTTAAGATTGTAGGATTTCAGAATTTATTATCATTAGTTCCCTATTTACAGGAAATAAACAGAAAATTGATACTGCAATCTGCATGTAAACATACACAAGATGAGCTTAAATTAGTAATGACTAAATGCTGTAAATTATAGCCACAGTTGCTAGCCAGTAATATATCTTAAATTTTGATTATGAGTTCAATATCATTCTGGATATGACTAAACTCTTAAGAAGTCTTGATTGCTGTAAAAGGAGTACTACATTAAGGAAAAGGGCTTGTTTAATGGGCACCAAAATAAGGTATCACCAACAAACAATAGCAAATTAATTGATTAATCTTCACTGTCTCTGCTTTCATACCTGTATTATTAAAAACAGAAGTGGGGCCTATTGTAGCACCTGTACCCAGTCCCAAATTACATTACATATTTTTTGCACTCCCCCAGGGGATCAGGGATACCGACATTGAATTTAGAAATGTGATAGGTGGCAAACCTACCCTCTCTCTCTCTGTGTGTGTGTGTGGGTGTGCGTGCGTGCGTGTGTGTGTGTGTGTGTGTGTGTGTGCGCGTGTTGTGTGTGTGTGTGTGTGTGTGTGTGTGTGTGTGTGTGTGTGTGTGTGTGTGTGTGTGTGTGTGTGTGTGTGTGTGTGTGTGTGTTGTGTGTGTGTGAGTGTGTGTGTGTGTGTGTGTGTGTGTGTGTGTGTGTCTCTGTGTGTCTGTGTGTCTGTGTGTGTGTCTGTGTGTGTAGAGAATTTAAAAATGTGATAGGTAGCAAACCTACCCTGTGTGTGTGTGTGTGTGTGTGTGTGTGGTGTGTGTGTGTGTGTGTGTGTGTGTGTGTGTGTGTGTGTGTGTGTGTGTGTAGTGTGTGTGTGTGTGTGGTGTGTGTGTGTGTGTGTGTGTGTGTGTGTGTGTGTGTGTGTGTGTGTGTTGTGTGTGTGTGTGTTGTGTGTGTGTGTGTGTGTGATATATAGATATAGATTTATTTATATACAAATGGTATCTGTATTTGTATTAATTTTTTAAGGTTTTGTCTTTTATAGTATTGGAGTAGTTGATAACATGGTTAGTAAATATTGGGAAATTTTCACCCTTCCATGGGGATAACAAAGGGGCCCTGCATTTAAGTTTTTAATAATATGGCCATGAGAGTATAGTAGTTGTTATGCATGTTCATGGCATGTAAATAGGCAGTAGGTATTGTGTAGCATTGGGTAGTATCTCTGGTTTATCAAACATTGAGATGCTGTTAAATGCATGATTGGCTGAATACTCAAAGGAGAAACAAGAAAACTGCCTGAAATGATGAACAAACTCTTGAGTGGAAACTAGTTGCTAAACTAAATACATATATATATATATATTATATATATATATATATATATATATATATATATATATATATATATATTGTTGTGTATGTATGTATGTATGTATGTGTACACATAATTCCTTATTAACTCAATAGATATTTCTGAATCCCAGTAAAACTGTAATATAACATTTTAGCATTTAAAAGTTTCTTACTTTTAATAAATCTTTACTACCAGAGCACTCCACATCAGTAACCATACATTTTCCAAGGAGTTTTTAGTAGGGACAAGAAAAGTTACTCGGCACATTAGAGTACATGTTCGGTCAACCAATCTAGCATTTTTATGGCAGACCTTTGTGTGATAGGTTCCATTACCAGGCTACTGATCATTTTCCTAGTTGTTTATAAATATGCCCTTGTCCTTACCTCTGCCTTGCATTCCAAATTATTTGCTTTTTATTTGTGCATCATTACTACATTGGTGAAATGATTTATAATTTATATTAGTACATTGAAGTGTTCCTTTGAATGATGTAGTTTGTCCCTATTTTCACAAAGGGAATGGGAGAGTATATTTTTGGAGCAAAATTTTTGGTTTCTTCAATTGGACACATTACTATATCCAGAAATGATGTGAACCATTGTCTCAGTAGGTGCTGTTACATCACAGTTTTCTTGATATTAAATTTTTTAGGAACTTTCAAGCTGAATATCTTTTTAGATTTACCTATCTTTCAATCACTGTTTTTCTCCATGTAATTCAAATCCATGCATATGAGGACTTTGAATTACCAATTTTGCATCTGCACTTTCCAAGCTAATTAACAGTTTGGCCTTACTTGCCTGTTATATCATACTGTCTAAAGAGTGGCGACGTGATGAGAACTACACAGTCCTTCCTCTTTGCTGGTGTCTTTTTTCAGCAAATAATCTAATCATTTTTACAGAATCTTCATGATACTCATTCATGCCTGATGGAGGAGGAACTTTGATAAGGTGACGGTTGCATGGCTGTATGCAGAACATGTAGATGCTTACACCATTAGTAATTTGTGAAAAAAAGCAAAACAAAAAGAAGGAAAGCACCCAATCAGTGTTTGTTTACAGAGAGAGATTCAATGAAACCCTCTTTGCTGTAGTATACAAACAGTTTCACAAATTATTGGTAATGCCTTTGTTTTTCCTGTATTCTTTAACACAACTCAAAAATAAAACCTGGTCAGAAACTTGCTCAGTAGGCTACAAGTAATGGACATCAAGGTATACCAGTGTTATATTTTAATACAGGGGTTCTTAACCTTTTTGATGATTCTAGACCCCTAGTGGATTGCCCATTATGGCCCTATATCCCTTTCACTTGACCATGGGATTATCCCTATCAGTCCTGTTAGTTGCTAGTTACGACTTCAATTGATATCAATAGCTCTTCATACTTTTTAAAATATGCAGTAGCAGTGCTAGTTAATAATGTAACATTCCACTAAAGTATAAATTGAAAATAATTGACAGTAGAAAAGTATGAATTAATATATTAAATGAATACAAATGGCCAGAGATTAAGGACTAAGCCCTCAGCATTTGGTTCTATATACACCAAGGGTAGGGTACCCACAATTTAAGGACACTTTCTGTAATATATCCTTTTGAAGGACAGTGATATATATATATATATTATATATATATATATATATATATATATATATATATATATATATATATATATATATATATCATACATGCAAACACTATGCATTTATTTATGTATTATTACATGTTTTGGATAAGTTCAAAGTACACTTTTTTTATTCCTCATTTTAGTCGAAAAGAATAATAACATGCACAATTGCAAACTGTGGATTATTGTGACTAATACGCAGATGATTTGCACCCAGTTATGATTTAACATAGTTAACAATTACCCAAGTAACATAAAAATATGGTGATGAAAATACTTTGTCTTACCTCTGAGATATGAGTTCCTTTATGATATAATGATGTGTGCATTATTTATTTATTTTTTTTTTTTTTGCAGAATTTCATGTAATATGTAGATCCCATGACCATCCTAGGTGTGCTTAATGTTATTGATAGAGACATCATGGTAATTTAGGCTGAATTAGAAATCAATAAAATAGGGAGCATATATGTAAAGTGGAAATCTGTTATAAAGGACCAGATTATTTCTTCAGTGATGGTATCCCCTCTCATTTCCTTGGACGACTTTGGGGTTTTAGTGTTTTGCTAAATGCAGTAGTGGCCTAACCAAAATTATAGAGGGCATGTATTAATAGCTAAAAAAATATAGCATCTTAAAAGTTCATTGTGACAGACATAGAAAAGATACGAGGAGAATGAGTGATTCCGCAAGGCAAGGTGTACAGTTAACATTTGTCAATAGTAAATCTTCTTCAGAATCATATAAATTCTGTTGAGGGATTATTATTAGTGCATCAACTGTATATCATGCATTGTAGGATTATACATTTACATTTGTACCTTATCTACATAAATGGCATTGGAAGCTTTGTTGAGCAGTTCATAAGCACAAGATGTACATATAGCTTGATAGGTGCAGAGTGCTTTCAAAGATCAGTAGCTGCCAGTAGCATTACTTTTTAGATATATGACATAATGTTTAAAATATCTTGAGGTATTTTCAAAGTTCATGACTATAACACAGTTAATTGAGGAAATATGACTTGTTCATTTTTATTCTCTTTCACTTTCTTTTTATTCTGATTTATTCTTACTTTGTTCCTTTCTATCTTCCATTTTCCTTATTATACCAGTTAGAAAAAAGTAATTCTAAAATGTTATTTGTTTGAGGTTAGTGTTTTGCATGATCTCAGTTTTTGTTGTGATGCAAATACATGTTTTAGAAGTTTTGTTGTTTCTGATTATGTTCGAAGTTTTGGTCAAAGTGGAGCTTTGCTGGAAATATAAAGTTCTAAAGTTCATCTAAAAGTATTGTTTGGTAAAAATAGGTTATTTAGATTATTATTTTCTAATTGTTTATAATAAAGATGTTATTCATTTAGATATAATTTTCTCGTCCCTTGAGGTCTGATGCTATTAGCGACCAGTATGGGTACTAACATTAAAAACTAAGAATTATTTGTACCAAGAAGATCTGTGCCCAACTTATCCTCTAACTGGGGGAAAAAATGCTTTTTGCAGCTAGCCTTTACTGTTGCTTTTGGGCATATTTCTAATAATATTACAGAAAGCTTCACCAAACTTGTTAATTTCCCACTATTAGGGTTCCCAACCTCCCAAAGGAATGTGAGTGCATGTTTGAGTTTGAATATTTGTACATGTTTGATGGAAAACATGTGTTCATATGTATATATGTGTGTGTTTGTATGTTATATTGGTGTATGTTGTAGTATAGTTAGATGTTAATATACTTTGATAGTAGTGTATATATATATATATTGTATTATATATGTCAAACATAATATATAGTAAGTAGTTTATATATATACGATATATATATTATATATAGTAGTATTATAAAATATAACTATAAATACAATACATATTATCTATACATATTGATAGTATATATATATATATATATATATATATATATTATGATTATAGTATAAATAAGTATAGTATATATATGACACAGTATAGTGTATTATTAGTATTATATATGTATGTTGTATAGTGTATACGAACTATCTATGTTATATCGTTATGTATATATATACTATCATATTATATTATATATATACGCGATAGGTACTCTACTATGTATTTATAATTAGGTATGTGCGGTATAGTTTATACGTGTAAGTAGTATACTGTATAGTAATGACTACTCATCACGTATGTGCGATATTAGTATTGTATATATCATATATATTAGTGGTGTATATATTAGTATAGTTGTGTATATTATAATATATAGTATATATAGTATATATACTATATATTAGTAATTAATAATATGTATATAGTAATATATATACTATATATACTCACAGATATATACTATATATAATGTAAGCTATAATATAAGCTAAATCATATAATTATATTATTATATTATTTATATAGTATATATTTTATATATATATATATCTATATATTAGTAGCTCTATATATATTTCTATAGTTATAGTATGGTATATATATGTATGATAACTATATCTCAATCAATATATATTAGTATATTAAATAAAAACTATTATAGTCATAATATACTTATAACTAGTTATATAATACGCATAGAGTATATATTATTATATATGTATAATATATATATATTTATATATAGATCATAAAATAATATTCTATATATATACATATATAAACTCTTTAATCAAAATTATATAAAAAATTATTAATATTTAAATATAATAAATAGATGATTTATTAATTATTATAAATATAAGATGATATATATAGTAATATAGATATTCTAGATATTTATTATAATATAATATATATATATTTATGAATATATAATATATATATAATATTAATATATAATATATATATATTAATTTTATATATAATATAAAAATAATATATATAATAAATATATATATATATATTATATATATATATATAATTATATTTATATTATAATTAATATATTTAATATATATATATAATAATTAATATATATATTATATATTACAATATTATAATATTATATTACAACTCCTCCTTCCCAATACTGCATTTGCATCCCCCTCTGCATAACACTAGTTTTTAAGACCACCATATATTGGAGACATTATGGTTATTAATTTTATATTTTTTCCAATGACTGTGCCATTTGTTGCATTAGGTGCACACTAAATGCATGTCAATTTCAGTATTGAGACTCATTTCATTTGCAAATGTTCATAAGAGTGAACACATTTTTCTTTTATGTACACCCTATATATGTGCAGGTGTATGCATTTGTGTGTGTATATTTGTGCATATGCGTGTGCATGTTCAAGTGACTGGATGATTGAATGAATAAGTGAAAAAACAACATTGTCATGATAACTGACCAGTCTCTCTCATTTCTAGGACTTGTGGTCAGTGCACAGCAAACTCATTGACGACCCAATGATGGCATCGTTTCAAGAGTGAAGGATGAAGCCATTTTGTGCTTTTTACAGAAATTGTCCCAGTGGTGGTGGTCATTCATTTCTTTGGGTGAAGGCTTAATGATAACGGATTTCAAAATCATATTCCAAATATGGTAATGGTGCTATTTATCATTGAGTAAGATTTGAATTTTATTTTTGACAAATTATTTTTAAAAAATCAAAATGCCTTTTGATAATAATTGCATATTGATAAACAGACCTTTTGGAAATGAAAATCAAAAGGGAAATTACTTACAAGATGATGATAGCATTAACATATTACAGCTGATGCACTGACTTTGTGATGGTTGACATTTCCCATAGATTTTTTTTATTTCAAGAGATAAACTGATGCTGAGATATCTTTTTGATATTAAATTGAATAATTGTTGATCTGCCAGATGATCTTGCATTGATTTGACTTTTTTTTTACATCTATATTTTTTGATAAATATCCTTCTGGATGTAATCTAATAAATTAGAATTATATTAAGACGATTCAAAACTGTGATTAAAAAAGAGAAAGAAGTGTATTCCATCATTGTGATTTTATTAACAATGATATAAAAAGATTATATAGCTTTACTTTACTCTGTCCAGCAAGGTATATTAAAATATTACTCTGAAGGACAGCACTATTAAAATGATCTGTGAATTATGATAGATTCAAAAAGGTGTTCATTGAGTAATTACTGTTAGCAGAAAGGATTCAGGTATCTTTTTTGTTGCTTTTACTATTTGTAATTGTTAATCCTATATATATATACCCATTTTGGGGAGCTTTATATGCACACATGTTTGTAACTGTTGGTACACCTTGTATTTGTAAGTGGATGTATATGTATATCAGATTAATCATATAGGATCGTGTTAAAGTACATGGGTGTATACTGGTTAATCAATAAAAGGACAATAATGTTTATGTAATTGATTGCTATACTTTACCCCACCCAAGACGATTTGGCTCATATAAATTGTTTTTCATTCCTGTCTACTCACTTTTGTCTTTTCCTTCTTCTTTTTCTCCTTTTTTTCTTCCTTTTTCCTTCTTTGATCCTTTTCTCCTATTTCTTCTTTTCCTATTCTTCTTTTTCCTTTTCTCTTTTCTCCTTTTCTCCTTTTCCCACTATTCTCTTTTCCTATTCCTTCTTCACTCTCTTCTTTTTCTCCACTTTCTTTTTGTGTGTGATGATAGAGAGAGAATGTAATGCTAGGGTATGAATTATAGATTATATATTAAAAATAATTATAATTATAATCATACTTATCGTGATGAAAATCACAGTATTTAAATAATAGTAATGATGATAATGAATATTATCCAACAGAGATTGGAATACCTCCAAAATATTCAGGGTTTTATGTTGTTCATGATTAGTTATTTAAGCTTTACCCCTTGAATATACTTAATTTTCTCTTATTTGTCCTCGCTAGCTATGCTCATAGAAAACGGAACTTAATACTTGGAAGGGTGAACTAAAGACATGTTTCCTCCTCCGGTGTCCTATCCCTTTTTTGGAATTGTTGATGCCTTTACATGTCTTTGGCTGTTTGTGACCCACCTGTCTGTCGTATTGGCCCTCGCTCAAGGAGGAAGAGAGGTGAGAGAGGGGGAAGGATGAAAAGAGAAGGGCAAAATAAAAAGGTGGAGGAGGAGGAGGAGGAGACAAAGAAGAAGGAGAAGGAGAAAGAGAAAGAGGAGGGGGAAGATGATCAGCAGCAATATCAGTGAGGAGGAGATCTGAGGCACAGAGTATAGAAAGTAGAACTAAAAACACTGTGAAGATGCTCAGTTGGATTATATCCTTTTAAGACACAAAAAGAGGAGGAGAAAGGAGAGAACAGGAGGAGGAAGAGGTAGGGAAGAGAAGGGGGAAGAAAAGTAAGAAATTGAAGAGGAGTAACAGGAAGAAGATAAAGAAGATGAAGAAGAATAGGAAAAAGGAGAAGGAGAAGGCAAAGATGCACAAGTGGATTCTATCCTATTCTATGCACAATCCCCTTAATCCCTTGCCCGTTGTTGTCATGGGGGGGGATTAGGAGAAGGAGACTGAGACCCAATGCAGGGATCTCCCCTGTCTAGGGCCTCAGCCCTCGACTCAAGTAATTTTGCATAGTCTTTTCCCCCTCCAGCTTTTTGTTTCTGTCTCTTCTCCAACCCTTTCTACTATCTACTTCCTAAGGAAGGGATGAAAGGCTGACCTTGTGCCAGTCCTGAACGGCCTGCGGGAACTATGGGCACAGTACTCTCGATTTAATTGTCTAGCCCATACCTTCAAGTGCATGAAGGTGGGTGTTATGCCTTTTATATAATCTACCATGGTTCCCCATGACCAGTAATTAATCTGAATATCTACTAGTAATAGTGATATAACAACAATGAATCCACCTATCATTAAGAGCAATGAGGCACTTGCCGCCTTTTATCAAATAGCCCACCCAAGGCTCTGCCTTTGACACGACTCCGGAACACTGAAACTAGCACACTTGAGTCTGTTATAATACGACAGTGTGCCAGGACAGGTTGCGATTATGAATTTTTAATTACGACCGACATTATCATATTTATCTAGTAGTTCAATCTCGCTATATAACCACGCGGGGTACTTATAGGGCTTACATGAGTTAGTCTAGAATTTGATAATATATTATATTATATTATGTTCATGATATTATTATTATTTATCTATGTGATACGTACCACACTCTCAATGCTTACTAGTGCATTACGCCACCCTAAGCAGAGATAAACATCTCCAGAAGACATTCATACCCTCTCAGAACTTCTCAATTTTCATCAACGCATTATCAGGGATATATTAACATTGGTGGATAGTGATAGATTATGAATTTAGTACGTTGGAGTGGTGACTGTTATTGTTGAGATAATATGTGTAAGGTCGAGTGTGTATAAAGTCAATTTTAAGATTGGCGGTAGTGTGAGTGTCGTGTGGTGTGTGTGGGGGTGTAGTTGTTATAGGATGTGTGTTGGTGGTTTTGTTTTTTGAGGAGTATTGTGGTGAGCGGTGTGGGAGGTGAGTGTGTTGCGGTGTGGTCTCACGCTCATTAGATCTCAAATCACGTGTAAGCACCGACACCTGGGGGACAGAGATAGAAACTAATAACACCCCACAACCTTCATCAAGCACGCATCCTCCTATTATACCTACAGCCATATTCTCCATCCTCCGTAATACTCCCTCTACACACATCCGACCATTCCACCACACAACCCTACAGATATCTTAAATACTCTGTTTGGCCACTTAATGGGATCCGATTTTTATCATGTAACAGCTAAGATACAAGAAACGCTGAAATCTATAGCACTTATCAATTTAACTGATCATTCTGGCACCCATTCCTGCAGAGCTTCATCCAACCCTAAATACTGGGTACCAGACTGTCGCTCTCTCCCAGCAAACTGACGCAGTCGATACCAATGATTGGTCAGATGTGGAGAAGACTTTATAAGGAGCTCAAGACCACGATGTAATTAGTAATTGCTAGCACCATCCTCTAGAGGTCAACGCAAAGAAATCCGACAACATTCAAAATTATTTTCATTCACATGACTTATCCTTACCGTATTACATTGGTGGACCATCATCCCTAATTCGACCATACCAAACCCTCCCGTCAATGTCAAAACTATTGAGCTTTGACATCTGCAAACACTGCCGTTCACAGACTCGATGCCCGCAGTATGTGGCCCCACCTGTTCATAACCATTAAGCTGGCTCAGCACAAACATGTACATGCTGCTAATTGCAGTGGACCATAATGATATTTTATAGCGGCTTGTCCCTTACAAGTTTGATCTTGAGGTAGAACTCTCAAATACAAATTGTCTCACAATTACGTGAAGCGCGACAGGAAACACGTTTACAAGGTTCTATCCGCATATTCCAAGCTTCTAGTAACATCGTCGCTCAACCCGTCCCCACCCCAAGATGTCCTTATTTCCACTTCTACATTCAACGCTCCTCAGACCAATTCTTTTGCCACTTCTAAAAATCGCCAGACACCACACTCTCAAAACACAGCTCCAATCTCAACTACAGCAACCACTTCTACCTTCACCTCTCCTCAGACAATTCTTTTGTCAACTCTAAATCTAACAAACATAACCCAAATCTCCCACAGCTTCACTCTCACTACCGCCGCAACACATCCACGGTACTCCGTCCTACTAAATATTCCCTACCCCATTCCTCCTACTCACCGTGCTGACACAACCTAACCTCAATTCCGTCCACGCCGATATCATCCTCGATACGCATCCTCCTGATGATAAGTCCACTCGTATGCCCCTGCTTACTCATAGCACCGCTACACCCTTTCCTCCTATCCTCCAAAGACAACACATTCCGGCTTCACTCCACTATCGCATCCTTCCGAATCGCATCTTCTACCCCTAATACTTCCCCACAAAACACTTCCTGACCTACTATCCCTCTAACACTACCCATTCCCCTTCAACCAGCAACTATACGCACATTCATCACATCCTCATCCAATCTACTCTTTCCCACTCTCTCCGGATACACACGGGAATCACTCATGGTCAACAGTGCCCTTCCCCAGATTCTGCTCCTGATGAAAATAGGTGTTGGTTTGTCAGTGGCGGTGTAGGCTGGATACTGGTCTGTGGTTTGCTGAATGGCTAGAGGGTGGTGTGGTGTGTGTGGTGTGGGCTGTAGTGTGGAGGCGAAAGTAGACGGTTTCGGTCGAACAAACCGGAAATCAAAACGCTCATATAAAGAATACACGATGTCACGACGCTACGATTTGGGTGGTGTTAGCGTCTGGTGTCGCACAGCAGAGTCAGTTGTGCTTTAGTGGTTGATGAGTACGAGGAGTGGTCGTGACCGTCCACACATTCACACACATCAGCACATAACGATGTACTACACATGTGTGGTGTGCTGTGATGTAATGTATAGTGGATCATGTGGGTGATGTAGTGTATGGTAGGTTTGAACGGGGGTGTCGCTGTATGATGATGGTGATGAGCTGCGGCGTAATGTGGCGGCTTTGATGAGTTATCAGTGTTATGAGGGGTGGTATAAGTTGGATGGGCCAATCATAGTGATTGTGTAAAGCTTGATGATGTTGGGCTGGGAGCGATTATGGGTGGTGGGTTGTGTGTGGTTTTCGTGTGTGTTGTTCGAGCTGTGGTCTTTGTTCAGGTGGTAGTTGTTGGGTTGCGGTATGGGTCTTGAGACTACGTTAGATAGGGTGGTGAGGTATGGTGTTGTAGTAGTTTTTGTGTGTGTTGGGTGTGATGTGTGTTTGGTACAGTGTTGTGGGAGTTGTGGTGTCTAGGGGTGGTTGATGTGTGTTTTTGTCTGTGGATATGGATGGATCGTGGGTCTGAGTAGAGAACCTCAAGGTGGTATGTGCGATGTTAGTGTTGATTGTGGAGTCGGTAGTTGGTCGCGTCTTTCGAGATGCGGGCGTGTGTTGTGTGGTTAACTCGTGTCTGCCATAGGTGGAGGAGGTTTGATGCTTTGGGTGCATGTGGTAGAGATTAAGTCGAGTGTGACACGGAGACAGAACGGATTTAGGACGGCCGAGGTAGGCGCTGATGGTTGAGTTGGTGGTGGGTTGTGTGTAGTGGCAACACAACAAGCACTACACACAATTTATGACATAGTACCAGGAGGACATGTTTAGTGTTTTGAACATTTATAGTGTAAACTCTGGGCCAGTGTTGACGTGCGTGCGTTGTCGACTCGTTCTGGGTCGGAGTTTCTGGGCTGAGAAGTCGGAATTTAAACCACGACACATATATATGGACGTGTCTATTTGTTAAGTTTGTTGTGATAGGAGCTGTAGATCCTGAGATGATGATGTGTAGTTGGGTATGGTTGGTTGTGTGGTGGTTGCGTTGGTGAGTTTGAGTGTGTATGTTGTTAGAGAATTTGGTGTGTAGCTCTCTGTGGGGTATAGGTGAGTCGTGGCTGGTTGTTGATGGAGTGATTGTCTTGTACGATGTTTTTAGGTGGGTGGGTGTTGGAGTTGTTAGGCGGCTGTAGTTGACGTTGAGAGTTGGTTGTGGGCTGTGGATATACTAGTATATTTAATATATAGTATATACTATACACAAATTGTTAGGCTGACTTAGTGTATCTGAGGCTGCATCACACACGATTAAGTGGCGAGATAGGGGCCACACAGAGGCACGTGTGTTGTAAAGACTCTAACACCCACAGGGAAATGAATGCTATAGATTGGACGTCTCCAGATTTCTCTCCTCCACTCGTCTGCCATCTGTCGTCTGCGCTAGATGGTGTTTCTCTCTCCCTTTTCCTCAATTTGTCTTGCGCCCAGTGTCATGTTGCTCACAGTTCATGTGGACTTTCGGAGCGGTATAGATCATTATTTTCTTCCTCAGTTTCGGCGCGCGGATCAGCAGCTGCATTACTGCGGCAACAGGATGGCGCCCGACATTTTCGGCTGATATCCTGGAATCCGAATTGACAAGCCTTCAGGAAAAAATTGTGCATAAACGGTGCATTTTCCCGTCTGCGCCTGGTAAAATTAAGAGTGCTCTTATTCAACATTGATACGTAGCTAAGGTGAAATATAAGCGTAATAGCGCACTTATCGTGGTAAAAGTGGTATGTGCATGCGTAGAACAGGCCCATTGATTAGTACTAGCAAGACAATGAAGACGGCGAGGCGTTGCAGGATGCGCGCCGTAAAAGGCACGAGAGGTATAAGCATAATTAAGCAAGTAATGCAATAGAAGAAGATGTGCTAGTGTAAACAAAGTGATAGCGATGTGGAGATGTGTTTCAGTGGGTACAAACGCCAAGAGAGAAAAGGGGCGGCTACAGTTCGGGGATTTAGGGCACATTAGCGATTACCGTTGGTGTTGGCCTTGTGTTAGGTGGAGAGCTGACGGGATGCTGGGCGCGGCTGGTTTGGTTATGTGTGGAGGAGTTGATAGTGGTTATGGGTAGGGCTCATGTGAATTGTAGAGTGGCAGGAGCCGCGCTGGACGATTGGCAAGGTCATGGGGTTGTGAACTTTTAATCTGTGGGGTGCACTAAGCTCGCTTTGCGGTTCAGGGTCAGAGGAAGTGTGTTTATCTCCGCAGTCTATTGTGATGACAGGTAACTTTCGAAGGATGGTGCGGCAAGATTCAGCTGGCGCAGGCATGCACAAGAATACAGTTTGTTAGTGTTACGGTTGTGCTCCTGGGTTGTGTGAACAACTATGAAGAATTGGGTAAACGTGACAGAGAGGTCGGAGAGGCTGAGTAGGAATAGGGTCTGGTACCGTTCAGCCAGAGCCATGGCGCCAACTTTCGTTCCAAGCGGACCGTTTATTTCTCTCATTCTCGGTCTCTCGATGGACTTTTAATTATAGTCACTCGTCGCTTTGGGAAATTTATTATACCTTTTTTGGTTATAAAGTCCTAAGCGTAGAGTTGTAGTGTCATTTTGTAAAGTGGGTCTCTAGTTACTCACTAGGCTCTCCCCAGATTCTGCCTTATGGGTTGTTCGACGTGTGTCTCAATCATAAAATAACTAAGATTTAGCTCTCTCATGGATATTGCGGGCAGTTTCCGGTTCTCACAGAGCAGACCTTACGTCATATCCTCTGCTTCTTCAGTCCAGTCTATTATCTGCCTCCAACGAGCTGCCATCCCTTGCGACCACTTTTACACATGTTCTTTATGGCTATTATTCTCCTCTTCGCCCTTCACTTCTACTCGCTCTATTTCTCATTATCTTCCTACTGTCATGCATTTTTCGTGATCTTTTCTTTCTCCCAGACACTACCCTTCTTTACTCGTCTCGGTCATGATGTCTCCCTCCATCGCATAAAACACGCTTAAACAATCTTCCTTGATCTAACTCCCTTTAGTATAACGGCACCCATATGTCTCCTTTCGCTGCAGACTCTTACCACAACTTTCACCTTTTCAACATTAACCACTGAGATAGATGCGGCATAAGCAACTTTGCACCTGACATCCACTTACTATAGCCTTCTCTATAGTGCTATATGACCTTAGATGTCTAGCACATTTATTTTGCCTTTAACCATTAACCATTAACCTTCAAGGCACAAAAGAAACAGCATTCCGTCTGTTATGGCCTTTAAGTGACGTCATGAATGGCGTCACTCTTGTGTCTTCAGTTTCTCTGACGTCATGTAAGTTCGTATTAAAAAACAACAACATATATATATATGTTTTCTGCTTGACTGTCGTTTGCTGTTTAAATGATCCCAAAAATATTCATCTTTACACTATTTCTGTTTTTATTTTCCTAATGCGAAATACCTAGAGGATCCCAAGAAAAAACACTTTAATATTTGACAGAATTTTAACATGTGAAACTTTATTTTTAGGCGGGACTGTCTTCCAAAGACTATTTTTTTACATAAATGATCAGCATTAAAGGGAAGGTCCAGTCTCTACCCACATGTTCATGAATAGCTATACATTAAAGCATAAAGAATCAATATTTTTTTTTTTTTTTTTTTTTTTTTAAAACAACTGTAATTTAATCAAAATTTTGCGTGGTCACAGGATGCGCATGGAGTATGCTACACAATAACAAACATGGCTTCATCGAAAGAATTACATATATGAATAATATAAATATATACAAAAGCGTGCGCACAGTGTGTGTGTGTGTCGTATATATATAATACATATATAATATATATATATGTATATATATATATATATATATTATATATATCATCATCACCAACACACACAACACGACACACACACACACAACACACACAAACACACACACACAACCACACAACACATATATATATCACCTCATATAATACTACATATATATATTACTTATTATATAGTATATATATATATATAGTACTATTATATATACATATATATTAAATATATAATTATATATATATATAATATATATATATAAATATAGTAATATATTATTTGTTATGTATGTATGTGTGGTGCTGTGTGTGTTGTTGTGGTGTGTGTGTGTGTGTGTGTGGTGTGGTGTGTCGTGTGTGGTCGTGTGTGTACAATATATATTTAGAAGATATATGTACATCATATAATGTAACGTAATGTAATATATAGTAGTATATGTGAGATAGTTTATATATATATAGTATATATATATATAATATAATTATATAATTGTATTATATATATTAATATATAACTAATAGTATTAATATATATGGTTATAGGTAGTATAATATTTTACGTAATACTGTATATATGATATACGTAGAATATATATGTAATAATTTATTAATGGTGTGTGGTGTGTTGGTGTGTGGTGTGTGTGTGTGTGTGTGTGTGTGTGTGTGTGTGTGGTTGTGTGTGTGAGTGGTGGTGTGTGTGTTGTGTGTATGTTGTGTGTGTGGTGTACGTCATGGTAAATGTATGTATTATATCTATTTAATATATTACAGGCACAAATGTATATATATAGCATAATTATATGTATGGTTATAAATAGATTTATATGCATATAC
>NW_020868633.1:60000-65000 GCF_003789085.1 Penaeus vannamei | reverse complement strand
GAGTTCTGTAATCCGGACTTGCACTCACCTAGAGTTCTGTAATCCCGGACTTGCACTCACCTTTCTGTAATCCCGGACTTGGCACTCACCTAGAGTTCTGTAATCCGGACTGGCACTCACCTAGAGTTCTGTAATCCCGGACTTGCCACTCACCTAGAGTTCTGTAATCCCGGACTTGCACTCACCTAGAGTTCTGTAATCCCGGACTTGGCACTCACCTAGAGTTCTGTAATCCCGGACTTGCACTCACCTAGAGTTCTGTAATCCCTTGGGAGTTCTGTAATCCCGGACTTGCACTCACCTAGAGTTCTGTAATCCCGGACTTAGCACTCACCTCTGTAATCCCGGACAGAGTTCTGTAATCCCGGACTTAGCACTCACCTAGAGTTCTGTAATCCCGGACTTAGCACTCACCTGAGTTCTGTAATCCGGACTTAGTCACCTAGAGTTCTGTAATCCCGGACTTAGGGGAGTTCTGTAATCCCGGACTTGGCACTCACCTAGAGTTCTGTAATCCCGGACTTGCACTCACCTAGAGTTCTGTAATCCCGGACTTGGCACTCACCTAGAGTTCTGTAATCCCGGACTTGCACTCACTAGAGTTCTGTAATCCCGGACTTGGCACTCACCTAGAGTTCTGTAATCCCGGACTTAGCACTCACCTAGAGTTCTGTAATCCCGGACTTGGCACTCACCTCGAGTTCTGTAATCCCGGACTTGGCACTCACCTAGAGTAATCCCGGACTTGGCACTCACCTGAGTTCTGTAATCCCTTGGCACTCACCTTAATCCCGACTTGGCACTTGAGTTCTGTAATCCCGGACTTAGCACTCACCTAGAGTTCTGTAATCCGGACTTGCACTCACTTTCTGTAATCCGGACTTAGCACTCACTTAGAGTTCTGTAATCCCGGACTTGCACTCACCTAGAGTTCTGTAATCCCGGACTTGGCACTCACCTCGAGTTCTGTAATCCCGGACTTGGCACTCACTTAGAGTTCTGTAATCCCGGACTTAGCACTCACTTAGAGTTCTGTAATCCCGGAGCACTCACTAGAGTTCTGTAATCCCGACTTGGCACTCACTAGAGTTCTGTTAATCCCGGACTTGGCACTACCTAGAGTTCTGTAATCCCGGACTTGCCACTCAGAGTTCTGCTCCCGACTTAGCACTCAGAGTTCTGTAATCCCGTAACTCACCTAGAGTTCTGTAATCCCGACTTGGCACTCACTTCTGTAATCTTCACTCACCTAGAGTTCTGTAATCCCGGACTTAGCACTCAGAGTTCTGTAATCCCGGACTTGGCAGAGTTCTGTAATCCCGGACTTGGCACTCAGAGTTCTGTAATCCCGGACTTGCCACTCACCTCGAGTTCTGTAATCCCGGACTTGGCACTCACCTAGAGTTCTGTAATCCCGGACTTGCACTCACCTAGAGTTCTGTAAACCCGGACTTGGCACTCAGAGTTCTGCAATCCCGGAGCACTCATCTGTAATCCCGGACTCTCACCTAGAGTTCTGTAATCCCGGACTTAGCACTCACCTAGAGTTCTGTAATCCCGGACTTAGCACTCACCTAGAGTTCTGTAATCCCGGACTTAGCACTCAGAGTTCTGTAATCCCGGACTTGGCACTCACCTAGCACTCAGAGTTCTGTAATCCGGACTCACTCACCTCGAGTTCTGGACTTGGCACTCACCTAGAGTTCTGTAATCCCGGACTACTCACTAGAGTTCTGTAATCCCGGACTTGGCACTCACCTAGAGTTCTGTAATCCCGGACTTAGAGTTCTGTAATCCCGGACACTCACCTCGAGTTCTGTAATCCCGGACTTAGCACTCACCTCGAGTTCTGTAATCCCGGACTTGGCACTCACCTAGAGTTCTGTAATCCCGGACTTACTCAGAGTTCTGTAATCCCGACTTAGCACTCACTCGAGTCTGTAATCCCGGACTTAGCACTCACCTGTAATCCCGGACTTGGGTAATCCCGGACTTTCGAGTTCTGTAAGAAATCCCGACTTCACTCACTTTCTGTAATCCCGGACTTAGCCTCACTCTCGAGTTCTGTAATCCCGGACTTAGCACTCACTCGAGTTCTGTAATCCCGGACTTAGCACTCACTCGAGTCTGTAATCCGGACTTGGCACTGATTCTGTAATCCCGGACTTAGCACTCACTCGAGTTCTGTATCCCGGACTTAGCACTCACCTCGCTGTAATCCCGGACTTAGCACTCACGAAATCCCGGACTTGATTAAAATTATTATTTTACAGTACAGTAGTTATTTGTAAAAAAAAAAAAAAAAAAAAAAAACGTTTACTTTGGTTTCAATGTATTGTAGAGTATTTCATTGTATAATAATTGTAAAAAAAATAAAGGTTACTACTTCACGGATTTCACCTATCACGGGTTCTTTTAGGAACGTAACCCCCGCGAAAAACGAGGGTTCACTGTACACTACGGATGTGTATATGTACAGATATATAGATAAAAAGATAGATGACGCAGAAATAGTTGTGTATGCCTACTTTGTATGTTCCAAAGTGCATGACATATTTTACGTCTGACCAAAACCACTGTATTCAAACTTCCCTCGTTCTTCAATTACCAGATGGAACAGCATAACATCCGATTCCTTTGTATGCATTGTGTATCGGTTATGCACCCCTCTCCGTCTCTCATTAAGAAAGCGGGCACTTGTGAGGTTAGTGATGCTACTCCATAACGATCGTGTCAGCTGACCGCCCGTGTCTATGGGACGTAAGTTAACCAGCCGATCCGTTGCGCCGGGTACGGGGATTAGGATTCGTGTCACTGCGGTCCTTTCACCCTGGTATTTAGGAGGACAAACATATACACATGCATATATACATGTGCAAAAACACACACACGCGCACACAAACACACACATACATACTCACAGATATATGTATGCATGTGTGTACGTACGTATGTATACCATATATATCTATACACATAAATCCAGATCTGGAAGCACGCCATCAAAGCTTTACTTTTTCATTTCACAGATCGTGATTGTGCAAAAGATATATATACGGAGGCGGTTCCATCCTTAATTTCGCACATAATAAAAAAAAAAAAGAAAAATCACACACAAAGAAGACATAAAATATCTACATCTAGCATTTCCCGTTGCTCTCCTCCGTGTGTTCGCCATCTCTCTCTCCATCTGATCATGGGCCTGCTAATGCATCTATTTTTTTCGTTGGCGTCCTAGTTCAAGGTGTGTTGTCTTGGAGCCATAAGTCCCATTTCACCTTATCATTTGACCTTCACTCTCTGACCCTGACTAATGATCTATCCAAACAGACAGTGTGGAATTGGATGCAGTTTTACGTCTTGCTCAGGACATATGTAGATGGACAGGCAGATAAGCAAACGGACAGATAGATAGATAAAGTAGATATACTGATTAATAAACCGATAGAAAGATAGACTGATTGATATATAAACCGATAGATATGAATGATGTCTATAATCATAATAATGATATCCTTAGTATCACTGATACAATCATTAATGAAAATAATAATGAAAATGAGGACAACAGTTATAGGTACCATCAGTATCACTGCCATTACTAACACTACTATTACCTTTCCTATTACTATTCTTACCTGAATAAAGCGACAAAAGCCATGAAGAATTTGAATTGTCGCTTTTGATATCATATCCTTAAATCTGAGGTGAATAATAAGAGACAAAAAATCGACTACTTAAAACAGAACTGAAAAATAGATAACACGAGATTCGCCAATTAGAATATAGGCCTATACGTGCAATGCATTAGATATTAAACCATACAGTCCACATGGAACCAACTACTCTATGGGCGTTCATATTAACATTATCATCACTACCACAGTCGGTATCAATGATGATACTTGCATTAATATTACTAAGATATAGCTATATTTGGTAGTAGTAGTAGTAGTAGTAGTAGTAGTAGTAGTAGTAGTAGTAGTAGTAGTAGTAGTAGTAGTAGACTTGGTAGTAATATTGATATTAATGTTTTTATCATTACTGATATTATTTCAACACCATTAATGGTGATATTGATGAGAGAGACGATGGATTGCCATTACCAAACGTATTATCATTTTATCATCATTATCACTATGGTCATGACTACTGATACTTATTATTTCTGTCATTATTTACACTTACATCATTTGTATGATTATTATCATTACCATTATACTCATAACGGTGATACTTAATATCATCAATATCAATATTATCATTATAATCATCATGATTACAATTATCTGTATATTAATAGTTGTTTTAACATAATCATTATCATAATCCTTATTGCCAATGTCATTATCATTATTACTAGTATTTCTACCACTACTACTACAACAACAACAGCTACAACAACAAGAACAACTACTACTACTACTATTACTACTACTACTATCATCATCACAATACTCCTTATACATTGCTCTCAAATAACCAATTACTAGATGGTACGCACCTCCCTGTACATAAGGAATTCAGGAAAATGTAAAAAGAACAGAAAAAAATGCAACAATGCCATTAAAAGAAAAAACCTGAGAGAGGGGGGGGAAGAGAACCTAAGAAATATAAATAAAATAAAACGGAAAGGCAAGGAAAAACAACACAAAACGATAAACGACAAACCTAAAAAAAAGAAAAACGCCATGTTTACCCGCCAAAACCGCCACACAAACACGACCCCCCCCCCCTTCCCCTTCTCCCCTACCTCCCTTATCCGCCTCTCCTCCCCCTCCCCTACCTCCCTTATCCGCCTCTCCTCCTCCTCCCCTACCACCCTTATCCGCCTCTTCCCCCCCCCTACCTCCTCACCCACCCACACCCCTCGTGTTTCGCTCCCGCCGATGTCACTGCAGATAAACCCCGCTTCTACCGCTTGATCTTTGGGGGAGATCGAGTACCCTAATGACCTGAGAGCTCCTTGCCAACGCCCCTCCTCCTGTCATTAGCGCTTC
>NW_020868633.1:17500-22500 GCF_003789085.1 Penaeus vannamei | reverse complement strand
GTGTGTGTGTGTGTGTGTGTACGTGTGTGTGCATGTGTGTGCGCATGTGTGTGGCGTGCGTGTGCTAGCAGATTCATCTTGGAACACTTTCCATAAAATCAGCCTCTTATCCTTACCAATAAAAAAACGTAATAACGACACTCATGATCGTCGCAATTAAGAAAAAAAGTGAGATTGCGTTAATTCTCACAATCCTCCTATGATAAACTAACGATAATGATAAAAATAACGATAATGATAAAATAACAACGGAAATACCCGTTACCATAGATGATTATGAGAAGGACTCGTCAATGTAGGTCGCAGTAAAAGTATATATTTAGGTTCAAGTCCAAGTTCTGATTCTAGCGAGACTCTGCTAATATCATTGATTTTAATGAACGTGGTGTTAGTACTGATGATGATAGTTGCAATAGTAGTGATTACTGTAATATTGATAATCATGACGGTATTTGTAAAGGAGATACCAAAAAGAAGAGAGAGAGAAAAAAAAGGAAATCTATTTTCATACGTACCATTAATGAGTATTATTTCTGTCGCTATTTTATTCATCGTTTTCACTTTTCTTTTATTCTGTCTTTCCTTCGTCTATATCTATTTATCTGTTTATTGCACTTTTTATCATTATTTATAATATTATTATCCTTTTTTATCTACTGCTTTCTAGATCTCTCTTTGTTTCTCATTCTCTTTCTCTGTTTTAATATTTATCAACAAGCGGTCTATCGAATAATCTACCTGTTATCAACAATCAATTAATCTGTATATCCTTTTATAAACTTCAAAATCTATCTCAGAAACTTTTTCACTTCCATTTCTTCTATATTTTTCTCTTATTTCTCTCCTTCCTTGTCTTAATTCACTTTTTGTCTAATTGTTTACATATATGTATTCGTTATTGCTGAAGTTTGTCTTTTTAGTTTTTGTAGTTATGTGATTATAATAGGTTGTCATCGGATAAAATAAATGCACACACATACATGCATACACATCCACAGTCCCACGCCCATCCACTCATGTTTATCACACACACAGACACGCACACACATACACAAGCACACAGACAGACAGAGACCGATTGAACAAACGAAAAAACACACACAAACAAACACAAACAACCTCCCCCCACACACATACAAACAAACACACATACATTCCATCCCCCACCACACCATCCTAGTCCACTCCTCCCTTCATATCCCCATCTGCTCCTCCGCCCTCCATCTTCCCCCACTCCCACAACCCCCCCACCAGTCCACCACCACAACCGACAGCCCCCCCCCCACCAGTCCACAAACCACAACCCCCCACCAGTCTAACCCCCACAACCCCCACCATTCCAACACCCACAAACCCCCACCAGTCCACCCCCACAACCCCCACCAGTCCACACAACCCACAACTCCCCCCCACCAGTCCACCCCCACAACCCCACCCACCCACAACCACCCCCCACCCCCACCAGTCCATCCCCCAACACCCCACCCACAACCACCCCACCCCACAACCCCACCCCCACAACCCCTACCCCCGCAGCCAGTCCACGAACACCTCGCGTCTATCAGTTCCTCTAAGAAACGACCAGGAAACCACCTTTTCTAAGAATACTTTCACGGGCACTGCAGCAGCCTCTCTGTTCTTCTCAAGAATGGGCGTCTTGGAGGCCTTCTGGGAGGATTGTTCTTAGTTCTCTGTTCTTAGTTCTTTGTTCTTAGGGGTTTCCTTCTCTCTGTTGAAGAAACGAGATCCATTTTCCGTCAATTTTTTTGCGTTTCCGAATGAACTCCGTATGAAAATCATGTAAACAAACATGGCGCCATCGGAGTGAGGTCCCGGGAATCACACGAACATTCTCATACATATTACGTTACTTTAAAGAAATATAATGAGGTATATTGTATATACGAATCTTCTAAAATATTAGCATATGTTTACATTCACTCATCCTATCTAATTCATTAATAGCACAAGATCAACGCGGAAATTAGTCAGACGGAAACGGTCGTAACCGTCTTGGTCTGGGAGGCGTTCCGTTTGTAGACGATCCTTGCGGAAAGCCTCAGATTCAGACGGAACCCCAGAAATTGACGGAAAAAGTGCTAGTGTGATAGAGCCTTTAGTGCTGTTGTTAGAAAAAAAATAGTATCGTTATCATCATTGTTAATATTGCTGTTAGGAATAACAATGCTAGTGGCTGTTTCAGAAATACTAGTAATAGTAGTAGTAACAGAAGTATGAGAAGTAGCTGTAGTGCTAGTAATATAAGTGGCATTAGTAATAGTAGTTCTAGTAGTAAAAGAAGTGGCATTAGTAGAAATATTAGTACTAGTAGTAGAAGCAGCAGAAGTAAAGCGCTAGTAATATAAGTAGTAGTAGCATTAGTAATAGTAATGGTGGTAATAGTAGTTCTAGTAGTACTTGTATTACTAGTTGTAGCAGTGGAAGTAGTAGTAGTACTACTAGTACTACTAGTAGTAGTAGTACTAGTAGTAGTAGTAGTAGTAGTAGTACTACTACTAGTAGTAGTAGTACTACTACTAGTAGTAGTACTAGTAATAGTAGTGCTAGTAAAAGTAGTTGTAGTGAAAGTATGATACAGTGGTCGTTGTAATAGTTGTAGTAATAACAGTACTAATATTAGTATAGCAGCAATCGTAGTAAAAGTAGAAATAGTAATAGTAGTTGTAGAAGGAGAATTAGTAGCCGTAGTGGTAGTAATAGTAGTAGAATATTAATAATGGTAATAATAGTTATGACAACACCAATGATAGTACTACTAATAAATTCATCACACCAAAATGTAAAGGGAAGTGTAAGTACATATAAATCATCACATACAAAACCAGAAAATAATTACAAGATGAATATAACTAAAACAATACAATCATATAAAGAATTATAACCATTCGACTGAGTACCAAGAATTTTAAGAGTTTAAAATCACGAAATAGGAAAATTCTTGGAAAGTAGGTTACAGAGGCCGATCTCAAGTCCTTAACCAATCTATTTACCTTTTACCTGTGCTGTCCTCGCGAGTGGTCGCTTGAGGGGATAAAGGACATAAGCACCCAATAAATGTGGGATTTGTGGTCTTTTCTGCTTTGAAACCGTTAACTATCCTTTGTTTGTTGTTTCTAAGGGTCTGTGTGTACTTGTGTGTGTGCGTGTGTCTGTTTATTATTTGTGTATGTGTTAGCTTGGGGTTTTTAGTGTATGTAAGTTTGCAGTGTGTGTGTTTTGTGTGCGTATGTTCATGTATGTTGTGTGTGTGTGTGTGTGTGTGTGTGTGTGTTGTGTGTGTGTGTGTGTGTGTGTGTGTGTGTGTGTGTGTGTGTGTGTGTGTGTGTGTGTGTGTGTGTGTGTGTGTGATCATATGTCCGTAAGTGCTTTAAGATATTGAACTTAACGTTTCTTTGAACATTGTACCTTTACTTAAAACTGCAAATATCAGATTTTTCTTTTTTCTTTCTTTCTTTTTATTTCATTAGACACAAATACCAATAACAGTCACATCTTTGAGAGAATAGCATCAATAACACGATTATAAAAAAAAAATCATAAACTAAAAACATAAATAATAATAACATAATAATAATAATAATAATAATAATAATAATAATAAATAATAATATAATAATAATATAATAATAATAATAATAATAATATAATAATAATAATAATATAATAATAATAATATAATAATAATAATATAAATAATGATATGATAATAATAATAATAATGATAATAGTGATAACAATAATAATAATAACAATAATGATAATAACAATAATAATAATAATGATAATAACAATAATAATAATAATAATAACAATAATAAATAATAATAATAATAATAATAATAATAATAAATAATAATAATAATAATAATAATAATAATAAACAACAATGATAATATAACAATAAAACAATAATAATAACAATGATAACAATAATAATAAAAACACTGATAATAATAACAATGATGATAAAAAGACGACCGCCCACATCACGCCCACCCCCGCCCACACAAAAGCAGAAATAACGCCTCTTGACAACAGGTTTAAGACGCCCACCACCTCTAAGAAAGGAGGAGGAGATGGAAAGATGAATTCCAAGAAGAGGCGAAGAAAAGGAACAGAAGGAGGAGAAAGAAAATGAAGAAATATGTGTAACTGACGGATAAATGGTAATAGTGATAGGGATAATGATGAATATGATGATAGTATTAGCGATAGTAGTAGAAATAGTGGTTATGATTGTAATAATGAAGGTGTTGATGATAATAATGATGGAAGTAAGGAGAAAGATAAAACTAATGGTAATGATGATAATGATAATGATGATGATAACGATAAAGATATAATGAATAATAATAATGATGATGAAATAGCACGTTATGATAAGCATAATAATAAGAATAATTAGGATGATAATAAAGATGATAATGACAATAACAATAATGAAAACATTATTAATAACGATGATGATAAAGATATTGATAATAAGAACTGTTACTGATACTGATAATGATGGTAATTATGATAACAATAACAATGATAATGAAAATGATAATAATAATGACAACAATAATGATGATAATGATAACAATCAGGATGATAATGACAATAGAAATAATGATGATGATGGTAATAATAATATTAGTAATGATAACAATAATGATTATAGTAATAGAAGTAGTAATAATAATGATAGTAATATAGTAATAATAAGTAATGATTGTCCAATGATGCTTACTACTTTAGTCTTCTGAAAATAATAATGATAATAATAACAATAATGTGTGATAGCAATGATGATAATTGTCATATTGATAGTAATAATCAAAATAATAATGATAAAAATGGCAATAATAATGATAGTACTACTAATGAGGATATTGGTAAGTATCATTAGTATGCTCATCATTATCATTAGTATCATTATTATTGTTATTGATGAATCTACTATCATTATTATTGTTATTATCATCATTATTGTT
>NW_020868633.1:0-10000 GCF_003789085.1 Penaeus vannamei | reverse complement strand
TGTCGAGTTGAGCATGCCGATACAGTGTCGCGTTGGCGATGGTGGGCCACGAATCTGTTGGTAGGGTAATGTGAGTTGCGTAGGTGGTAGCGATTGTAGCTAATTTAAAGCGGGTCAATTATGCTCAGTCACGTACGTATATTAGTGATAATATTATATATATATATATATATATATATATCTATTATAATATAATTTAATATATATATATACTATAATATATATAATAATATAATAAGGGATATATAATATATATATGTGCGTGGTGTGTGGTTATGGTGTGGTCCGTGTGTGTGTAGTGACTTATCAGGTGGTTTGCTAGATGTGCTGTGTGTCTGTGTGTGATGTGGTGAGTTGTGTGATGTTTTGTGTGTGTGGACGGCTGTGATGTATATATATTAATGTCACTATTACATAATATGATATATGAGTTATATATATATTATACTATATAGATGAGATAAATATATATTATACTACTACATATATTACATATTGTGTAGCGTGTGTGTGTGGGTGTATGTGTGTGTGGTGTAATGTATGTAATCATGTATATACTCAACAAGGCACGAGCACCACGACACAGAACAATATATTTTTAATATCACCAAAGCTCTGCCAAGACGCACAAAGAAACAGACAGCACGCAACCGCACACATCTGCGTGTCGTGTGGCAATCCAGCGCACAAACGCGAGAGAGCAGAGGCGACCGGGGGGGGGGGGGGGAGCTGGGTGGGAGGCCGAAGGCTGCTTTGCAGATGCCAGAATTATAGCGGAGCACCAATCTCTTGTCACCGGAGATTACGGGTCATCGATGCTCTGCCTTCTGTTCGTCTGTGCCCGAATCGACCCCTGGAAGCTGGATGGGGTCGAGGGGGGAGGGGGGAGATAGGGGGTGCTATGGAGGTCCTTTGATGAATGTGGAGTGTTGGATGTGGCTGTGGAAATCTCTTTTGCATGAAAAGGCTAGGTGTGAATGATAGAAAGCTGTGTGTATACATATATATGTACACACAGCACACACACACACACGCACACACACACCACACACACACACCAGTAGTTATCGTCCGCACACACAACAACACAGCACACCCAAATGTAGGCGACACACGAATTCATAACATATATATATAAGAATATATATATATATATAACACGAAATATATTAATATATATAATATAATATATACTATATTATATATATATTATATATACATATATTAGAGTTCACACATCCTACTGAAGACAAACAAACAAGCGAACAGCACACACACACATGTCAACGACACACACACAAACCAACACACGACGACACACACCGCGTGCTAGCACACAGTTCACACACATATATATATATATATATATATATATATAGTATATAAATATATATATATAAATAATATATATATATAATATTTATATATATATTTGATTATCGATAACATATATTCAATACACACATACTGAAACCAAACAACACACACAGCAACACACCAGCACAAGAAACAAGTAATAGTGGGGCCTGTGAGCGGTGATCGTAGCGTGGTGGATCGGTGTGTTGAGGTTCGGCTCAACATACTCGGGCGACTTGAATATCTGCGCTGGATCTGGTGCGTAGCCAGCTGCGTTGAGCGACTCAGATGCCGGTGCTAGGTAGGATTCACATTAATTGCTCGCGTAAGTCACGTATCTGCACCAGTGATCGGTACAATGTAGGCCATCGGGACACCACGACTACAACATTGCTAGATTAGAAGTCGGTATGGATCGGATGACGTGTGTTAGATCGGAGGGAGAGCACGATGTTACATCCCTTAGCGCTATGCACATTGGGATGTACGTGATGACTGACAGTGAGGCGGTCTAGGTTGTAGAAAGTCTCTGCTCACGTCGACACTAATATAGTAGTAGCTTGAGTGTGATTTTTAGGCAGCGATGCTGAGTATTATCGTGATCGGTCCATCTATGAGTGTGTATGGAAGTATTTATAATAGAGGTACGCACAGTGGTATAGTAGTATATAATCTGGCGGATAATGAGTAGGTGCATAGAGAATACTCACGATAGCTATTGTGAGCCTATGTGGGAGATTCGTCCGAATTCGCGCGTCGTATTGTGGGTAGCGGTACCGGTTAGGACAGTGAGTTAGTATGAGAGTTATCGCCGACTGTCGGTGTCTAATGTACTCGGGAATTGAAATATGAAGGGCGATCGCTGATCGAGGACTTATAGATATGCACTGTTTAGAGCGGTTATCGAAGTGCAGACTGAGTCACGGTTGTATATAGGAGAGGGATACCACTCTCTATCGCTGTAACGTCCTTCGCAGCTGAGAAGGAGTTAGTATAGAGTGTGAGGCGTAGATATAGATTATCGTAGGGGACGAGTGATCGAGTATTGCAAAGCTTATGCGAGTTATGGGATGATCAGCGAGAGGATACATGACCACTTACACAATATATTGAGTACGAGGGTAATTATGTGAATAGCGATATATATATTATGGACGTCACGATAAGCGTCGTCGATACGGCTATGTATATTTGACAGGTTAAAGAGGATAGCCGAGTAATCTTGAGTGATGAGAGAACTGAGCTATACATATACGCTGAGTGTGAGATTCGATGGATGCTTGCTGTGACGCTGCAGTGAGAATCGTGATCATAGCAGTGTACGTATTGTGTTCGGTAGCGTAGGAGAGCGTCTATGTGTCGTAGTAGTGATAAGTCGGATGAGGATTCGATATCGATCATCTGTGTATTGTGATTACAGATCACAATGTAGCCGATATAGCTGATCGTTGGATCTCGAGACGCCTCGCAGCGCGCACGGCGAGATGTTAGACGAAGGTAACCCCACGTGTGTAGTTGCTGTCAGAGAGCATATTCCGTGAGAGTTTCAGGTGCGAATAGGATGTGTAGGTAATCGAGTAGTAGAGATCGGTGTAACGATGACCAGTGTTGAGAGGTGAGGTAGGTATGGAGAGACTATCCCTGGTATATTGGAGGAGCTAATTGCACCAGTGGCTCATACACTTATGGTGAGAGTCACGAATAATCTGGTTAGTGAGTTATGTATAATATTGAATACAATAGGTATAGTGATATATGTAGTATACGTATATCATATATAGGTGGCTCAGGGCAGTGCGGCGTATTGTCTAGTAATGAGCGGTATTTATCTCACTTCACAGTTTGTAGGGATATGACACCCAGTGCGGTGATCGAGAGCGTCAGTCGAGTTCGCAGGCTCGCTTGGTAAGAGTAATGCAGTAGAGGTATGATTATAGTATATCAAATGTTATCCGTGCAAAGTGACAATGAGTACAGCTAGTGGCGAGTATAATTAGTGTTTATCACTCGTTGGGTAGGCAATAATGAACGCCGAGTCCTATCATGAGTCCTGTCAGTAACCTCAATGGCTATATGAGAGTTGCAATGACGGGATCGGGTACAAATATCAGCGGAGATAGAGATAGAGTTTGCGACTGCTCATAGTTTCAATACATACATACATACATATAATATATAATAATATATTATATATATATATATATATATATATATATATAGATGTATATATATATATTATATTATATATATATATAATAATATATAATATAACAAGTAATATCTTATACATATATATTTTACACACACACATCGCGTACGCACACTTGATCAAGCGGATGTGTAGTGACACAGTGAGAAGATCGGATGCATGTACTAGTCTAAGTAGAAGTTCAACACAAGCAGTGACACCAAGTCGCAATTAGGTAATCTATTACTTACCTGGTGACAGTTCAGAGTCGATCACTATGATATAGCGATATACGTTCTGATGATGAGTCGAATATTAGATATGATGCTCACTAGTAGGTAGTGGATGTAGACTGGATCGGTGCGATCTTGTGAGTCGGTTTGTCTAATGGCGCACGTGTGCAGACTCTCATATAGGAACGCTCACGTCTATATCAGATGTACAGTGTCTGTTAGTGCAGGTTGATGTTAGTGTCTGAGTTATATAATGGCTGAGCTGCGTGATAGATCTGTCGAGCGTAGTCTATTTAGTGTCATCGGAGTGATAAGTAGAGATTGAGAAGCTATAGAAAAAGCAGTCAGTGACTCCTTAAACCATATGTATGGTCTTACGATCAGAGGCCATGTACAGTATGATAGTATATAATAATATATATATATATAACATATATATGAGGACACTCACCACCATTATGAATCATTAGCATATGCGAAGGCTGTGTGTTCGACGACGGTCGAGCGTATTGCACACTACACACACAAGAGTATAGCCACGTATAGTCTACAGAACACACACAGAGACACCACCTCGCCTCCGTCCACACAGGAACACGTACCTACCCGCCGACACCATGCCAGCGTCACTATAACAAAAGACCTCGCCATCTTTCATTCGAAAAAATCCCATGGAACCTAAAATGGGGTGGGGGGGGGGGGGGTAGTGGGGGGGGGCGAGAGATAATAGTGCGGAAGTGTTAAAGGTTGTGTATTTGATTGTGTGTGTGTTGTGTGTGTGTGTGTGTGTGTGTGTGTGTGTGTGTGTGTAGTGTGTTGTGTGTCTGTCTGTGTGTGTGTGTTGTGTGTGTGTGTGTGTGTGTGTGTGTGTGTGTGTGTGTGTGTAGGGTGTGGATGGGGGGAGGGTGTTGGTAAGTCTTTCTGTTTGTTTGTCTGAATGAATATGTGTATATATGTGGGCATGTTTGTATACATGCATGTGTATAGTATGTTCATACGTGTTTATGTATATATGTGATACAGTATGTATGTATGTATGTATGTATGTATTGCATGTATGTATTAAGTATGTAAGTATGTATGCATGTATGTAATGTATGTATGTATGTATGTATGTATCATGTATGTATGAATGTATGTAGTAAATGTATGTAATGTATGTAAGTATGTAAGTAATGTATGTATGATACGTATGCTACGTATATATCCATTCAAACATGTATGTAAGTACGTCTGTATGAATGTAAATGTGAGTACGAACGTGTAACTGTACAAAACATATCACCCTTTACGCATACTGTCATATTCTCAAGAAATTCCTTCTCCTGCCAATCTCGGCGATGACAGACACTGATCTAGATTTATGACAGATCAAAATAAACCGGCGTTAGTGAGTTTTGTTCAGGTTTGTTCCACGCGGGCGGAGGCAGGGGGAGGAGGGGGGGAGGGAGGGGGAGTCGGGGAAGTCGAGTAATTAATGGATAGAGAAAAAAAATTGATATGGAAGATAGGTGTGGAAGAGAGAGGAAGGAGAAGGGTGGAGGATTGAGCGTCAGAGATAAGAAGGAATGACAGTTATATGATACTAGTAATGATGAATAATACAAAACAAAAAATGATAACATAACAATAGTAATGATGATGATAATGATGCAATAATGATGATTAATATAGTATTGTATGAAATAATAATAATAAAGATAAAGATGATAATAATAACAGTAACGGTAATGAAAGTAATAAGTGTAATAATAATGATTAGATGAAATACATGAGAATGAGAAGATTAGTATGAATCGGAATAAATGACTGACAGGTAAGAATATCACAACACAAGATTTGACAGAAGAAAGTAATAACAACAATAATAAACGTTATTACTCCCTACAAATAAAGATATCCAAGTCAATATGACAGAACTTAATAAACTGCCGCCATAAAAATGGCCAATCATGATACATTTCTGCATACCACGTCCTCCTCCCCAACTGCAATCGTAACATAGAACACTAGAGAAATTTAAGTGAGATTAACATTTGACTACAGTGTATAAAAAGAAAAATTTTCTCCTCTAAGTAGAGTCTGTAGAAAAAGAAATTAATAATGAGATACTTTGAAACTCACACGTATGAAAAAGAAAGAATCTCCACTTCTAAGTAGATTCTTTAGATATATAAGTGAGCGATTACTTTTTTGAACATAGCTACATCATTAAAAAAAAATCTGCTCTTCTTTAAGTAGATCTTAGAATTATAAGTGAGATTACTTTTTTAAAAAACTAAAAATAAAAAAATCTTCTCCACGCTTCCTTAAGTAGATCTTTATTGGACGGCCCTTTCCGGATAAAATCTTTTGGCTTCTTCCTGTCATTTTTTTTTAATTTTTTACCTTGAGATCGATCGGTAAAAAAACTTGTTGGTCGATGGTGCTGTTTCTAGGTTACGGGGGTAATATCCGGTTGGGATTTAAGTCGGATGCTGAGAGAGGGGCACAGGCACTCAGGCATGCACGCACATGCACACACGAACTTATAAAGACAAACATACACACATACACATGAGCGTATAAACACAGACGCACACACGAACGTATAAATACATATGCATATACACACACGGACGTTTAAACACATACACGAACATACACACAAGAACGTATAATAAATACACAAACACATGAACGTATAAACACATACAGCGCCATACACACACACGAAACGTACATAAACACATAATACGAACATAACACACGAACGTAAAACACACACACAATCACCACACACACGAAACGTATAAACACACCACACACACAACACGAACTATAAACAATAACGAACACACACACACACGAACGTATAAACACACACACACACACACACGAACGTATAAAACACATACACAAATAAATCAATAATAAATCGGACCCCACAGAGAAATTGGAAAAAAGCTGAAAAGAAAAAAGCAAAATTGAACTGCAGCCCCAAAGTCCAAATACACATTCTGCCTGACTCCCTGTGGGAAATAGAATGAAAGACACACGTGCGGGGGTCCTCTTCGGCGCCACACTTCTGGCTCATGAGTGGTTGTCATTTTGTTCGAACCGCAATTGCAGTGTATTCGATGAGCAGTGAGCGAACCTGTACCTGTTAGCAAGGGCGAGGACGAGATTGTACGCACAGCTACATACACAACAGTGTGTGTGTATATATGAATATAAAATATAATATATAATAATATAATATATATAATTAATAATAAAATATATATATATATATTAATAATATACATACACAACACACACCACAATTATGAACAGCACACGCCCCCACACACACAGCACACACAACAACCACACACACACCAACATACACCACAGAACACACAATATAATATATAGTATAATATGTATATAACAACTAAGTATATACGTTGTATGTATGATTTCATGGTTGTATTAAAAAAATAATAGATAAATATATATAATATAAATAATATAAAGAATATAATATTATATCTAAAACACACACCAACACACATACACACCACACAACACACACAACCATACACAACAACACACACAAACACACAACAACACACACACAACACACCACACACAATAATATAATATATATATATATTATATATATATAATAATAATATAATATAATATACTTATTTATATTATTATATATTAATATATGTTATAATACATAATACATACATCTCGTATATACTTGATACTATATAATATAATATATTATATATATATAATTAAATAATATATATATAGTGTTGTGTGTTGTGTGTGTGTGTGTGTGTTGTGTTGTGTGTTGTGTTGTGTGTGTGTGTGTGATATAAATTATTATACCTTTAACATCATATTGATACTACCGTTGTTGTTGTTTTTGTTATTATTGTTACTATTATTATTCATTAAACAATATGATATCATGTATCCAATTGTATCATATCGCATTGTTATACTTTCATATGTTTATTGATCATTAAATCATTATTATATGTTGATATCATTATTATTATTAATTATCCTTCGCTTATTAATGCATTTTTTATCATTACCATCATTACTACTATATTATCCCTTATACTCCATGAATACACGACTATAACATCAGATCTAATTCAATAGTTTATAATCATTATCAACTATCACACATCATTCGCCCAATCTAACGCCGCACTTCTCATTCTAAAAAATGATAGACAAATAACAAAAGAATGAAAAGGAAAAGGAAAAACAAAAAGAAAAAAAATGCATACGATAATAATCCCAATCCATTATAACCTAAAACATGAATTGCATGTATTGAAATCTCGTGCCGAAATACCCATAAAAAAAAAAAAAAAACTAAAATTCAAAAAGTGAAAAGAGAGGATAGGATGGAAAGGTGAAGGAGAGAGAAAGGGAAAGACGGAGAAATTTGAGAATGCACAAGTCACGCTGAGCTAAAAGCCGAATGACAGTCATAAAACATACATGTGTGGGTATATTACGTCATCCATAACCGTGCGCGCTACACTTAACATGCGGGAGAATCGAAGGCGGGAATCGGTGCACAGTTTATCCCACTGCCGTCCACTTGGTAGAACATGCGGCCTCATTGTTTTGCATGTCATTTTGGTTTGTCAGTGTCTTCTTTGACTGGAAATTATCTCTCTATGTATTTTTTCTTTAATCTTTGTATGATTATTATTATTGTGTATTATATCATTATTATATTATTATTATTAGATGTTGTTATATTATTATATTATATTATTGACTACCATTTATATCTTTTGTTGTGTTTTGTTTTCTGGTAATTTTGCGTGATTTTTTTTTCTTTTATCTTCTATTGTTATCTGATTATATTTTACTTATCTATTTTTTTTTTAGGGGGGATAGGACATTTTCCTTTCGTTAACCATTTTTGCGTGTCTAGTAGAAAAAAATCAATAAAAGAGAGATCAGACCAACAATACAAGTTTATATGTTTATAGGAAAAAATTACGGGGTACGCTAGGTTAAGGTCCAACAGAATCACACGTACATAATACTATCAAACATTATCCACATTACTATTTTATTATTATTGTTATTGACATCTATGATATTCATTATTATTATCGATATCAGTATCATTCACTATACAATTAATTAGTATGTATATCATAATATCATACACATTCTCAACTATCATGTTTCCTTATTTGCATTATCATTATGTATTATTTATCATTAACGTGTTATCATTAGTCATTATTATCATCATCATTGTTATTACTACATATTATTGTCATTACTCGATTATCATCATTATATCATCATTATCATTATTGTAATTAACCTAATCATCATAAACATTTTTGTTATCAATATCTATCATTATCAGCATTATTATCATGCCTGTTTATGTAGAATTGCAAAGATAATGAGCGTCCCCAAACAAGCTGCTTTGGTGATTAGGACTAACGAGCCACTTGAAGTTTCTAAAAGTATAATATATCTTCACTTAATGCATGACACTGTCTTGTGAATGTGCATGACGGTGAGAAATATATACGATGGATCATGCACTAAGATTCATATATTTTGAATGACAACTTTTTTTTTCTATTTTTTTCTACTTTGTGTCGTTTAACTGCAATTTGTAAACATATTTGCTCTTTGTTTTAGTACTGTATAATCGCTTATATTCTGATAACATAACTGGTATTTTTATTGTGGGATATATTAATCCCACGCAGGAACTTATTAATTTATTCATTCTTTTATAGATTAAATTATTTGTCGTCAATTCAATTTGTCAAGGTCAAATGTCAAATTTCGTTTTCTTTGTCTTTTTCTCTGTCTTCGCCTCCCCTCTCTCTCTCTCTCTCTCTCTCTCTCCTCTCTCTTCTCTCTCTCGCTCTCTCTCTGTCTCCTCTCTGTCTCCTCCCTCTCTCTCTTCTCCTCTCTCTCCTCTCTTCTCTCGGTCTCTCCCTCCCTCCCACCCTTCTCCCCTTCTCTTGTCCATCCCACTCCCTCTGTTTCCCAGAAAAGGACCTTCCAAGGTTGATATCTTCTCCTTGGGGAAATCAGCTGTTTGATGTTAGAATGAAAGTGTAAATGAATGTCTTGTCGTGAAGGTTGGTTGGAGGAGGAGGAAGAGGCGAAGAAAAAATCGGTTTTGACAAGTGTGATCATGCAAGTGCTTACAGACTTATCCATATAAGTTTGCATT
>NW_020868632.1:17500-24468 GCF_003789085.1 Penaeus vannamei | reverse complement strand
AGAAAGAAAGAAAGGGGGAAAGAGAAGAAGAAGAAAAAAAGAAAACAAAGAAGAGAAAGGAAGGGAAAGAAAAGAAAAAAAAAAAAAGAAAGAAAAGGATAGGAAAAGAGAGAGAGAGAGAGAGAGAGAGAGAGAGAGAGAGAGAGAGAGAGAGAGATTTAAAGAAGGCATTTCTAACGGGCCGAGATGCTTGAGACACATCTGAATCATGTTCACATTTCTCTTCTCGCCTCACTGCCTCTCTCTTCCTCTCCTCCTCCTCCCCCTTGACTCCTTCTTTCCTTCTTCCTCCTTCCATCCTTCGCTGGCTCCTTCTTCTGCCCTCTCTCCTCTTGAATTTTTCTCTTCTTCTTCCTAGTTTTCCCTTTCATTGTCTTCTCCTCTTCTCCCTCCCTCCTGGCCCCCGCCCCCTCTCTCTCTTTCTCTCTCTCTCCTCTCTCTCCATATCCTCCCCACTCTCTCTCTCTCTCTCTCTTCTCCTCTCTCTCTCTCTCTCTCTCTCTCTCTCTCTCTCTCTCTCTCTCTCTCTCTCTCTCTCTCTCTCTCTCTCTCTCTCTCTCTCTCTCTCTCTCTCTCTCTCTCTCTCTCTCTCTCTCTCTCTCTCTCTCCTCACTCTCTCTCTCTCTCTCTCTCTCTCTCTCTCCTCTCTCTCTCTCTCTCTCTCTCTCTCTCTCTCTCTCTCTCTCTCTCTCTCTCTCTCTCTCTCTCTTCTCCTCCCACTCTCTCTCACTCTCTCTTCTCTTCTCCCTCTCTCTCTCTCCTATCGTCCCCCCCTCCCCCTCCCCCCCTCCCCCCTCCTGCAGCCTTGGCAACCTCTCAATGAATTAGTGATGATGTTTCTGTGGTGTCAGCGGCGATAGATAGATGCTGACGATAGATAAAGAGGGGGGAGGGGGTGTGATGTTGTGGCTGACCAATAGACATTAAAATCGGATGTTATATGGTGACGGATGTGGTGTTTTATGGTGAGCGGAGACTTATGTTGACTGGTGGTGATGGTGTATACTATAACTACTGGAGCTTGGGTGGCGATAGTGACCATGGTAATGAATATGATGATGGTGAAGACTGTAACGATGGTGGTGACAATGGTGATGAATATGATGTGGTGAAGACGTATAAAAATGGTGGTGACAATGGTGATGAATATGATGTGACTGTAAAAATGGTTGGTGACAATGATGATATGATGATGGTGAGGGCTTAACAATGGGGGTGGTGACAACGGTGATGAATATGATGGATGGTGAAGACTGTAACAGTGGTGATGACATGGTGATGAACATGACTGATCACTGAGGAGGCCACTGAGATAATGATGATTTGGCTAGTTAATTTAATGAATTAATTTAATGATATTTGGATAATTAATGAGGTATTACTGACTTTTTCGCCTTTTTCGGATTCCAGGAAAAACAAATTTACGATTCATTCTCCTTATTCTCCTCCTTTGGCAGGAGAGACATTGAAGAGAAAAGAAGAAGGGAATAAGACGCGTATACACGCACACACGTATGTACATGTATGTATATGAACACATACACACACACACACACATATAATATGTATATATAAATATATATATATATATATATATATATATATATATATATATATAATATACATATATATATATATATATATATATATATATATATATATATATATATATATATATAACTTATTTTGTTTATATATACATATATATGTATATACATACATACATATATACATACAAACACACACACACACACACACTTATATAGAGATATACACACAACACGCACACAAACACACACATACACACAATATATCAATACATACTATGTATATATATATATATGTATGTGTGTGTATGTGTAAGTGTGTGTCGTGTGTGTGTGTGTGTGTGTGTGTGTGTGTGGGAAAAGGCGAGGGAACCGGAAGGAAAGGGAGGGAGGAGGCGAGGAGGGAGGGATGGAGGCAGGGAGGATGGATGGATGAAGGGAGGATGGACGGCGAGGGAGGCGAGGGAGGGCAGGGAGGGAGGGAGGGAGAATGGAATATTGAGAGAGAAGCGAGAGAGCAGAGAGAGAGAGAGAGAGAGAGAGAGAGAAGAGAGAGAGAGAGAGAGAGAGAGAGAGAGAGAGAGAGAGAGAGAGAGAGAGAGAGAGAGAGAGAGAGAAAGAGAGCAGACAGACAGACAGAGAGAAGAGACAAAAAAGAAGACAAACAGACAGACAGACACGACAGAGACAGAGACACAGAGGATAGACAGACAGACACATAGATACACGCAGAGGCCTAATTAGAACCTCCTCCTCCAGGAATGCCGAATACCTGAGGACGAGCCCCACCTGCCGGAGGCGATGAGAATTTGTCAACAATTTGCATAATACAGAGGAACAGCTGTGTCTCCTCCGCTGGCGTGTTGGCGACGTTGCAACATGGCTTGGTAATCCATATGTTGCCGCTTCGATCCGTCTTTATTCCGCTCTTTCGCCTCTCTCTCTTTCTCTTTCTCTTTTTTCTTCTTTTTTCTCTTTCTCCTCTGTCTTTCTATCTGCTTCTCTCTCTCGCTCTCTTTCTGTCTCTGTCTCTCTATCTGCTTCTCTCTTTCTCGTTTTCTCTCTGTCCCTCTCTTTCTTTCTCTCTCTCTCTCTCTCTTCTCTTTCTTTCTCTCTCTCTCTCTCTCTCTCTCTCTCTCTCTCTCTCTCTCTCTCTCTCTCTCTCTCTCTCTCTCTCTCTCTCTCTCTCTCTCTCTCTCTCTCTCTCTCTCTCTTCTTAATCCTTTTCTCTTAGTCTACTTTTTTTGTCTCTCGTCTTTCTCCTACCTTTATCTCAATCTATCTATCCATCTTTCTTTCTCTCTCCTTCTTATCTATGGTTCATCCATCTATCAATCTATCCACATCTTTATCCATCTATTTCCCAACCTTCCCCCCCCCCTGTAGATCAAGGCACCTAAACAAAACAAATGAAAACGTCACAGCACACACACACACACACACACGCACGCACACATAAATACACGCGCACACACGCACGCACATACACATAAGCACACGCACTCACACACACGTATCTAAACAAAACAAATGAAAACGTCACAGCACACACATACACACACAACACACACACACACACACACACACACACACACACACACACACACACACACACACACACACACACACACACACACACACACACACACGCACGCACACGTCACAGCGCAGACACCCGCATCCGGAAGAAAGAGAGAGCAGATGTCCACAGCCACCTGTCTGCCTGCGTGTCTGTCTGTCTGTGTGAATGTCTGAGTGGCTTGAAAAGATTGCAATATAGGTCAGGAGAGACAGGGTTGCCTCCCCCCTCCCCTCTACCTCCCTCCCCCCCCTTTCAGCGTCTTGAGAAACAGCTGTTCTTGAGAGCGTTTCCGGTGATCGGGTTTTGTCTCGTGCTGCACGGGGTGGGGGATGGGGGGGGGGGGGATTTTTTGTTGTTGTCTTGTTTTTGTATGTGTTTGTTTGTTGTGTTTGTTTTATTTGTTTGTCTGTGGCTGTGTGTTTGTGTTTGTGTGTGTTGTTGTTGTTGATGTTGTTGATGTTGTGTTTGTTGTTTGTGTTTGTGTGTGTGTTTGTTGTTGTTGTTGTTGTTGTTATTGTTTGTGTGTTGTTGTTGTTGTTATTGGTGTGTGTGTGTGTGTGTGTGGGTGTGTGTGTGTGTGTGTGTGTGTGTGTGTGTGTGTGTGTGTGTGTGTGTGTGTGTGTGTGTGTGTGTGTGTGTGTGTTGTTGTGACAATAATGACAATAATAACAATAATGTATATAATAATGGTATTGAAAACAGCAATGATAATGATAACAATAGTGATGATGAAAACAACAACAATGATGCTGAGTATGATGATAATAATGATAATGATAATGATAATGATAATGACACTGATAATAATGATAATGATAATCATAACAATAGTAATGACAATGATGATAAAAATAATGATAATAATAATAATAAAAGTAATAACAATAACAATAGTAATGGGTAATCATAGTGATGATAATGATTACAATAACAATGATGATAATGTTAACAATAACAATGATAATGATAATACTAATGATAATGATAACTAGAGAGTGACAATAGCACGCAATAATAACAGTAATAAAGATTATACTAGTCATGATGATGATAATAGTAATGAGGATGACGAAATTAAGGCACTGATAACTATGATAATAATGACAAAAAGAATAATGATAGTCATACTGAGAATGAGTAGAATAAGGATGATAACAATAACGATAATAAAAAAATCAATTATGAAACAAGAGTAAAAAATGATAATAAGAATAAAAATAATAACAACACCAATAATAGCAAACAAACAAAAAATCATAATCATGATAACGATAAAGAGACTAACAGAAAATAATGATAACAATGATAAAGACGATGATAATGATAGTACTGATATCATAATAATGACAATAATGTTAATAATGTTAATGTTGATAATAATAACAACAATAATAATTATGATAATGACCATGATGACAGCGATGAATATAACACAGCAACAACAATAACAATAACAATAACAATGATAATAACAAGAGAAATAATGATGATGTTTACAATAATAATAATAAATTCAAAAATGAAATGATTATGATAATGAGAATGATAATAGTAATAACGACGATAATGATGATAAAGATGATAATAACAGTAATTACAATAAGAAAACTGATTGTGATAATAATGATTAGAATAATGACAGAAATAATAAAGATAGTGGCAGTGACAAATACCAATAACAGTTACAACAATAATGATGATGATGATGATACTGACCATGATAATAATAATGATATCAATGATAATGACAATGGAAGTAATGACAAAGGTGATACTGATTGATAATTATCATTTTGATAATAATAATAACAACAACAACAATGATGAAAATAAAGATTAACATGTTTATGATAATAATGATAACCATAATGATGATGATGATGTAATAACAATAGCAACAATGATAACAATAAGAATAGCAATAGTGATAATGAAAATAAAAAAATATGATGATAATAATGATATTAGTAATGATAATAATAATAATAATGATAATAATAATGATGATAACAATAATGAATATAATGATAAATAATAAAGATAATGATAATAACAATAATGATAATGATCATGATAATAACAATAATAATAATGACAATAGCAATGATAATGATATTAGTAGTAGTAATAATAAGTATGATAATAACAATGATAATAATGATAACAATAATGATAATTATGATTATCATGGTAATAAGATAGCAATAATGTTACTAAAAAATAAAAATATGTTCACATTTTTTCTATTTATCCTAATAACCAACTAACAAACAAACAAACTAACACTACCAAAACACATCCTCTTTGACGGAAGTAATAATAATAACAATAATGTTCACAATAACAATATCATTAATAATGAAAATAGTAATAACAACTGCAACAACAACAATATTGATAATGATAAAACATAATGATAATGAGACAATATTGTAACAAATATATCAATTGCTGAAATTATCATTACTACGGTTATGATACTGTCAACTATCAGAATATTACCACTAATAATGATAATGGAAGCATAATGATATCTTCATAGATAATGGGGATAATGATAATAATAATAGCAATGATAGCAATGACGATGATATTAAGTACAGAAATAGCTTTAAGACAATACTAGCAATATATAATATAAATAGTTACAAGGAAATTATTCTTAAACACGAAGGTAATCACGAAACAGGGATTTCTCGCACTAACTACTGACAAACCGGTGAATATTCGTACATACAGACATGCATATACACAGAAATAAATACGTGTCTATCTATCAGATATATATACGTCTATCTATCAATGTGTACGGTAGTAGACTGGTAGATATGTATGTCTAGACTGGTAGATATGTATGTCTAGACTGGTAGATATGTATGTCTAGACTGGTAGATATGCATTTATTTCAGTGTATATGCATATCCTTATAATGAATGGTCATTGGGTCGATTCTCGCTTAATTTTAACGAACCTGCATACAATTAGCAGTGATAGACTATCGTCATTGATCCTGCAACATGTACTAAACATGTATTGACTATCCTTGAAAAATGGTAATGCTAACGAGTCAAAACGAGAGAAGTGGGATAGGAGAGCGAATAAAGAAGAAAAATGGATAACGCAAAAACGAAAACGAAGATGTGGATAGGAGTCAAGGAGAGCGAGTAAAGAAGGAAAAGGGATAACGCAAAAACGAAGAGAAAGATGAAGAGGGTAGAAAGGGAAAGGAAGAGCGTGCGACGGGGAGGAGAAAAGATGATGATGAAGAAGAAAAGAAGAAGAAAAGAAGAAGAAAAGGAAGAAGAAGAAGAAAAGAAGAAGTAAAGGAAGAAGAAGAAAAGAAGAAAAAGAAGAAAAGAAGAAAAGGAAAGAAGAAGAAGAAGAAGAAAAGAAGAAGAAAAGAAGAAGAAGAAGAAAAGAAGAAGAAAAAAGAAGAAAAGAAGAAAAGAAGAAGAAGAAGAAGAAGAAGAAGAAGAAGAAGAAGAAAAGAAGAAGGAAAGAAGAAGAAAAATAGAAGAAAAAAGAGAAAAGAAGAAAAGAAAGAAGAAGAAAAAGAAAGAAAAAAAAAGAAAAGAAAAAGAAAAGAAGAAGAAAAGAAGAAAAGAATGAAGAAGAAAAGAAAAGAAAAAAAGAAGAAGAAAAAAAGAAGAAGAAGAAGAAAAGAAGAAGAAAAAAAGAAAGAAGAAAAGAAAGAAAAGAAGAAAAGAAAAAAAAGGAGAAGAAAAGAAAAAGAAAAGAAAGAAGAAAAAGAAAAAGAAAGGAAGAAGAAAAAGAAGAAAGAAAAGAAAAAAAGAAATGAAAAGAAAGAAGAAGAAAAAGAAGAGTTTGTCCGGATCATA
>NW_020868632.1:7500-10000 GCF_003789085.1 Penaeus vannamei | reverse complement strand
GTCGAGGTAAGGAAGTACTAGAAGAAGAAGACGACAGAGGGCGAGTAAAAGACTATAGTATGGAGTATGGAAGGCCTTCGACAGGGAGGAGGAGGAGAAAAAGAAGAAGAACGCCAGAATGCTCTGTTTTTTGAAATAAAAACCGATTGCACGTGTATTTGATTGATTGAATAGGCTTTCTCAGGGATGATGTCTGAGATTAGGAAAGGCCTATGTCCAACAAAGGACTTTAAAAGGCCTTACAATTAAAGAGAAGTTAAGAGATGAATGGTCAGTGAACAGCAAATAGGATGTTGAAATGAGATGCTTAGGAAAAGGCCTATGTCCAACAGAGGACTTTAAAAGGCTTAATTAAATAGAAGATGAGATGATGTGTCAGTGAAAAGCAAATAGGAATGTTGAAATGAGATGTTAGAAGAGGCCTATACTCAACAACGGATGCTCTTAAAAGGACCTTAATTAAAGATAATGGATGGATGATGGTCAATGGAAAAGCAAAATAGGAAGTTTTGAAATGAGATGCTTAGGAAAGGGCCTATGTCCAACAAAGGATTTTAAAAGGCTTAATTAAAAGAGATGAGATGATGGTCAGTGAAAAGCAAATAGGAAGTTGAAATGAGATGCTAGAAAGCCTATATCCAACAACAAATTTTAAAAAAGGCTTAATTAAAAGAGAAAGATGAGATGATGGTCAGTGAAAAGCAAATAGGAAGTTGAAATGAGATTGCTTAGGAAAGCTATGTTCCAACAAAGGATTTTAAAAGGCTTAATTTAAAGAAAAGATGAGATGATGGTCAGTGAAAAGCAAATAGGAAGTTGAAATGAGATGCACACATATAAACTTACATGAGTTGGTGGGCATATTCATCACACACAAGCCTTAAAATATGCATAGAGAGCCTTAATTAGTGGCGCCTAATTAAGTCATTCATAACAAAATTCCGACCGCAGTTTACAACTTGTTCATCCATTTGCTTTTCCTTTTGCGTCCATCACTCCCCTTCATTCAGACAGACACCGCTATCAGTATAAACTCATTTACATATTGAAAAAATTGTGAATCATTGCCCCACCCGGACTCTCTCCTCCTCCCCCCCTCTCTATTCTCCCTTCTCCCGCTCACCTCCTCTACTCTTCCTCTCCTCCCTCCCTTCTCTCCTCACCTCTTTCCCTCCCTCCCTTCTCCCCCTCACCTCCCCTCTCTCTTTCTCTCCTCCCTCCCTTCTCTCCCTCACCTCCTTTCCTTCCTCTCCCCCTCACCCCCTCCCATCTCCCCCTTACCCCCTCCCTTCTCCCCCTCACCTCTCTCTTTCTCCCATCTCCCCCTCCCCCTCCTCTCACCCCCTCCCATCCTCTCCCTCAACCCCTCCCATCTCCCCCTCACCTCCCCCTCACCCCTTCCCATCTCCCCCTCCCCCCCTCCCTCTTTGTCAAGACCAGCGGTGACTGCAAAACCAAAGTCTCCGATCAGCAACGTTGCAACTTATCTTTCCTTATTTTGGGCCAAATTTACGGACGCGGTTGCAGAGGGTGACGCAACGGGTAGGATTTACTGCAGCGTTACGACGTGTTCGATTCGGAGAAAATATCCTGCAGGACTCCATATTAACATACTGCGAGTCACCCTCTCCACGCCGAGCCTTAAGTGCCAGCGAAGACGCGGGGGGGGGTGGGTGGGTGGGTGGGGGATGGGTGGGGAGGGTGGGGTGGTGGGGAGGGTTGGGTGGGGTGGATGGGGTGGTGGGTGGATGGAGGGGTGGGTGGATGGGTGGGTGGAGAGAGGAGGAGGAAGAGATGTAAGAGGGGGAGAGAAAGGGAGGAGGAGGGAGTAAGAGATGTAAGAGGGGGGAAGAAGGAGGAAGGAGGAGGAAAAAAAGGAAAAAAAAGAGGAAAAAAAGAGGAGAGAAGAAAAAAGAGAGGAGATGAGGAGTAAGAGGATGAGAGAAGGGGGAGAGAGAAAAGAGGGAGGAGTAAGAGATGTAAGAGGGAGAAGAAGGAGGAGGAGGGAAGAAAGAAGAAGAAGAAGAAGAAGAAGAAGAAGAAGAAGAGAGAAGAAGAGGAGGGTAAAGATGGGAAGAGGGGGAGAGAAAAGGGAGGAGGAAGGAAGAGATGGAAGAGGGGAGAGAAAGGGAGGAGGAGGAAAGAGATGGAAATTAAAAAAGAGGGGGAGAGAGGAAGGAGAGGAGGAGGAGGAGGGTAAAAGAGGGGGGAGGAGAGGAAGGAGGAGAGGGGAAAAAGAAGAGAAGAAGAGGAAGGATAGGAGTAGAGGTAGATGAGGTGATAGAGAAGAAATAGGAAGAGAAGAAGGAACAGAGAAGTAGGAGGAGGATCATAAGGATATGAGGGAGGACGATAAAGAAAAGGAGAAAGATGGAAGGAGGAGCAGGAGGAGGAGGAAGAATAGGAGTAAAAGAAGAAGAAGAAGAAGGAAGAAGAGGAGGAGATGAAAGAGAGGATGAGAGCAACTGAGCAAAGCTAAAATAACTGCGGAAGGAAGGGA
>NW_020868631.1:487580-489679 GCF_003789085.1 Penaeus vannamei | reverse complement strand
AATATTTCATCTTCAATTCTCGACTGTTTATTGATCATTCTATTTAAGTTATGATTACTATTACCCATCATGGTTAATATCCATGGTTATTGCTTCATTGTTGCTTATCTATTATCAAGATCATTATTATTTTAATAAAAATCGTTGGAATATATCATTATTTGTCAATTTTATCTGATCATTATTTAACATGATTCTATTTCAGATTATCATTACCATTTCATCTATATAGTATCAATTATCAATTATGTTATTACTATTTAATACTATCATCACATCATTATCGTTTACTTAATATCATCATTCATGCCCAAAACCTCTTCTTCTCTCTTATTCTTATTGTATTCAGATCATCATTCTTTCATAATTATTATCAGTCATTTCTGTATAAACATTATTATCAATTTTTATCATTGTTATCTTTTATCATTCATTATATTTTTATCCTACTCTATTATTATCAACACATTTTTCACTTCATATTTATAACTGGTTAGCTTACTTTTTATATTACACCGACCTTAAACCTAAAATAAAATAGCGTTTCACTTTTAATCAGTCCATAATTTTTTTTTAATCAAATTTTCCTTTCTTGATAAACAATAATGATTTGATAAAACTCCTTCTGATAGAAGAGAATTTTCGCTGAATATCCCTTACCTTAGATCATAATCTTTTTATAATTCAAGTAGTTTTTTTACGAGTATGAATCGATTTCTGGTGTAAAATGCAGCCACTTTATAATGACTAATTATGCGACAATTTTAACATATATATATATATTTTATTTTATTTTCATTGCAAGAAAAAAAACAAAAAAATCAAAAAAAAAAAGAACAAAATACCCTTTAGATGAGCCTTAAATATTTCGTTCAACGGGGAGAATACACAAATCATTTTTGATTGAAATTAATCGTTTTTAACATTAATCATTTATTCAGGTCATATATGAAAATATATAAATAAATTAAGAAAAGAGAACAGGTTATAATCCGAACGCATTTTAACTTCCTTAGTCGACTATGAATTCAATTCACTAGATAATCACTTTTTAGATACTCATATTCAAATTAATCTAAACTTAAAACATCACTCATTTTATATAGCATTGGATGAGGGTTGATGGGCAGGGAGGGGAGGGAGGGGGGAGAGGTGGGCTGGGAGGGAAGGAGGAACGGGAGGTGATAATGGTGGGGAGGGAGGAAGGAGGGAGAGGGAGAGGTAGGGGAGGGAGGGAAATGTACGGACGGGGGGGGGAGAGGGGAGGGAAGGGAGACTGGAGGGAGGGAGAGAGACAGAGAGGAGAAAATGAGAGAGTGAAAGAAGGTAGAGGTGAGGGGAGGATGGGGTGGGGGAGAGGAAGGAGGAAGGAATAAAGGAACGAGAAAAGGTGAGAGACGAACGAGAAGGTGGGACGAGGGAGAGGAGAAAGATAAAAGGAAAGAGAGGGCGGGAGAGGAGAGAGAGAGGGAGAGAGAGAGAGGATGATGGATGAGAGATATAGACGAGAGGGAGAGAGTGAAGAAAGAGAGGAAAGAAGAAAGAAGAAAGAAAAAAGATAAACGAAAGAAAAGAGAGAGAAGAGAGGATGAGAGGAGAAGAGAGAATGCGTGAGAGAAGAGAGAAGAGAAAGAGAGGGGGGGGAGCAGGAAGCCCAGACAGACAGATTTTAGACAGAATAAGAGAGAAAGACGAAAGAAAGAGTGGTAGCAAGAAGGAAGGTAACCATTGATTCCAACCCTCACTCTCTAATCACTCTAACCAGTCAATCCCACAAATCCCTCTCACAAAAGGGCCACAAATATACAAGAATTTTTCATGACCACAAAAATCGCGTAAAACTATGCTGACAGCATCCTTTTCTTTCGTGTCTCTTGGGCTTCCATTGACATGCTGCTAAAATCATCTCATAAACTGAGTGTTCGATGAAAAAAGACGATTTACCAGTCATTACCCAAGTTCATCTCTTTTGTTGTTCGTGTATTTTTCCTAATAAAATGGAGTAGCATAATCACAAGTAGTGTATGTACCTTCTTAGGACAAACAACAACAACATATCTGCTCGAGATGCACTTTGTGTGAAAGAGAGAGAGAAAAAA
>NW_020868631.1:460080-470080 GCF_003789085.1 Penaeus vannamei | reverse complement strand
ACAAAATAACAAAAAAAAAAAAAAAAAAAAAAAAAAAACAACCAAGATGAACAGAAAAAAATAATACATTATAAAGAAAATGATAGAAATAAGTACAAGAAAAAAAACTAAATGACTAACCGTGCCGCAATAACAAACCAGAATACAGATAATACCAGCCAAGACCTATATATTTATCTTGAACACTGCTATTGACAGAGAAATAAAAAAATGAACAAAAATATGAACAGAAGAAGGGAAGCGATAGTTAAACGCAGGTAGAGAGAGCAGGCAGACATTCGAAGCAAAAACAATAACCATAGAATCATATTTTCAACAACAACAGGAATTTAGTGGCGCCAAAGGGGTAGAAAAAGACAAATCGAAAAGAACAATATTTCTCGTAAAAAGTATAAAAAATAAAGATAGAAAAATAGATAAAATAAAGAAAAGAAAGATAAGAAAAGGAAAAAGGGAAAGTGGTTTATAAAATTCTTCGTGTAAACATTAAAATAATATTGATAATGCATGAGAAAGTTAAGAAAGAGACAGGAAATAGAAAAAGAGATTGTGTGGAATAAGAAGCGCGAGGGAGAGAAAATCAAGATATGATAGAAAGGAACGGGGATAAAGAGAGGGGAGAGAAAAGGGGATAAAAGAGAGAGAAAGAGAGGGAGGGAGGAAGAAGAGAGAGAGAGAGATGGGTGGGAGGAGAGGGAGAGAGAGAGAGAGAGAGAGAGAGAGAGAGAGAGAGAGAGAGAGAGAGAGAGAGAGAGAGAGAGAGAGAGAGAGAGAGAGAGAGAGAGAGAGAGAGATGGATAGACAGACACACACAAAGAGCGAGAGAGAGAGAGGAGAGAGAGAGAGAGAGAGAGAGAGAGAGAGAGAGAGAGAGAGAGAGAGAGAGAGAGAGAGAGGAGAGAGAGAGAAGAGAGAGAGAGAGAGAGAGAGAGAGAGAGAGAGAGAGAGAGAGGATGGATGGATGGGAGGAAGGAAGAGAGAGAGAGATAGAGAAAGAGAGAGAGGGGGGGGTGGAGAGGGAGCTAGATAGATAAATAGAAAGATAGAGAGAGATATAACTGTATCTCTATATCACCTTCTCTCTATCCATCTCTTCATCTTTATCATGCAATCTCTCTAATCCAATCTATATCTCATCTATCCACTTTGTCTTATGACACGAATCTGACTTTTAATACATGAGATGAAGCAGTCTTTCTAACAAGGCACAGAACTCACATACAAAAAAAAAGGAAGAAAAAAGAAGAAAAAGAAGAAATAAAAAGAAAAAGAAAAGAAAAAAAGAAGAAGAAGAAAAAGAAAGAAGAAGAAAGAAGAAGAAAAAGAGAAGAAAAAGAATAAAGAAGAAAAAAGAAAAGAAAAAATAAGATAGAAGAAAGAAAGAAGAAGAAGAAGAAAAGAAAAAAAAAAGAAGAAAAAGAAGAAAAAAAGAAGAAGAAGAAGAAGAAGAAGAAGAAAAATAAACTTTAAATTTTAGCGATAAGTTATTAACATTTCAAGATTTTTTATGCTTCGTAGACGCGTGAAAAGGTGATCAATCATCTTCGGAATTTGAATGAAATTTATATCCGTATTAGTATTTTTTTTATGAATGGGAGGTGATGGGGATGGGGAGTGAGGGGGAGAGAGGGAAAGGGAGGAGGGTTGGGGGAGAAAAGGGAGGGAGTGGGAGGAGGAGAGAAAGGGGAGTGGAATGGAGGGGTGGGGGAGAAAGGGAAGGGGAGAAGGGCAAGGGAGTGGGGGAGAAGGGGAGAGGGAGGGGAGAGGGGGAAGGGAGTGGGGGAGAGGAGGGGGAAGAAGGGGAAAGGGAGGGCGGGAGGGGAAATGGGTAGGAGGGGTGTAGGATTATAAGAAGGGGAAGGAGGTGATGAAGAAATTAGTACTGTGAGAAAGCGAGAAGGAGAGAGAGACGGAAGGAGAAAGATTTAAGTTTATTTATTTATTTTCTTATCTACCCCACTATTCATTTTTTCTTTTATTTAGCTATAAGACAAGTGATTGCCAAAACTATACATTATCTATTCATCTAATTAACCCCCTTTAGACCCCCATATCCCCCTCCCCAACTCGTACCCCCCAATCCCCCCCCATCCCACCACCCCACCCCATCCACCCCCACCCCCACCCCCCACCCAACCGCAAAACTACATCCCGCATTTGCACAATAAAGAGCTATGCTTTGCGGATAAAAATGATTTGCATGACGACCCGGCCTTGCAGCTCGAGAGAGAGAGCGGGAGAGAAACAGCTGGTCAGCGTCAGCCTCTGCGTGCCCAAAGCTCCTAGCTATTAAGGACATAACAATACGTGTCTGTTTGTGCTATGGTGCTCACTCTCTCGCTCGGAATGTCACTTCGAGAGAGACATGTCACTTCGAGATAGACATGTCACTTCGAGATAGACATGTCACTTCGAGATAGACATTATAACTTATGATATTATAATTATAATATAATATTATGATTATAATATATTAAATTATTATTATTATTATAGATAGATATTATAATAGCGGGAGAAATATTGGGAATTTTGAGAAAAAAGGAACGTCTTAGGAATTGGAATATAAGTCTGGTAAGGAAGAATTTGATTTATAAGAAGAAAGGTTTGTAAGTTACACATGAGAATTTTGAGAAAAGGAACGTCTCAGAATTTGAAATATAAGTCTGGTAAGGAAGAATTTGATTTATAAGGAGAAAGGTTTGGTAAGTTACACATGAGAATTTTGAGAAAAGGAACGTCTTAGAAATTATAAATCAAAATCTTCCTTACCAGACTTATAAATAAAATTTCTAAGTCTGGTAAGGAAGAATTTGATTTATAAGAAGTAAAGATTTGGTAAGTTACACATGCAAATAGTGTGGAAACTTCTGTTATGGTGGTTAAAGACACTGATTTGGGGTGTAATAATTTTGTTTCTTTTGATAAGGATTTGCATGATGTGATCAGTCTGACAAGATTCTGTAAAGAAGTAAAAGAAGAAGAAGAAGAAAAAGAAAAAAAAAATCTTAATGTACCTTTATTTTTGAAGGGGTCAAGGGAGGGATTGCAAATTCAAGGAAATAGGAAATAACGAATATAAATGAAAGTAAAGAGAGAGAGAGAGAGAGAGAGAGAGAGAGAGAGAGAGAGAGAGAGAGAGAGAGAGAGAGAGAGAGAGAGAGAGAGAGAGAGAGAGAGAGAGAGAGAAGAGAGAGAGCGGAGAAAGAGAGCAAAAAGATGATTAAAGAGCGAGAGAGAAAGAATGCTAAGGGGATATTGGTGTGGCAAACACGCACACACGCACTCGCATATCAACAGGAAATATGTATGTTTAAGAATATCAAGTATATATATGATTACATACATGTATATAAGTGGAAGGTGCACTCGGGAGCATCAAGAAGAAGAAATGGCAATGGGCAGGGCACGTATGTCGGAGACAAGACGACAGATGGACAAGGAAAGCAACGGAATGGACTATAAATAACTTAAGGAGGCCAAGAGCCAGGCCAATGACACGATGGCGCGACGAAATAGCGAAAATTGGGGCCAAGACTGGAAACAAAAATCGCAAGACAAGAATAGCTGGAAAAGATTGGGAGAGGCCTACGTCCTGCAGTGTATAAAGAGAGATCGAGGAAGATAAATTAATTGATTGATAGATTGTTTGTTAGATAGATAGAGAGACATATAATAGATAAATAGACAAATGTATATGTATATATATATATATATATATATATATATATATATATATATATATATATATATATATATATATATATATAATATATATATATATATATATATATATATATATATATATATATATATATATATATTATATATATATATAAATATATATATATAATTATATATATAATAGTAGATAAGAGGAGAGAGAGAGAGAGAGAGAGAGAGAGAGAGAGGAGAGAGGAGAGAAGAGAAGAGAGAGAGAAAAGAGAGAGAGAGAGAGAGAGAGAGCAGAGAGAGAGGTAGATAGATAGATACATAAGAGAGATAGAAAAAGAGAGGCAACCTAGACATCACNATAGCTAGATAAGACCAAGAGAGATTAAGATCGATAGACAGTTATAAATGATAGATCCACCCAACTCCACATCGCCTCTTTCTATAAACTTGTCATCTTGACAATTCCTCGAAGAAGGAAGTCCGGGATGACATGACAGGGTTGCCGCTGTCATGTCATCCCGTTCTGACAGGATTCACTCTGGTCACGCTCTTTTAGCCCAAGCTTCATCACGTGTCATATTTTCCTTCGTGTGTCATACCCTGGATATTTATTTTATTTTGTTATAAGTGTATTTCGTGTGTAAGAATTTATTTTTTTCTGGTAATTGCTTATTACGATATTCTTCACCTGGTTGTGTGTGACGCGTGTATGTCATAAGAGAATAGCATATACAATAAGGTTTATATTATACACGTATCAATATGTAGTCGTATATAACATATGCGGTAACTTTAAGACATATAACACATTGCACTTCTATCACAGCATAATTTTACATGACACATATAACACATTGCACATATAACACAGCATGATTGTACATTACACATACATAGCATAACACACAACGCATAAAGCATAACACAGCATAATCGTATTTAACACATACATAACACAAGCACACACCATAACACAGCATAAAAGAACATAACACATACACAACATAGCACAAACCACATCAAACATAACACAGCACAATCACACATAACACATACATAGCACAGCGCTAACCTCATAAAACAAAACACAACATGATTGCACACAACACATACATTTACATAAAACATAACACAACACAATCACACATAACACATACATAGCACAGCACTAACCTCATAAAACAAAACACAACATGATTGCACACAACACATACATTTACATAAAACATAACACAACACAATCACACATAACACATACATAGCACAGCGCTAACCTCATAAAACAAAACACAACATGATTGCACACAACACATACATTTTGCACTAACCACATAACACAGCATGATTGCACATAACAAACATTTACGTGTTTAACGACGAAAAAATGAATGGGTGAATTTTACATATTACTACACCTGTTCCTCGCGGTATCAGGTGTGGGTATTTAAACTTAAATCGCGACCGAGTGTAAAATTTTGCTTAAAGGATAAAAAGAATATATATATAAGTTTAGCAAAAGAGAAAGGGAAAAATGTACATAGCCATGGAGAGAGAGAAAGAGGGAGAGAGAAGGGGGAGGAGTGAAAGAGAAGAGAGAGAGAGAGAGAGAGAGAGAGAGAGAGAGAGAGAAGAGAGAGAGAGGAGAGAGAGAGAGAGAGAGAGAGAGAGAGAGAGAGAGAGAGAGAGAGAGAAGAAGAGAAGGAGAGCAAAAGAGTGAAAGAGTGAAAGAGAGAGCGAGGGGAGAGGAGAAAGAGAGAGAGAGAGAGAGAGCAAAAGAGTGAAAGAGAGAGAGAGAGAGAGAAGCAGGGACGACCGGCCAGCCAGCCTCTCAGACAGGCAGACAGACAGAGACAGAAAGAAAGACAGCTAGATGACACAGAAAGATAGACGGACAGACAGACAGAGAGACAGATTGACAGGCAAACAGACAGACAGACACACAGGAAAACAGACAGACCAGGAAGAATTCGAAATGAGAATAAAAGAGAAATGGGAAAAGAAAGAGGCATATACAGACCAAAAGAAAGAATAAGTAAAAGAAGAAGAAAAAACAGTTTTGATCACAAAGTCTCGTTGAAGGCTAAATGTAATAATAACAATAACCATTTGTAATACCTATTGACACCGGACTATCACAGAAATAATAATAATAACTGTAATAATAATTGTAATAATAATAATAACTGTAATAATAATTGTAATAATAATAATAACCATTTATAATACCTATTGACACCGGACTATCACAGTTAAATCTATCGAACTAAATTAAAACGAGCGACAACGATGAATCTAATCATTATAAAAAAGATAAAATAATAATAATAATGATAATAATAATAATAGAAAATAAAAAATAAATAGAAAATAAAACATATTTCAACCCCTTGAGTGTTATAGTTTCCCAGGCTCGTTTCCGCTGCAATACAGGGTTGTTGCAAAAAGTCTGCCAAACCTAATGCAACATTTTCTGTTCTTATGTGACTATTCTTTTTCGTCTTTTATGTTTATTTATTGATTGGTTGAATTATTTAGGTATATATTTACCCGTCTATCTATCTACTTATCTATTCACCCGTCTATCTATCTATCATACTATCTGATTATCTTATCTCTCTATCAATTCACATATTCAGTGATTCACTAATCTATCAACCTATTTCTCTCTCTCCTCTCTCTCTCTCTCTCTCTCTCTCTCTCTCTCTCTCTCTTCTCTCTCTATCTATCTATCTATCTATCTGTCTATCTTTCGCTCCCCCCCCCCTCTCTCTCCTCTCTCCTCTCTCTCTCTCTCTCTCTCTCTCTCTCTCTCTATATATATAATATATATATATATATATATATATTAATATATATATAATTATATAATATATATATTATATATTATAATATATATTATATATATATATATATATATTAATATATTAATATATATATTTAATTATATCTTTCGCTCTCCCCACACCCTCTCTCTCTTCTCTCTCTCTTCTCTCTCTCTCCTCTCTCTCATCCTCCTCTCCCTCTCTCCTCTTCTCTCTCTCTCTCCATCTCTCTTCTTCTCTCTTCTCTCTCTCTCCTCCTCTCCTCTCCCCTCTCCCTCTTCTTCTAATATCTTATCACTCCTCTCTTCTCTTCCTCTCTCCTCTCTTCTCTCTCTCTCTCTCATCTCTCTTCTCTCTCTCTCTTCTCTCTCTCTCTCTCTCTCCTCTCTCCTCTCTCTCTCTATCTCTTCTCTCTCTCTCTCTTCTCTTATCTTATCTTGTCAGCCTCCTAAGGTATAGTGTTTTACCTGGCTTATCTCTCTCTCATCTTCTCTCTCTCTCTCTTCCTCTCTCTTCATCTCTCCCTCTATCTCTCTCTCTCTCTTTCTCTCTCTATTCTCTATCTCTCTCTCTCTCTCTCTCTCTCTCTCTCTCTCTCCTCTCTCTCTTTCTCTACTTGCCATGCCATCAAGGTATAGTGTTACCTGGCTGAGGGCGACGTTTATCCAATTTGGATCGCTTATATTCTCAAAATTGGGTTAAAGAGGAGGAAGGGAGGGAGAGAGAGAGAGATTTAGGGGTGAGAAAGAGGGTGAGAGATAGGGTGAGGAAGAAGGGAAAGGAGAGAGAGAGGGTATGATGTATGTTGGTTGTGTGTGTGTGTTGTGTGTCTGTGCGCGCGTGGTGGTGTGTGTGGAACATAAAAATGAATGATAAGAAATATAGAGAGTGAGAGCGAACGAGAAAGAAGAGAGAGAGAGGACAGAGAGACAGACAGACAGACAGGACAGACAGACAGACAGACAGACAGACAGACAGACAGAGCAAACAGAAGAAGCATTGATAAGACAACGTTTTATAATTTGAGAACAGATATAACATACACAAAGTACTTCTCATTTTTCCTTCTCTCAGGAATATACACACACGCGTAAAGACATTTACACATGCAGATATATGAAATGTATATTATAATATCAACATATCAATTTTTTATCTCTCCTTCCTCCACATAATTTCTGCTTATAATTAATAGTTAATTATCTGTATTAATTTCACGGTTCAGAGAGGTCATTGCCCTTTCGTTAGCTCTTCTGTTTTATCTTTGTATGCGTTTATACATTTATTAATTCATATTTTCTCATTCGCCATCGCACTTTCTTTTTTCCATTCATCTCTTCCGTATTTCTTCTTTTTTTCTCTTTTTCCTCTTCTTCTTTCTCCTTTTCTTGCTTCCACCTTATTTACTTATCTTCGTTTATTTTTTTTTTCCTTTTCCTCATTCTTTTTTCTCCTACTTCTTAACTCCCGAATTTTTCTCTTCTTCTTCTTTCTACTTCATTTCTTCTTCTTCTTCTTCTCTTCTCNGACGAAACAAAGACCAAAAGTCTGAAGGAAGACGCGGTTCAAACTTTGTTCCTACGGATAAGACTCATCCAAAGGAGGAAAATGTTTCCCTTTCTGTAGCGGATGACTCACCCTCGACCACTCACTGGGAATTTGATTTCACTCATCATACCTACAGATGACTGCCTGTCAGCCATCCCCGTTAGAGATCTAAATCGGTCACGTGTCTTAGACAGAAGCGCCGAGAAAGACGCTGGAATCAAGGGCTCCGTTCATTGGAAGAAAGACTAGAGGTCAGAGTGTAATCCCTCACTGCAAGAAAATATTGCAGGTGTTGACAGACTAAGCAGCAGAGAAATAGTCCTAAAGAGCAAACACAGAAAAAGGGGATATGGCAATTTCAGAAACGAATAAAAAAGGAAAGAGGCAATATCAGAGCCCAGAGAAAAGAGGACAGGGATAGTTTCAGAAATAAGAAAAAAAATGAGCAGTGACAAGGAAAAGAAGGACACCGGGAGCGGGAATCAATACGACTGAGAGACAAACGAATGCCCAATATCGGTGCCAAGGAAAGGAAAAGTGAGGGGCCAGACATGTTGATTAGCGCAAGCAAGACAAAGTCTGAGTTTCGTGATGAAACAATTTAAGGCTGAGTCCAAGGTGTGCGGAGGGAGCTGGGAGGGGGGGGGCGAGGAGGAGAAACAGGAGGAGGGGGGAGGAGGAAGAAAAGGAGACTATCCCGGGGTGGAGGGGATAGGGGAGTATGATAGCGCTGGGGCGGAGGGGTGGGGGCAGTAGCTTGCGGGGGACCTGGGAGGGAGAGGGAGGGAGAGAGGAGAGATGGGATAGCAGAGTAAGGGGGAGAGGAGAGAGGCAGAAGGGGTGAGGCTGGGAGTGGGAGTCAAGCAAGAAGAGACGAATGAAGTGGATGGAAGAGAAATAAGGAGTGGGGGAAATCACTGGGGAAAATGTAGGAAAAGAAATGAGCGGGGGCGAAGATTAGGAAATGTGGTAAGAGGGGAATTGAGAAAGAGGTGGAGGAGGAAGAGGAGGAGGTGGAGGCAGAGGCTGAGTAAGACGACCAGAAAAGGAGGCGGGAAGAGAAGAACATGGAGTGGAAAAAAAGAGACAAGGAATAGGAGGAGGAGGAGGAGGAAGGGGAGGAAGGAGGATCGTCCGAGGTAATGCTCACAACTGAATCCAACAAACCTACTTTGGATGCCACCACCCAGATCCCTCGCGAGGAACTTTTGGCGTGGGCGTGAGGTGGAGTAAAGGAGGCGAGGATGGCAGGGGAGAGCAGTTAAGGGAAGAGGGAGGACGAGACTGGAGGAGGGGAGGGATGAGACGGGGAGCTGGGAGGGAAGAGAGGGACGAGAGGAGAGGCTAAGGGGGGAATGGGAGGGAAGAGACGGGGAGCAGGGGAGGGAAGAGGAAGGGACGAGAGGAGAGGTTAAGGGAGGAATGGGAGGGAAGAGACGGGGAGCAGGGGAGGGAAGAGGAAGGGACGAGAGGAGAGGTTAGAGGCATGGCAGGGAATGAGAAGGGGGAGCAGGGGAGGAAAGGGAGGATGTTAAGGGAGGAATGGGAGGGGAGGGGAAGATTGAGGGTTGAGGAGGGAGACTAAAGGAAGAAATACGAGGAGAGAGCAGGGGAGGGAAGAGAGAGGGACGGGAAGGGACCAAAGGTAAGAATGGGAGGGGAGAACAGGGGAGGATGAGAGGGGAGGCCAAGGGGGGATGGGAGGGGAAAGAACAGGGAGGATGAGAGGGAGAGAAGAAGGGAGGGGAGGGGGGGAGGCCTAGGAATGGGGAGGAGAGAAAGGGAAGGATGAGAGGGGAGGCCAAGGGCGAAAGGGAGGGGAGAACAGGGGGGATGAGAGGGGAAGCCAAGGGGGAATGAGAGGGGAGAACAGGGGGGGTGAGAGGGGAGGTCAAGGGGGAATTGGAGGGGAGAGAAGAATGGGAGGGGAGAACAGGGGAGGATGAGAGGGGAGG
>NW_020868631.1:445080-447580 GCF_003789085.1 Penaeus vannamei | reverse complement strand
AAACTGGCACCCGGCCGTTGCTGACTTCCGCCTCAGCTCGCACAACTTTCCGCCATTTTGGAAAGAATAACTTTCCTTTTGTCGTTTTTTTAGGGGGAGTGACTGAAGCTAAGATAATAAGAAGAACAAACAGGATGATAAGGATTTTTGTAATACGTATCTAATCTATCCCTTCAAAGAAGACGGTACTGTAATTCCTTTATGTCTGTGATCCCTGTGAATTGGCCTACATTTTTGGAAGAATACATTTTTTGCAATTGCAAATGCTTTAATTGGCCTTCCAGTGGGTACCCTGGAACTGCTTAGGATAATCCAAGGTCTCTTTGTTGTTATCAGTAAGCACGGACTAGTTCTAAGAATATCAGAGTGCATTTTTGTGAATGTATGCGTCATTCAGTACCGGTATACCTATGAACGTGCCTTTGTATGAGTGGCCCGGTGTGTCGGCGAGTGTGAAGCGTTTTGATGCTCAAACTTGGATATTACAATAATATCAAATGTAGAGCGGATAACTAGGTTAAACTTTATTTAATAAAACTGAGAAACAGCAGAACCTTGAATCAAAACCAGCAAATCTCAAGTGCATAGAGTATAGTTAGCGTTACATTGGATCATCCTGTTATTCTACACATACACATACGCGCATGCGCGGGTTCATGCACACCAGAAGTTTATCAATCAGGCGGATATGATCATGAATATAAGTGAACGAATTTGTCCACGCTAAATTTGGTACTAGTATTACACAAACATACATCCGTATGCATCCGCACACATGAAGGGAGCAATGCATATACAAACAGACGCTTGCACGCTCCTTACTCTGTGCAAACAAAGAACCTCACAGGATACACAAACCCACTGTACGTTATCTTTGCATAAAAAGGACAGGTTACAGGAGTAAAAAAGGAAAAAATGGAAATGTATGTTACGACCCCAATTACAGCAATACCCATTATCGACGTTATTTTTTTCAATTAATATGTATATTTTTCATACTTAGACGGTCTTGAAACCAGAGTGAGCGTATACGCGGATGCACAGCAGACCCGGTGGGTCGGTTGGAGAGAGGGCAGGGGGAGTGTGGGGAGGAGGATAAGACAAGGGAGGAGAGGGATGGGTGGCTGAAAGAGAGGGGGGGGGAGGGATGCACCTCAAGGTCACGTTGCAAAGCCACCTGCATCACACTTGCAAGCAGAGACTGCGATATGCGCTCCATCTATTGGCCACAGAAGAAGTCATCACTAATTCTGATCAGTCTATAAATGGTGCTAAGCTGGAGTGCCAATTACATTGTAAAATATGCTGGAAGTACCAAAGTGAATTTTCTGATACAATGAAGTGTTATCACTCACAGAGTTTTTGTTCTCTGTTGGCAATTCAAGTAAAGTTATCACCCACTGTATAGTCGTTTCTCATTCTAGAAAGCTCTGCCAACCGCGTCTCAGCCACCATTTACTTTGTATGAGTCTCGCCATCCCAAATAGATTCACCTCACTCCTCTCCCTGCATAAATTTCCTACCTTTGTTATGCATAGGCTTTGCTGTTTCTACCATGAGTCCGTGTCAACGAAAAATGAGTAGTAAAGGAATGGAAACAACCTCAAACGCACACACATTTCACCAGTTAATTCCTTACCTTACTCTCCTGTCTCCATCATGAGGAAAAACAACATACATGACAGCTGCTTTTGCAAAATGTATGATGCAATGCGCACATAACCATGGGTGAGAAAATTGCTTCAGATAGCGCATGGTAACCGAGTGAAACGAAATGGGAGGGTAAAGGTGAGAGAATATTGCTAACTTAAAGGTAAAGTAACGTGATACACGTCTTGTTAAAGGCGTACCATGAATACTAACTTAAACAGGAGGTCAGTCACAGTAACCAAGCTTGATGATGTTGGAGTATAATGCATACAGAGAGAATGTTTGGCCATTCATAACTGTGCTTAATCATCAAGTTAAGTAATAGGTTGTGCTTTTTTTAGAAGGTTTCGCAACTTTGGATCATAATCATATGCATGTCTTTTTACTGCAATGGTGACGGAAGCCATGAATGTATAATCACTGTTTAAAAGCGATATGTTTAAACAACAGTTGATTTCCTAGAACAAATATGTAATTCTAAAAATCATGCTATTAAAAATGAGACAATAATTAAACAAACATAAGATGGGAGGGATTGGGCGGTTCCTTGAGAATTGCAAAAAGACGCGAGGGTGAATGACTTGAGCACTGAGAACAGAAACGAGGGCGGGTAGACGCCTTTACAAAAGTGAAAATGGCTAAGGATAGTTACAACCTGGCAGAGGTGCGAGATACGTGACACTTGCGAATAATGGGCTAGCGGTGATATGCAACTGTGAACAGGAGTGCATGATTTTCACTGACAACTAATCATGAAGACAGGTGGTGCTTAGCAGATGGCGCAAATAGATATAAACGTCAATTAGATATGACAGTTGAAGAGACGAAGCAGCATGACAGGCGCGCATGG
>NW_020868631.1:430080-437580 GCF_003789085.1 Penaeus vannamei | reverse complement strand
GGGTAAAAAATATCTGCATCAATTAAAAATGGGGGACTTTAAAATAACAGACAGGATCCTCTGAGCTTAGTTTTCTGTACTGAAACAGTTTAAGTAAGGAAGAACAACTTGGTAAAAACAAATGTACACATTCATATATATTCACTGAGTCTGTCTGTCTATGTCTGTCCCTGACCCTCCCTCCCTCTCTCCATCTTTCCCTCCCTCAAAAAATGCATAAGATATTACCCATAAGATGACAAGTATATAGTATACATTCTCTGTAGAACTGTTCTAGCAAAATGACCAAAGTACTTATTTCTGACACATTTTTTTCAAAAATAAAGACTTAACATTATACAAAATATATTTGATTTATTTAAGCTATTTAGTCATTCTGTAAAATGGTACCTTCACATTGGATTTTAAATGCAGATCAGACTCATTCTTAAATAGAATAATATATTTAAGATTAATTCTACGTAAAATATATTCAATCAATTTTAGATACAAATTAAGCACCTTTCACCCTTTATGCAGGGGTGACATAATATACATACCATATCCACTGTGATATAACTTATCTTTGTTTACACAGATGGTGTCATAAGTACTTAATCACCAGGGAGTCAATTCCAATTCATACCTTTTTGTACCCTGTTTGTCCTTTTCCTTATAGTTTGGATTTTTTTTATATGATTTATTGAAGACTTTCTGCATTATCATCTAACATCATTAGTGGTGTATGCAATATATAGCAATAGGGTAAGGCTTGGGAGCAAACCCCCCAGGTGAGGAAAGGTCATACTACAGTATGAAAAAGTATTGTGGCAAAAAGGTTAAAATGAATTAACAATTAGGACAAAATATGTTAGATGTCAACGGTTGAGGAGCCTTGTAGGTTATGGTAGTGAAAAGGGTAAAGAGAGAATAGCTAACAGAGTACAAAGGCCGTTCAGGAATAACACAAAGCCATCCTTTCATCCTTTCAGTACAGCTCTCACACTTTAGGATGTGGACAGAAGGGGATGAAGAAGAGAAGGTAAAAGAAGGTAGAGAAGAAAAGACCATGCAAAATCAGTTGAGGTGAGGGCCGAGATCCAAGGCAGGGGTGATCCCATATCAGGCCCCAGTCCCCGTCTCCTAAGCCTGCCCCACAACAACAATGGGCATAGAATTAGGGGAGACTTTATAATATCCTGTTGCTATTGGTATTTTGATAATATAATGCTAATAATATTAATAGTTATAATAACAGTCTTGATTTAAAAATCATTAAAAAATCCCCCACAAGTCAAGGACTATGTGGAGGTCAAGTTGCACAACTAATTAATTCCTTGGTGGCTGAGCGCTTGTGAAGCCATCTGTATATGACAAAATTCACGGTTGACACTATAACTGTATATAAAGGGTTAAAATCCTCCTTTCATTATCTCGGCACAATGCACAAGCAGCCAAAGTTTCACGCAGAAAGGCTCAGCAAGTCCTACAAGAATAAAAATAGCCTACAATATATTATCTTGAGCAAATAGATAGTTAACCTAGATAGTTAGCAAAAGGATGTTCAGATTCCCGTTTTTTTTTTCTGAATTCTGATTTGATTATGTTCAGTCTGAAAAATTATAAGCAAAACTAGGAAAAGAGAATGTTGTGCTTCAGCTTTTTACTTTTTCTACATAAGCTTAAAATGCCTCAGCACCCTGAAGAGTCCATTGCCACACTATTTGTCATATGGATTACATAACTAATTTTTCATATTCATCTCTTGATGTATGGCTTCAGAAAGAAACAAAGCCTGAGAGATTCTATCTCTAACCAAAGAATTTAGAGCTAACAGTAAACCCAGTTCTGCATTGCCAAAATTGTGTACTATACTTAAAAAGAGTGTTCTGACACTATAGGAGCGCAGTCCAACTTAGTTGCTGAGCCTATTAATTCTTTAAATAAATACACTGTCTTAGTGGTGAAAATGATACATCAAAATAATCCAATTTTTATTTTTCATATATATATCATTTGAACTTCTTCACTGATAAAAATATATAAACATTACAAAAACTCCCAGGGTGTACTGTGTAACATCATACACAGGTGGGTTAATATTTAATTGCTGCATATATCAAATATGCATCATAACAAACAAAAATTATAGAGAAGTTGCCTACATCACATTTTCTCAGCTACACTGTCACCATTTTCTGAGCTGACATATTTCAATGTTTCAATGTTGATTTTCAATGATACTATTTGGAAATCAAGATTCTATTTATAGGCATACCCATGGATAATAGGACTGAGAGTACTATATTACTGTATCTTAGGCATTGAAATTTCTCATGAAAACATAATAATACTGGATAAAACTAATACTTAAATTTCCTCAATTACATATATCAACTCATGTAAAAGTTAAAGAAATTACATGATTTATTTTTTGTCAATAGTGCATTAAATAAGATTCCAAGAAGGAGAGAAGCAAATTTCAAAATTTCAAGAGCATATGAAAATAAAGCAGTGAAAATCTTGAAGCTATGAAATAGATATATGTGTAGAAATTGCTTAAAGATTTTAAATTATTGATTAATGAAATTAGCTCCCCCTTTTAATAATTCACTGTAGGTTAACAAGGTATTTTAACAGAGAAGCTCTCTGATCTTGCAAGAAAGTTAGCAATGATAAAATCTGATGAAAGCAAACAGATCTGGAAAGGTTACAAACATCTGTATTCTTATTATGCAATATTTCCAAAATGGATTAAGTTCTAATTGCCTTCATCACTGCATGCACACTATATCATTTGGTATATGTGTAAGTTATATAGCATCATCAAAAATGTCAATGCTTACCTTGAGTTTTTACATATAAAAGCAAACCCTTAGCAGAAATGAAGATTTCAATATGTTCAATACAGAAAATATCCCTTAAATCATAGAGAACACCAAGAAAACATGCTGACAACAAAATGATTGTAAGACACTGGGTAACAGGGTGAGACAATAATGAAAAGAAAAAAGTCCTGATAATTATAAAATGAACATTATCAAGAGGAAATGGCATGTATGTCTGAATGTGAAATACCCCAAAAGTTGTATCAAAGTTTGGATTTTATACTTAACCCACTTATGACAGGTGTCCCACATATAAGACACCTTAAAAAATAAATATTACTGAGCATCCCACCGGTGTGATGCTACATCAGAGCTCACACTCTGATTTTTTCGCCTGTGGCGGGCAGCGCACGGGGAGGTTCCAGGACTCACCCGCATGCCAATTTTAAAGCCACCCGGAAAATGTTATTTTCGGCTTGAAAATGTACCGCCGCTAGTGGGTTAATGTATAACATGAGCCCTGGTTTTGGGGTATTTTCTATCTTAAAACTGTGTTCTGTACTGAAATAAATGGAATAATTTAGTAACATGAAACTTTAGTTAATTATCAAAACAACAAAAAAATCTCACACAACCACAATGTACTCTTTAATTCATGCCAAGAAATACAGTAATGAATGCTCTGAAGCACTGTTTATATATCTAATTCCTCAAGTGTTTTTGAATTTGGCAGCTCTGGGTCCTTTGTACTTGATAAAAGCAACAAGGTTGTCTCTCACTGTCAGCACCAAAGCTCTGTGGTCTCCAAGCTTCTTCTTTTGCTGCTGGTGCTGAAATGCAATATTAAATTTAAATGGAATTTCTCTAAATATGCTACATATCAAACAAAGAGTTAACAATTTAAAGAATGGTTTCCTTCCATTGGTAGTCACTTTTTTTTTTTTTTTGGGGGTGGGTGGGGGGCCAGCTTAATTTCATAGTTATGAGCAGCATAAATTGAAAGACAGTTGACAAATAAATTAACTATATTCACTTATAAATTTCCCTGTATCTTTTCTAAAGCTGCTCAGAAATATATGTTCTTCACATTTCCAGACATCTACAATATGAACAGACACTCACCCTAGACTTAAATTGCGGCTGGATTTCTTTCAATGTGTCTACCAAGTGAACCTGGTAGGCCAACTTATCAGTTTTGTCATCCGAGTACAAATCAATAATCACATCAAGGGCTTCTGCTGATACCCAGAGTTCCTTATCATGACCTGCTACCTGTAAGAAAGCAATGGATTTGGAATAGAATGCTTTGTAAGTACAGACCTAAGACTATAATAACACTACATTATCTAAAAATTAAAAAGCATATACATGTTACCTGTATACATAAAACAATTCCAGCAACAACTTTACTCCTAATCGCTTTATAGATGGTTAATGGTTAAAACAAATGAATGTGCTATACATCAAGGTCATATAGCACTATGATAAAGTATAGTGGTGAAAAGGGTATGAGTGAGTTAATGATATGTGTAAAGTGTGTAAGATGTTAAGAGGTTGAACAGCAGTAGGGGGTAGTATGGTAGAGAGAGATAAAGGTATGCCAGTCTGCTCTGGCAAATCACCAGTATGGGGTTGGGGAGGTGGACATAGGAAGTAGAAGAGAATAGGGGTGATCACTGTAAGGAAGGTGGTCCAGAACTGACAAATGAAAATCTAGATGATGGGAAGGAGAGGAAAGAGAAAGGTCAAGGCATAAAAAGGTTTGAGTACGTATGTCAGAGTGGGTGGGTTGGTCTAAATTAAGATAGGTAAGGTCTATGTTAGAAAGAAAGAATCCCAGGGAAGTAGTGGTGCAAGATTCCAACAGTTGAAATCACCAACTATGAGGAACAGTGGTTGAAGTTGAGAAAGTAAATTTTCAAAGGCCTTAAGTCAATGGGAAGAAAAGGGGAAAACTAAATTGAAACGTGATCCAGCAACAAAGAAAGATATAAATAATTGTGCAAGGGGTTTGAAAGGGAGGTATAGGGTATGGTGTTTTTTAATGGACGAGTATAAAGGAGATAGAAAGAGTGAGGGGTTGATACAAAATGATAATCTAGAATCAGTACTAGAGGATGTGTTCAGAAAGTTTCTTGGAGACAGATAATGGATAGATCGTAGGAAGCTATGAGGGGATGAAGATCAGGTCTGTGAGAACAAAAACCTCAAATATTCTGCTGTTGAAGAGCCCTTTTGATGCTATCAGTGGGTAATAAGGGTAGAAATGGGTGTTGAAGAAATAGGATGAGAAGTACCTGGGGATTGAGGTAGGTGGTAAGAAAGAGAAGGTGTAGCATCAGGAGGTTCATAAGGGGAGGTGGGATACGGGGAAGGACACTGTTGTGACAAAAAGGATTCACGTAGAGAAAGGGGGAGTTGTGGATATTGGAGTATCTGGATTTAGCATGAAAAATGGATTTGACTGGAAGATAGGGGAAATAGAAGTGGGAATGGGAGGAGTAGGGGGAAAGAGGTACTGAGGAAGATGTAAAGACAACTTGGGTACAGGGGAGAAAAGTGGAACAAAGGATAGCATTTGACTCAGGAGTGATAGAAAAACCTCATTAGCAGACTTCTTGTCTGGCCTCTCATAGAGTGGGGCTAAGTTTGTAACTGGGAACTACCACCTCAGACTTGTGGGTAGCGCAGTTCCTGTAATATACATTATAAGAGCCACTACAATTGGCACATGTACGTAATTGTGCAGATCAATCTGAACGGTCATGACTAGGCTGCGTACATAGAGGGTAGGAGGCTGTGAGCGATAGTGCTTTACAGGGCATCTAAAATTCCATCTTTTCTGACAGTGATGGGGTGGTTATGGTCTGGCAGGGCAAGATTCTCTTTCTATATAGACCTCACAGGAAGGTCATGTTTAAGGAAGGCAATCTTAACAATATTCATGTTTGATTTACAGTAGTCTCTGGGGAATAGTGAATCACTGAACTGATACTGCATCATAGTCAACAAGGCAGGCAAGTAGGTCTTCTTCTCAGTCTGACCAATCCTTGTCCTAGACAGGGCAATGAGCCCCAGTTCTGGTACAGCATAAAGGCAGGAGTGAGGTTAGGTAGGAATATGTTTACCAGTAAGGTCAACTAAGGCAGATAGTGCATGGGCTTGGAATTCAGATATAACTATGATAAGGGATGGCTGCAAAAGAAAACTTTGCCAACTTGTTTTTGGAGGCATTGTTAGAAGATGCTAATAAGGGTACAAAATCTTCATTACTGGCCATGGTAAGACAATTAACCAAGGGAATACCATGCCCATGGCTCCCTTAGGCCATTCAATGACTGGTACAATGTCTGCCTTTCATCCGTTCAATACGGCTCTCACACCCGAAGAATTAGACACAGGAAGGGATTGAGAAAGATAAGGAAAAAAAAAGGGACAGAAGAAAAGACTGCAAAATTGGTTAAGATGAAGGCTGAGGCCTAAGGTAGGGGAAATCCCCAGCACTGGGCCTCAGTCTCCATCTCCTAAGCCCCCCACAACAACAACAGTCAAGATGGACAGGGATCACTTTTTAGAGATCTGTTAACCCATTAATGCGGGTATATTTTGAAGCCGAAAATAAAAGATTCCAAGCAGCTACAAAATCAGTGCGCGGGACTGGCCCGGGCAGAAGACTCTGCCTGTTGCTGCGTCGGAGAGCGAGCCCCGATACAGCGTCACACTGGCGGGACGTCCAGCAATGTTTATTTTTTTGGGTGTCTCATATGTAGGACACCTGTCGTTAGGGGGTAAGGGGACCGTCCCTGATGGAGGGGGGGTAGGGGTTTAAATTGAGTTAGTTAGCGTATAGTACAGGTATATGGATGAGGAAACTAACAAATGAGTATTAACCGCCTGCTATGGCTCGTTGTCTTGCAGCCGACGCGAGAGTCCCTCAGCACCCGGAGAGGTACGTCGCTAATGAGCGCCCAGGTACACCTATGTGGACTTTTGCTTGCGGCAATCGTGCATAAGGCATTTAATTATGACATTGTGCATAGATATGAGTTCGTGAATGTTCAAGGAACACTTTTATACCAATATCAGGAAAAAATTATATCACCATGATTTATGACGAAATATTTTGTGAAATATATCTAAAAAAAAATGTACGTTTTGTGTCCTTTTACACACGAAATATGCTTCGAACAACCTCCCTGGTAATATGTTTTAGTTTACGAGGTAATATATACGTATATCACATACGAAGCACTAATGTTTAAAAATAGTCTTATAAGGAAGGATTGAAATATTTCCGTTACATTTCGCTCAACAGTCGGTACATCACAGCAGGGGGCAATTTGAATTGATTTGATATTAGTAGTTACCGTTGTAAAGACCAATTCAATACGAATGTTACCTAAATGTCAGATTTTTAAACTTCGGATGTATAAGCGAGATACAGATTATTTCATGTTGAAGATGATAGTACTCAGTAATACCTGCTCTGAAATAAAAACTATATGGAATTTTGAGCTTGGTTGTATGCGTAGTCTTCGTCAGGCGTTCAAAAAGTTATCGCATCCGTTTCGTGCGTTCCCAATAAAAATGAATATGTTTAGACGTTATTGTAAGTCTTAGGCACCACAAATTGGCAAATATCCCACAACACCTAAGCGTCTGCATGATTTTATGCACTTCTTAGTAAAGATAA
>NW_020868631.1:422580-425080 GCF_003789085.1 Penaeus vannamei | reverse complement strand
AATACATGATGCATTTTCAAGCTAAGCAGCCAAACAAGATCAAGAAATCACAGTCTCTTAGAGATAAATACCATTTCTTTCCAAATACTGTGCCAATACTCACCACCACAGTTGGTCTTGAAGGCCATGATGCCTAAATTGACCCAAGTGGAGTACATCAACTCTGATCCTCCTAATTCAGAATGATCTAGAGAGCCAACCATATTCTGGAGACTAAGTAAAGCTCGTACTCTTAATGCAGACAATCTGAAAATTAAGGATTTTAACCTCTATGATCCGGATGCTATGGTCCCGTCATGGAAAAATCTGGGTCGGGGGCCGGGTGACGTGAACATCCCATCATCAGGCAAAATGGCCGAGGACTGGGTTATGTGAACTTGTCATCATGAACAAAGGCAAGGGGACGGAATAGACTCACATAGAAGTATACAAACCTCTTGGAATGTGCTTTGACTCATTTGGTGCTTAGAAAAGGGCTTTAGCATTATTCCTATCAATAAACAAATGTGGAATGTAACATGTGCAAGCCATGACTGAAAGAGTGCCAGCTCCAGGGAGGCCCCTGTGACCAGCAGCAGAGGTTGTACTACGGAAAATTGAAAATTACAAAAAAAATAAAATATGTGACACAAACAACTAATCATCCCATAATTTTTTTCTTGCACTGAGTTCTGTACTATATAGAGAGATAATGTTCCCACGCGCCAGGCCTACACACCACACGCCCGGGATGTTAGCTAGTTACATTACCCACTGCCCATATTTTCGGCACCATAATTTCCGTGACGCAACCAGATCCAACAGGTTAACATATGAGCAGTTCAAGAGCTTTATGATAGATGTATACATACTTGCATATATATTGATATGTATTCATATATATACATATTCCACCCACAATTTGTGTTCTGAAAATAGTTACAAACAGTAAGGGAAGGAAGGGAAAATTCTCAGGTGCATATTGGTACCACATATTGCCAACCACACTCACTTGTTAAGTAGTGATGGTCCATATTTCAAGTTTTGAAGGTCTTGGCATATATCTTCTTCTGGGTAGCTTGCTTTCTTCAGTGTTTTTTTAAACAACTGAAAATGCTTTATACCTTCTAAAACCTGAAACAAAATATACTTTATAAGAAATCCTGAGGTTATGCATACTGCATTGACATATTTTTTCATATGCTAATATTTCTTACTCCTCTAATCCAAGGTCTGTTCCCATAAAATGTAATCAAGGTTTAGTTGTCATCTATTCTTATCTTTTTTTAAATATTAGTCTTGAGGAACAAAGGTTTTCAATACCTCTGGTGGCAGTGAAAGTCTATCTTCCAATTCCATAGTATCATCTTCCATGCCATTTTCTGCTCCATCTACTGATTCACTTTCACATTCATCCCAACTGTCATCATCATCTGTTGAGGAAAGTTCATTAGTTGAATGAGCAAATAGCAAAATCATGGTACTCAAACTCTTATAAATAAACAAGCTATAAACTCTCTTGTACTCAGACAAAGAATCTTCTTATTCAGTTTTGCCATGAATGTGTCTTGTATTGCAAATTTCTCAAGCTTTAAATCTCTAATTGTAGGCACTATGAAAAAAAGAACAAAAAATTATTAGAGCCTACAATAATACAAACCAGTCTAAAATCAACATATCCAATGAATGACTTTCAACCTTTTTTTTTCTGGTGCTTACCATCAGGGCAACAGAAATTTGAGAGAATTTCTAATGCTAATTGCTGGGCTGTTATAAGGTGCTCTTGATCTTGGGGTGTCATAGATGGCTTGATACCATTGTTAGCCTTGGCACTCTGGCAATATTCCACTACTAGATCAACTGTATCTGTATCTAATACTGTAGAAAGCAGCCGGAGGACTAGCTGAAAGTTGTCACCACCAGTTGTGCAGTAATTAATGTTCAAAAGCAATCCTGGAATAATAATGAAGCTTAAATATTTTTGAGACAGATAATAGGACACACTTATAAAGACCTGTTCTGAAGCAATATCTATATATCAAAATAAATATGCTCACATGCAAGATAAACAACATTTCATAGATTTGTGAGAGAAACCGACATTCGAAATAAGAAAACTTTTCATTTATACACACCCGCAATAGTTACAGCAAATCGAATATCCACAGCTGAATCTGTCGGTCTGGAAATATAAGATACCAAGGAGTCTGCTGCTGGAAGAAGTACTGATGCTGCATTTGGATTATTCTCTGAGACACATAGAAGGCACTCTGCAACAGCCAGAGCTATATTGTTTCCCCAAGTTGTTGGGTCCAGGTGAAGGAGGAGAATATGGACCAATCCATCATGATTGAAGGTTTTCATAGCCTCTTCATTGCACTCACTTGGGAGGAAAATATGATTTGATTATATTATTCACATTACTAATATACAAGTAATTGGCTGATGTCAGATCATTAAAAAACACAAAATAAATATCTAAAAATAAAGACTATCCTATTATTTGGCACACCCAACAGAA
>NW_020868631.1:415080-417580 GCF_003789085.1 Penaeus vannamei | reverse complement strand
GTCCTCCCTGGAGCAATTGTTCACAGATAGCACATTCAACTTCCTCCAAGAACTTTATACACTCATGGCAAGTCATTCCCATCACCCTGGCCCTTAGTCAAATTTGTTCATGGCGTGACAGTCACCCAGATCCAATGAGTTAAGATAAAAACTGAGAAAATATTGACAATGAATATACATATCTATACATTTCTATTGCTTTCATTTCATTTACCTGTCTCGCCAAGTTCCTTTAATCCACTAGGTTTTACTCACCTCAGGGCTCCTGCTGCTGCTAGCCTGACATCAACACTGCTGTCTTTTAATAATGGTGCTACCTTCTCCACCATCATATCTCTTACAATTGTAGTCAAACATTCTTCATCCAATGCAAGTGCCGCTAGAGTATTCAGGCCATCTACTCTGTCCTCAGCAATTACACTAGATAGCTGCAGAAAAACAATGCAATTTATGATTCCATAAATACAATAAATTCATAAATAAATTATACAACACCTGTAAAAAGGCATATAAATAAAAGAGGTGACTTTGTATTACCAGAGTGGTTATCACTGCTCCATACTGATGTGGGCTAAGCAAAAGCCATATGAAGTCAAGAAAGTAACCACTGAAGCTGAATCATAATGGTATATCTCTGCTTGGAATCAAAGCCCATGTGTAAATAAGGCAAGAAACATACCCTGAAAAAAATCAAAAATACCCTTCCTGCTGATTGCTTGCAAATGTGACATAGCCATGAATAAAATGGTTTCTCTGACCTACCAGTGATCTTTGCTTTCCCAAGCCTGTTGCTTCTGACTTTTTTCCATCAGGCATTTCTACGAAAAAAATATTAATGCCACCACTGCCTCTCTGCAATGAAGTCTTAAAACTTGACTCAGAAAAAATTGATAAGTATGGCTTTGGCAACATTCTTCATATTGTACTTGACACTGTAGTAAAGTTACACAACTTGCTACTTCGTACAGATACAGCCATCCTTGCCTGAAAATCACCTAACTAGCCCTGCATGACCATTAAACCATTTGCTAAAGTGTAATGAGCCTATACTTTGTTTCACATGGTAGTTCAGGACTTTCTTGTGCAATGGGTTACTACTTTGCAAGGAGGCATTACTATAAAAAATGTTAATCTAATTTTCATATACCTACTAACCTTTTCAGATTAATGTCATTTTTATACACAATAATTAGTAATTAGCTAATTACCCTTTAACTAATGATGTTTTTATATCTGTCATATAATGTAAGTATGTAGCATTCTTGAATATTTTCTTACATCTATTTTTCAAATAATAATAATGTAATATCTGTAAAATGTATATGACACTACAATAATACATGAAATAATCAGTAAGCAAAAAATAACCTCAAAAATTAAGAAAATAGGTAATGACAAATGCTATGAATAGAATAAGTCCACTGCAATTAGGTGGGGGTGCAGGGGCAGAGCCCTCAGTATGGAAATATGGCAATCGGATGGGGGTCTGGAGGTGAAGCCCCTGGGTTAGGTAGGTTTTTGGTTCAAATGGTGATGTATGTGGATTTTCTAGGAATGGCTGGAGTAATAGGGGACTTAATCTCTGAGGGGTAAGGTCACTTCGAAAATCACTACTAATATTTTTCTCTATATCATTTGCAATGGAAAATTGAGGAGATTCACGTACATCATGGTGTTGATAATTGAAAGAAGGTATAATAACTGTAAGATTGGATGCTACATGAAACTAAAAAATTACCCATTATATAAGGAATTTCACGTTAAAGACTAAAGTGCCTTAATGAGGATTTTGTTTCCAAAAGCATGGCAGTTAACCCATTTACGACAGGTGTCCCATATATGAGACATCCGGAAAAATAAACATCACCAGGCTTCCCGCCAGTGTGATGTTGGATCGGACTTCGCACTCCAAATATGTCACAGACTGTGGCTGGCGCTCAGGCAGATTCCGGGCCAGCCCCGCACGTCAATTTTGTAGCCGCCCGGAAAATATTATTTTCGGCTTCAAAATATACCGTCGTTAGTGGGTTAAAGTTTAAAGCAGGAACAATTTAACCTTTCCTGCCTGCTATTTAAAGAGGCCCCCTGTACCCCCTTTATTAGCACTTCATGCTAACTTCTAAAAAATAGCCATTAAGAACTCAACAGTCATTTCACAATTAATATGAGGCCATAGCATCTGCACCTGCTCAAGACATGAAGACAAGCACACAGACTTAGAATCATGTATAAAATCACAAACAACCTTATACACATCAACAAACACAAATACTTACAAGCAGCACACTCATGCAACACAAGGAACTCACACACCAGTAAATTTGTCACATATCACACCAACACTGACTCTTACAATCACTCATTCTTCCCACGTACCAAATGCAATTGGAACAGGCTCCCCTAACACATAATTGAAACTAAAACACTCAACACTTTCACAAACAAACTAAACGAACACTTAATGCTACAAGCATCTTCACAAACACTGACACTTCCACTT
>NW_020868631.1:407580-410080 GCF_003789085.1 Penaeus vannamei | reverse complement strand
GGGAAAGGGATACCAGTTCACCGATCTTTTAACTTTATTCTAAATCAGTTTATCATTGCATATTTGAATTCAGATCAGCCTTACATAAGAACATATATTCTAACTTGAATTCTCGCGGTGCTATGAGAGAAAATAAAGCAAAGACAAGATCATAGAGAGTGATGAAATGAAAGACGTCTTCATCACATGCCGTCGCAGGTTTGAATATAAGGGCTGGAGGCGGCCGATAACTGTCATTCCTCCATCGCTGCAGTTCATTGACGCTGTGGCGATATATTTTGCGGGTTTGTTACATTTTCTTGTTGTCTTGTTTTAATCTAACTGTCAGGTTTTATAAATGTATATAGGTTTGGTAAGTTATTTTCACCAAGATGTTCCATTTGATTATTGTAGAAATAGTGCGTGAATGCCAGGAGTTATTATCACAGTTATTATTCATATTTCAGGGCATAAAATGACAAAATACCAAATTTTGGTAAAAAAATAAGGATTAGTAAAAATAGATCAGTATATACTAAAACAAAGTAGATTATTGTCTTCACTGGAGCTTACCATTAACATTTGTTTATTCGTTAGTTATATTAACCGAGTGGTGAGCTCCCCGCCCGCACATACCACATTCCCATAGAACAAGGTAGGACTTCGATAAGAAAACCTAAAAACAACAATTTACAGGGATAATGTGTGATGTATGTGCCGATGATTGGCAAGACAAATAATTTAGACCACTGTTTAATTGTTACTAAGAAGGTGATATAGTTTCAAGTGAATGTAAAAGAGATTTCTTTGATAATAAACACAGAAGTCGTGGGTTTTGGTGTTGACATTTGAGAGACGATATTTTATTCACATTTTGGTTATTATTTCATAACAAACGACTCTCGAGATCCTCTTATGACATGTTAGGTATTGTATGGCACTTCATGTGGGTGGCTATGAAAAAACGAAATTGTCATTTATGGAGTCGTTTATTTATCTATTAAAATCCGGGAGATTTGTGGGAGGGGATGTTCTTCAGTTATTGCATGAACCTTATTTATAAAAGAGTGAATTGAAATGATTCAAGTACAAGTAAAATTATGAGTTCGCATATGGCTTATTTAACATCAAGTCACTAGTTTCGGTCAGGAGCATGACTGTCTCAAGTGGTTGTGACAGTTATGTTTCTGACATAGTGCAATGCTTCTTTTGGAACTCCTTGTCCAGCTAGTTGTAGATGTGCAGGATGTATTAATTGTTCAGAACCCCCATTTTGGTGTCTGGGACAAGTTCATCTTATCCATCTCTCCCACCTTTGCAGCCAGGATGAGATGTCATAATAGCATTTGTATATAAAGAATGAGGGGTATAGATAAAATTCCTGCCAGCCATCTTTTAGATAAAAAATAAGGTATAGGTGAAATTTCTGTCAGCTATGTTGTAGATGAAAAATAATGTATGCAAATGATATAGCGAGTGATTCTAAGAAACTTATCTTCCATGTACTTCAACTGCAACTCAAAAATAACGAAGTTATAGGACATGCAATTGTCACAGAGCCTGTTATAATGAACTAACTCAACATTTTAATAATCGCCATCCAATATCCGTTGCCCCATTGTTCTTCATGCTCTATCTTTCTTAGCCCATGTCTTTCATCTCTTTCAAACTGTAGGCATCATATGCTTCCATATCTACTGCCAGAGCACCAAATCTTTTGGCTCAAAGTGATAAGATTTTACTCTAAATATGCTCAGCTAAATCTTTGTTTTTTTTCTACTACATTTCTGGGTAAGACCAGAGGATATCTATGTGGACTGTATCTTAAAGAAAAGTATGTATTTCCCTTCTATATGATGTAATCAACACCATGAAAGTGAAAAGAATGAGTGCTCTCACATATTATGGGTATAAGAAACATTTAAACTTCTTGCATGAATCAATCTAAATGTTTACAATGCAGTTTTGATTAGTAAACTGATTACACAACTCATTACTGCGAAGCGTCAACTAGTTTGTGTGTTACGCTTGTGAAAATAAGTTTTTTTTTTTTTCCTATTTGATCCTATCTGCTTCACCATGTTTGGGCATCTTATATTTTTATGCAATATAATGGAAAACACATCCAGACATCAAGACTGGGATTAACATTTGATTCAGAGGCCAGGCACACAAGTGCATTTTCTCTTAACATTACTGACCAGATCAAATTCTTTTGTTGATGAGAATTATCAATAATACTAAAGAGTACATTCTGGCAAAATGAAATTGGGACTGATCATCATCTTTAACATCTGCCTATTTGATTTGCAAGTATGAGTTAGAGTAGAATATGGTCGTTTCTGACATTTTAGAGTTTTAATGTCACAGTGCTTCATTGTACATCTAATACCACGTTCGGAGCCTTCTGAGGCTTTCATTACGTACAATGCAACCAGGTCTATAGTAAACAATCACTTTTTCAATATGCTAGTGTCTTTATTTTATTTTTTATTTTTTATTTTATTATTATTTATTTTCT
>NW_020868631.1:380080-402580 GCF_003789085.1 Penaeus vannamei | reverse complement strand
TCATTTTGTCCTTACAATCCATTCACTATAAATTATTAACACAGCTTTAGATTTTATCATAACCTGACATCACTAGCATGGATACAAGTAGAGTTCCTCCACCAGTGGTCACAAATGGGGCCCCATCACCTATAGAGCTGAATGATGGAATGAATAGAGTTCCTGCACCTGTAGGATTCAACAGAGGTCCTCCACCAATGGGTCAAGGGCCCCTGCCCATGTATTTTAACAAAGGACCACCACCGATGGAAATGGCTGGACCACAACCATACATAGGATTTAACAGGGGGCCTCCTGCACCACTCAGCAGGGGACCACCACCTTTTGGTTTGAATAGAGAACCACCACCTTTAGGGTTTAGCACTCCACCTCCACCAAGAGGAGCACCACCCCCCCTAGGAACACAGATGCCATTAGGATCCTCACCACAATTAGAACATAGTAATGTTCAGTTTGACAGCTTCAGCAACATTCCACAAGACCATGAGCAGCTGCCAGTACATCTACAATCAACTGATGATGGAAATGGCAGTACACAGAGTAGTCATCTGCCACCTCATCTCCATCATAACCCACCAAAGAGAACATTCCAAGGAGAACATTTCACTGTAAATGACTTCATCCAGCCTCCACCATCCTCCTCTGTGCATCCACCTATTCCTAGTACATACCAAGGTCATGCAAGTATCTCTAGCCAGCAGTATTACAGTAAATGTCACAACACCTCTTGGCATGGTGGCCCATCACCCAGTTCTAGTAACACAGAATCATCTACTTATCAAACCATTTTTGAAGAAGAAACTGATGGGTTAGATGAAGACCAGAAGTGGATAAACAACTTTGAGCAAAGAATCTTGCAAAGATGCCAAGTACAGCCAGCCAAGAAGAACCTACCAACCAATTCTGTTAAGGTGAATATTCGAGGGCTTTGATGTACTTGGCCTCATCCTTTTTTTTATCTATGGTATTTTTCCTTCCTTTGTCTTTCCTTTTTCTTGCATTTTCCTTTCTTGTTCTTTCTCATTATGTCTCATGTAGCAAGTAGATATTTACCACAGCAATTTAATAAAGTAATCTGCAATTACTATGATTTTGATAAGTATCCTGGATTTTACTTTGCACTAAGTAGACAGTCTTTGAATTTAGATTTTTTAAGATACTAGCATGAGCTGTAAGGTCTAGGCCACTTTAACAATAATAGATATGATTTTACTAGATATTTGGTGAAATGGTTCACTGACATTATATGTAGGTAAATAGAAAAACAGCAAGTATAAATATTCATATTTAGACATATTTGACATAACATGGAAGTGAATATTTCATGCAGATAAGTTACACTGCAAAAGGGACATTCAGACAATGTACTTATTATCTAATTAATTGAATTACAGTTGTTACTGCTTTTTTCTTAAAGAAATTTAAGGCTTGTATTATTGAGGAACCTCAAACCTCATGAAAGGACTTCAGGATTTGCAGTAAATTTAAACAGTTGCTTCTACTTAAAGATTTGTAAGGGAACACAAAATTTGTGAAGTTCATCAGAGATCTCCAATTCAGGACTCGTTTAAGGCAGAAGGTTATGTGCATTCAGTTTGATGTGTATTGCATGGGGACTCACAGAAATGAGGATAATGATCATTTGATACGTTGGTTGAGTTGCTGTTATAAAACCCAATTACAAATGCCATACCAAACAACACATCAGGATGCTTGTGGATTCTTCCCATCAAGGGGAAGATTAGAACCATGGGAAGCATAAAACTACCACCCCTCTCTTTATGCTCTTGTTTGCAACACATTTAAGATAATTAAGCAAAAAAGTGGCTTTCAGCCATTATTTAAGTTTTTTTTCCCCCTCAACAAATACAACCAGGGCCAAAAGAGCACATAACTGTTTAGTGTGCACAACTTAGAGCAGGCTCAACTGTGCATGACACAATGTCATCCCAGTGTGAGAAGTGATCTATGACTTATTATGAAGTCATCCCAGCATGATTGAGTTAAATGGTTATCCACTTTATAGTTCAGGGCTTTCTATAAAGCTTATTGTTTCATATACTCTCAAATTCTTTCCACACATAGTTTTACCAATTCAAATGACAAAATGAAACATAACAGTAATTATGACCAACAAAAAATCAGAACAAATGAAAAATTGTCTACATAAAAAGAAACAATACCACTATGATTACGTTTTCTTTAGCAGGCATAGGAAAACTTTTTTCACCACAATTGATAAGGAACTATTGATAATTGAAAAGATATTAAGTAAAATGTTGTTAATGATTGTGAAAAGTATATACACATGAAGTGAGGAAGAGTAAAAACTTTTGCTCTGATAACTGGATACAATTGCACAACCATTTGATATAATCGATTTTGGAAAGTGGAATTACCCTATTCTAATGAAAGAAATTGCAAGAAGGGAAATATGAAATATCTCTGCATTGCAAAATTAAAGCAACTACAATGTTCATGTAAAAAGCATATAACTGTAATGCAGACAGTAAATATATTTTTTCTTGCATTGTCGATAACTGACAGTATTACAAAAAAGATTATTAGATTTGATGACACAGTGAAAGGATTAACAGTATATTAACAAGAGAAGAAAGAGCCTGTGATCAAGAGGAAGAAAATTCTGAAATAGATCAGTAGCTCAGGGTTCTGTTATTAAAAAATATTAGATGATCAGCATTGGTTTTCATGGTATGCGCATTTTATAAAATCCCTGACCACAGCAAAATGAATGCAGTAATAAGTCATAAGAATATAACAATATCACTGACTGACAAAAAGAAGCATGAGCAAGTAAATAACAACTTCAGAAACTTTTAATAGTTTCAACACTGTCAAATTAGTAATAACCTTTGTTGTTGATGTGATAGATAATGTTCCGTAATCAATAGAATAAATAAGATAACTTTGCAAATTCAGTAGATATATAAACTGCTAGGTAGAAAAGAGGTCCTGAAAGTGAAAATGGAGTTGATGATCTTTTTTTCTTCTTTGCCTTCTTTCCTTCTTTCTCCTTAATTTCAGCTTTATGTGTATATTTAACCTTTTATTGACAGGTACGCATATAGCTGTCATGACTTATTGGTGTATTACGTTTATACACATCATGACTCGCTGTAGGGAGGAAGCGGGTGGGCTGGCAGTGCATAGCACAGGCCCAGCCAGAAAGATTTGACTTTTGTATAATGATTACAAAAGCAAATTGTCAGACTGCCAGGTTTATCTGGGGATTTTACTCAAACCAATGTTACAGGCGCTCTGTTGTCAGTCAATTTAGCTTGAACAGTAGACAGTATTTGTTTGTGTGGATGGGCCTTTAGACAGTCCAAGGACTTTCAGATGCGCACAGCAAAAATAGAATAGCTTATGTTTGAATTATTTGTCAAGGAACTACATACATTTCAAAACAAACTTTCCTTTAAAGTAAATAAACAAAAACATTGAGAAAGATATTTTCTGGTGAACATTATTAAGCAAACAAAACTAAGAGATGAAGCATGAATGGATAAGATAAAAGAAAGAGAATTGTGATAATGAAAGATACTTCAATTAGATTCAAAGTACCAGGGCAGAATAGGAAAGACAGCTGTGTCTTGGTACATTTATAATTTTTATTTATTTATTCTGTACTTTCAGCTCTCAGATGTACAGGAGATGATCAAGAAATTCAGGACTTTAACTCAAAGATTAGAGGAACTTCGAGATGAGATGAGACAGAGCTGTGACATAGCAGACGATCATATGTGGAATAATTTAGTTCTGGAAGCTGAGGATATTAAGGTAGATTTGATACATTTTTCAGTACACTATATATAGGTCATATAAAAGGCTTAACAGATTGCATTCTGAAAGCTTTTCAGTCTTTTTTATTATTCTACATACAGAAAACATATGGTTAATATATCCAATTAGTCATTGTAAATGGGATGGACAGATTGTATATTTATTGTCCTTTCTTTTGATTTTCTTTTCAGTTTTCATTTTGACTAATGTAGGACTAATGATACATTTTTTGTAATAAGGAAAAGTTGCTCAAAATAGAAAGCCATTTCCTAGATAAGGAATTCATCAGCTCAGTGAGGCAGTTGATAAGCCGCAGAAGAAACAAAAGAAAAAAGATCAAGAAACAAAAGGAGAGGATGAAACGTGACAAAGAAGAATTGAAACTGGCATGGCAGAGAGAAGAGGAAAAGATTGATATTTGGAGGGAGAAACTTGAGGAACAAGAAAAAGAAAAAAGAAGGGTTAGTGATTGGGGAAAAAATATGAAGAATATTGTTTTTATTGCTTTATTTGTACAATGGTTTCCTGAATATTCCTTGTTCCTGATTGTTCTAATAGATCTCTTACTATTCTATTGAGTAAAAATGATATTTCAGTGTAATTGAATTTATATATTTAGTTGGTGTTTAAGAGAAATAATTTTAAGAATCTATATAGTACTGGTAGAAGTATCAATTTTCAAAACCTACAGGAAAAAGCTGTTGAATTAGAAGCAGATAGTATATTAGGAGAGGTCCGGCAGAAGCAGACAGAGGCCTCTCGCATGCAACAATTGTTAGAATCCCTGACAACCCTGCGGCAGGCAAGGATTAATAAAGGTGCTTCTCATGGTTATATGTCAGCTCCAATAGATGATCTTCATTTTTCTTCTACCAAAAGTAAGTGGTATTTTTCAACCAATGGTTACTTTCTAGTATATTTTATTAGTGACATATTATTTATAGAATATTATAGCCTCCAAGATTGATTTTTGCAGCAGATGTTGCAGTTTATTTTAAATATGCATAGTCAGCCCAGAGCTAACCATTAAGAATAAATGCATGTGCATAGGCCTCCAAGGGGAGAGGTTTTTACAAGCCACTGTTACTCTAGTTGTAGCTTTCAAATTTTAAGAAATTACAGATTCTAAGGGTCTGAAAGCATATTTTGAGAACTGCAAATTTATATTTCTTTTTCTTTATTGTAATGCACCACATTAAGGATGCATGACCATATTTCAATACTGTTATTTTACTGTTATAGATAATGAGACTGTACCACTACTAAAGAGACAATAATTGTCTCTGTAGAGAAAGAAGAAAAAGCAATAAATCCATAGATGTGAATACAATTTAGAAAGTTTATTTTTAATTAAGTTTTCTCTCTTAAGGAAATTGCAGTTAATTACTGTAAACAATTAGAAAACATGTTAGCACAACAGAACAAGTTGTATCTCATTAAGTTAAGATAAAACTTTTTAAGAAATCACTGTTTTTGGTTAATTTTTTTTCTACTTTTAGTGATTACTGATGTCTTATGTACATATTCTTGTCTATTTGAGATTACAATACTTATTTTTTTGCAGTCTGTTTTGTTTAGTTTTGAGTTTCTGGAAAGAAAGGATTATAGAAGATGGTTATAACTCGACAAAAACTAGTATATAAATCACCTTCAAATTCTTTTATCTTTGAATCACTGAGTTAAAGAAATATTCATATTAACCACACAGTCCTATATCCCACAATTGTGGCTAGTTATTGAAAATATGCACAGTCCTGTAAGCCACAAATGTGACAAAAACTAGTGGCATTTTTCCTGTGATTTTTTTCTTTATGAGTGAGTCATCAACTTCACCCATGACCCTCCCCTTGTAGGTCCACCTTTCCATGAACCAATGGCATTGTCACTTTTTTTCAACCTGATCAAGGTAATAGTTAGCAGAAATAGCTATATACAATGTTATAAATGTTATAATAGGTTGTACCACACAAAACTATCAGATTTTATTGAAATGATTATATAACCTTACGTAAGCAGCTACTTTGATGGGTGTGTGGTTTATAGGCTGGGTGCACATGAAGACTCTTGCAGTGACAAGATTCCATGCCTCCCCTTTGCAATGTTATTTATCTTTTTCTGCATAAGTGTCTTTCCTTCTTCTTCATAATATTCCATAACCTGTAATACAACCTGCAGGCAGGAATAGGATCCTAAGCATGGAAACATCCTCCCTGGAGGAAGGCACTCTTCCAGTCATGGCTCATAGACAGTACATTCCACACTCTTTTATTGAGGGAAATAGAGATAAAGCCCTATCCAATTTGCCAAATGAGTCTAATTGCCTTCCAAGTGTTTTTGTACTTGTGGCGAGTCATTTCTGTAACCCCAGCCTTCAGCTGAAATGCTCAAGACAGCAAATTTGCATCAACCCAGCCCACAGCCAATTTTTTTTACGACTTGATGGTCAAGTCATCCAGATTGTAGGGGCTAAAATATTTTGGGTAATTATAGATATCATCATTTTCACTATAATCCAGAATCTGCCTCACTAATAACATTAAGTGGTGACCAAAGGTAATATGTATTTTTCCAACTCACTAAATAATATGTGGATAAATGAGGGCTTGTTGTAGAGAATGCATGTACACATTGTTCACCCCTGCATATGAACCCAGATTTATAGTGCATGTGTGAGTGCACCCAGATGGAGACATGTGGACTTAATTTTTCAATTTCTCAGTTAGCTAGTATATTTAATACTGTCTAGTATCAGTTTTTGAGCCTTAAAGCAAAAAAAAAAAAAAAAAGCTATCCCCCTACCCCTATACCTCCCAGGACATTCTATATGTCTTGGTAACGTCTTAAATGCAGTCTTCCCTGTATATCCTTCTAAACTATCAGTCATTCCCTTCCCCCTTCCCCTAGGACCCTCTCTCTTTTCATACAGTCAGCACTCATTCATTGTGTAGCTGCTCATATTATTTTGTTTTCTCTTTTCTCATTCCATACGTTTATTTAATATTCAGGAGTTTTATGTGCGATATTTAATACTGATAGCATATAAAAATATACAGATAAATGTACCCGCATAAGTTCTTCAATTATGCTTTCTGTGATCTGCAAATTTTATGTAGCATTTTGTAAATCATTCTGTTTTCTAAGCTTATATCAAGTGCAATCACGTTATGCTGTAAATACAACTATTTTACATTTAATAGAAATACAACGCTAAACATCAGTAATGAAAAGCCTGTGGCAAAATGTTGTGTTCACTGCACTATTGTTTTGCGAAATGTCTCTGCACATTGATGGATCTGCAACAAAAGAGTCAATTAATAGAGCTTGTGACCTCACCTGATTTTGCTTTTCTTGAGTTTGTGGGACTTTTTTTTTTTTCCACTAATGCTGTCAATATTGATACTGTTATTTCTATCATAGACATCATAAATACTATAGTCTTATTGACATTACTAATTGCAATATTAGATGCCAGGAAATATTTAACAAAAAAAAAAAAAAAAAAGTGTAAACAGGTGAGACAGGTAGTACTCATAACTGACTGATTGGTGACTTAGTATGTGTAGAGCCATCCAAGTGTAAAAACGATTACTAAAGTAAACACAGTGGACATGGCATTTACACACATGCCATCCCTGGTGGCTTAGCGTTAAACTTGTGACATAACATAGATTTTAACTTATTTTGTGTTTTCTAATTTGTAGAAGGCATCAGTGAAGTGGTAGCAACTCAGGTTAAGGAATACCAGCTAGAGGAACAAACGCTTCGAGTGATGATGGGTGAAAGTGCAGCCCAGAAACCTTCTGACGGTAATGTTTTTTTATATTATACATATATTATATATGTATATATACACACATATATATATTATATATATATATATATATATATATATATATATATATATTTTTTTTTATATATACTTTATTCACTTGTATCTTTCTTTGTTCTGTTGCATTATAATTGTTACTCTCACTTGTTCTGTCTTTTTTTAGCTGTCTCTTTGTCTCCTTGTCCCTTCCCCGCTCTTCTAAACTTGTCTCTCGACCGGTTTGTTAAAATTGTGCAAAGCCTGAGCAAATGAGTATTCATTAAACAGGCTTGCCTATACACAGAAATAAATACATATCTGTCAGTCTAGACATGCATATCTATTGGATAGATAGCTAAGTAAATGTATATCTATCAAATAGATAGAGAGATATGCCTTATTTCAGTATATATGCATGTCTGTATATATGAATATTAATTGAGTTGGGCCTAGCACAATTTTAACAAACTGGCTGTATGTGTTTCTCTTTTTGTTTCATGTCTCTCTCTCTTTATCTCTCTTGCCTCTCCATCTGTCTCTCAATCTTTCCTCTCGTCTCTTCTTCTCTCCTTTCTTCTCCTCTCTCCATCTTTCCCACTTTGCTAAAACTGATTGACTTCCATCTGCACATGTATCCTAATTTTGCTTTTTTATTTCTGTTGTAAGGGAATGAGGTAAATGCTGTTGTTAGTAAAAGAGAGGCAGCAATGAGGAAGCTGCTTTTTGGTGACTTTACTCCAATCAACACTGATACAATGAAGGAGTTTACTGCTGCGGACAACAATTGGGAAATACTTTTGCAAAGAAGGTAAATATTTTGGAACCATATGTTCTGAATGTGCACTAGAATGGGACAATCATTTAGGGCATGAATTCCCATGGTCATAAATGTGTTTAGGGTAGTTTCATACTTGTGAATAGAAAAGCTCCCTATAAACAATTGGGCCAGAATGTTTCCTTCATTGAGTAACAGGTGTTACTGTAACTCTGTTTCAGGATTTTTATGTAAGAAAAATATAAAGATAATTGACAGGGAATTCAATTATTAGAGCCTGCATGTGAGTTTCTGGTCATATGTATTAGCCTGTACATCTTTTATGAAGTTTACAAAGCAATAAGTACATAGAATTAATAAAAATAAAACAACAAAAAGTTACTCCATCTCAACTCTGTTAACTGGTTACTATCATCCATTGTTTGACATTTTCAGTTGAAAATATTCTTCTTTTAATGAATTACTTCAATGATTGTTCTGTTATTGTTACATTGCATGTATATGAAAAAAATATTCCACAGAGGTCAGTTGGCCAGGTCATTCCCCCAAAAAGTATCACTAGTTATAATGTTTATTATTTTCCATATAAATGTCACTAAAGTATTAAGTACATATCAAGGTATTACATATATTTAGGAATAGTACCTGAGAAACAAAAAATATGATTCTAAAATGGTTCCTTTTGCATTTTACTTTATATAGCAAATCAACCCACTGATTGGATTGCAACAAGTTTGCATGGAACACAGTTTGAGTTTTCTTTTCATACATGAGATTATTGCAGTAGATAAATGATAATAGTGAAAATAACTTAACTTTAAATATCTTTCCAATTTCATTATTCAAAAAAAAGAAGAGAGAGAAAAAAATGTTAAGGTAATATTTTGTCTTTTTTTTTTTTTAGGGGATAATGTTACCCGAATAGGAAACCATGTTCATCTCATTTTTAGGAACAGTGATTATTTAACCCCCTAATCTTTAGATATTTTATACAATTATCCAGTTTCTGAAAGAGGGGCAATGATTCCCCTGGGGGAGAGCTCAAAAGAAACACAATTGTATGGCAAGAAAGTCACAGTTTCAGTTTGTTATCTTTTTATGAGCAAAAAACTGGGAACATAGGCTCTGTGCTCTTAGCTGTAGCACATACAATTATTGTTTAGATAGTGAAGCTAAAAAATATTTATAAGCCTACTTTTGATGGACTGCTCAATTACTGGCACCAGGGCCAAAAAAAAAAAAAAAAAAAAAAAAAAATCCTATTTAGTGAGCATAATGTGGAGCAGGCTCAATTGGGCATGAAGTGAGAGGCTATTATCCTCATTTGTGGGAAGGTCAGCCATGCTGTTACAGGATGTCACCTCAAAGTTAAGGCATTAGTTTAACCTTGAATTTTTGTTGGTTTTATATAAGTAATTGATCTTCTCTCTAAACGCGTCAGATTTATATGGTTATTTATTTTATAGAATTTCCTTGAGTCTTGTGCTCAAAAGTATGGTTGAAATTTCAGAAAATCAAAAAGGGTTCTTCATGCTGTTAGTATCGAGATCTATATTTTATAACTAATATTTTGGTCAGGACAGATTGATTGAGGACAGATTTTCTGATTGTTACAATGTATCAACTGTATGGATTTTTTTTTTTTTTTTTTTTTTAATCATTTGATTTTGTCAATTGAATATTGTTTCAAAATAAAAATTTGGAGGTGTTATCTCCATTATTAATCCATTGAAACCAGGTACATGCAGTCCTCTGTATTTTTATTGTTACTCATAAATGGTTTAAGTGCCTAGTCAAAGAAGATTCACTTACTTGGCCTAGCTAACCTTGCCTACGAACAGCAGTCCTTGAATTTTCATGTAAAAGATTTTATTTCTAATACAATTAATAATTAAAGTTATTATCATTATTAACAACATTAACAAAATAGCAGTAAAAATAAAACCTTTCCTTTCTAAAAGTCCAAGTAAACAGAAAAGATCAAGTAGGCCTCATAGCTGATGCTTTAGAGACTAAGTACTATTGGAACCAACTGTGTAAACAAAATCATTAAACTAAAACCCTCTGGACAGGGCATGTATGCTGTAGATGCCCTCTGAGGGCGTTAAAACTGAAGGCTTTAAAACTTTGCTTCATTCTTTAATTGCTTATTTACTTATCTTTGGCCACTTTCATTCATCAGGTTTGAATGGGACCGGTACTGTACAGAGGACAACACGCCCCTTGCCTCGTCCATTCCCATTAATTGGGTGATTCCTCCAATGCACCCATCAAAGGACTGGGCACAATATCAGAACAAAGTTACTCTGTGTTAGAGCTGTGACGAATGACTCAAGTTGTAGTTCCTGATGTTTGATACATTTCATTCATCATTATTATTTTGGAAATTTGAGATTAATTACATTCTTTGTACTTTTCCATGTGAAATGGAGTGGCTCTCTTCAGATATGTACTCATGAAAAGTGTGGTTTAATCTTGTGAAATAAACTAATTGATTGTCCCCATATTTGTTAGTTTCCTTTATTACAGTGCTAAACATATATTGAAAAAGATTGTTATTAATCTTGATGCTTATGTCTCCAGAAATTGTTTACCTATACTATTTCAAATCCTTTTTCAAATCAAATCATGATAGTATCAGATAACCAATTAGTTTCAAAGCAAATACCTCCTTTCAGACTGATGTACAAGAGAAGCAAAGTTTCAGGATGAATTCTGTAATTACATTAGGATATTTGTGTAAGGAAACCTGGTTTAAAGTGCAAAGAGTCTCTATGCTAATGCACTGCTTCCCCTTAGTTTAATTTGAAACTATACAACTATATGGCTCATATTCTTTTTCTTGGACACGTGGTGTTATTTATATATGGTTTTCACTTCAGCAGATGTTTAATATTAATCATAATATGACTATGTTAATAGTAGCTTTAGTTTTTAAAGTATAGTTCTTCATTACTTTAAGGAAATAGCATTAACAAATTCTCAGGCATTTCATGAGTGCAAGTATTATAGATCCTTAGCTTAGTTTATTGTTGCTTTTGAGGAATACATTTTGTGACCCATACCTTCCTTTGCTTTAGTTTTTATTTGTATTACACTACCTGTATCATAGGAAAGGCTTTCCTTAGAATGAGAATATTCCTGTCACTCTCAGCTGATTAAAAGCTAGTAACATGCAGTTGATACATACCACATATTTTTTTAGCTGAAAAGTAATTACTACAACTACTAGGAAAAACGCTTCAAAACTAACAGCAATGCAGTACTCATAATATTGCTACTGCTAATAGCTGTACTCATATATTTGTCAGTATTAGGTGGGGTCAGTACCATTAGAGAAAGTTTTGCATTAATTTCTTGCAGAAAGCCATTGGTTCCCAACCTTTTTCATTCTGTGGTCCAAAAAAATAAAATAGTTATCTCAATTGCCCCATTGTTTCTCATCTTTTCAGATTCAGTTATTACTTGGGAATAGTATAATGATATCAAATGCTACAGGACAGAAACACTTCATGGAAAGATTCCAATACATTGATATGTGAGATATATATATAAAATTCACTTTAATTTGACATCATAATTTTCATGTTGTTCCATGACCCCTCAGAAAGTACCCTGTTACCCCCAGGTTGGGAACCCCTGTAGTAAGCAATACTTTTTTGTATAGAAATTTCTAAGTGGAGGAAAACTGCATTTGACAATACTTTGCAACTCTAGGAACAGGTATCTGTTATGTTCCCCAAACCTTGTCAAATTCATTTTCCCTCTTAATCTTGGATACATGGTCTTTGCTATAGTGAAATTTTTCACTTTTAGCAACTTCTTTGATGACCATACCATAAGGGGATGAATAATAATATAAGATGGTTTTCAGATCAATAAAAATATAGAAACAACATGAATCTCAGAAAACTGGCAAAGAAATATTATTGATCTGAGGATTAATGACAAAATACGTTTTTGTCATAATGGAAGTGAAGGATGAAATACACATGGACAGAAATCAAGTAAACACAATTTCCTCTTTTTATTTTATTTTTTTTTTACTTGGAATGCTTTACTTAACACTGGTCAAACAATGGAGGTACTTGTTGTAATAACAGTTAATAGTTGACTTCATTTTATATTTAGGTAAATTAGCTTCATTAACACATTAAAAACAAACACTTGTAAAAAATTCTCAAGCAATTGGAATGGAATCACAACTGGATTAGGAAATAATTGTTCCAAATTCAATCTACAAAATTCCAACAAAATCACACAATCATCATATTTGAATATTTCCAGCAATTCCTTCATTTTTTAAATCATCTCCTTTGACTGCAAGACCAAACAGCAACATCTGAATATAAACTGGATATGGCACATGTTCGGCATGGACTTAGTTCATGTGTAGATCTCCAAGGGACTGCTCCAAGGACTGTGAATGAAAGATAAATGAAATACAATAATTATTTAGTAGATAAATGGACAATTCAAAATAAAAGAATCTGAAAAGAAGAACTAACTTTATAACCATTTCAACCCTATGTCAATACAGGCTAATTTTGCTTTTGAATAGTTTTAAAAGGTTTTATTTAGATTCTTTCCTTGTCCCCTCCCCTACAGAAAATTAGGAACATTTAAAAACAGATATCATTCTTGTCTCAACACTTGCCGTTTTTAACCCACCTTAAAGTTCCAGATAACAAGTTGAGAGTCCGCTCCACAGGTTGAAATGGCATTGGCTCCACTCTTGTCACCAGAGAAGATGGCCAGGCCAGTAATGGTGTTCTGATGAACAGTGGCCAGGGTTGTGTCTGATTGGTCAGAGCGAGCGGTGCGGTCAAGAGACTGGAACTTCTTCATGGCACTGTTGACAATTTAAGAAAAAAATAAGTAGATAGCAAATCTTTATGAGCAATGTGCCTTTCAAAATCCCATGAAAAATTATATAAATGATTAACTGATGTGTAACTATACCACATTGTCAAGTTCTTTATCATTCCCTACAATCTGATACTACAAAGACTTTTTTTATAGGTAGAGCATAACTTAATGATATAAAATTATACTTAAAAAGAAAGTGATGAAAAACAGATGGGATGAAAATTCCAGGTTTAACAACTCTCATGTTAAATCTATTTTATAATGACTAGAAAAATAGAAAGATATGAATACTAATAGTAAAAATTCAAACACTGAATAACAAATACAATGTGAGGAAAAAAAATCTACACAAAGTACACACATTTTCAAACTATTTCTCCTGGCGTGCATAAGTCATATACAGCAAGACCAGTTGATTGAGCTAGATAGCCAGTGAAGAAAGAAGTATCTAGCAACTATGAAATAAGAGAATCTGCCACATCAATCAAAACATAGATGAGAAACATCTATTCCAGTATTTCTACTTTGTATGCATGTGTATGTGTATGTGTGTGTAGCACTAATATCTAATATTTTGAAATTATATATGGATGTTTTTTTTCCTAGATGAAAATGTTGGCCATCTTTCACATCAAAATCAAAAAATCTTGCAGCTGCTGTAGGGGGAAAATCTTTGTTTTAAAAAATCACACAGCAGTGGAAAATGTCTGCAATACATCAGCTATCATCTTAAAAATCTCCCAGCAACCTTGGAGGAAAAAACCTATACAAAAATTAAGTTCCATTTTACACCTGCAAAATGTGTAAAAGCTAGTTGAAATTAACATTACCCATAACTCATTACACAAATTTATCATTTCACTTAAACACTGTCTATCACTTCTAAACCTAGAATTCATTCAGTGTATCAAATGTGCATTTTGAACCTGGAACCACATGGCTTAAAATTGTTTTGTTCCTCTTTTTTTGTAAATTTGTAGCTTTCTGAGTTAAAGCAATCACTTAATACGTATGGCTTCTGGTATGATCTATAGACTTACTCTTGGATGAAAGTATGGTCAGAGAAAAAATCACTTACAATTTACAGTCAAAACATCTATGAATCAAATACGTTCAATACGTGATTTTAGGCAAATAAAGGTATTTTGTTTTTTGGCATCTGCAAATACTTTTTTATTTTTAATATAATTATTGTAAGTGCAAAAGGAAAATATTTTTGATTCTTTAAAATACTTGAACTGACTCTTTCCAGTTTTATCTAAAACAAATTATTGGATACATATATGCAAAAAATAAATGGAAAATGTTGACTATAAAAGTAAAATATATAAAAAGAAATTAGAGTAGAATGGTAAAGCTAGTTGTACTACTGCAACAACAAACATAAAGGATAACAATCACAAAGATATTATCTTAGAAATAATATAAGGTATAAATTAAAAAAAGATGAAAAAAAGAAAAAGAAAAATCTGGCTTATTACTCATCTGGGGAAAAGACCTAAAACGTACAACAGTCACCAACAACTAGCACTTATTTTACTATACAAAAATTAGCCACTCTAGTGCCACCTCATCTAAGTTCTATGCAAGTCACATTATTCAATTACGGAACAACTATTGACACGTAGTCTTAGAAACCTAACTGCCTTGCCAACATTCAACATTCGAATATGCCAAAAAACAAAATTTTGGGATTCAACTTGGTTTCATTTACTATGAGGATTCTCTAATTTGTCTTTCCAAGTTTAACCATGTACAGTACAATTCACAACCAGCTTACCAACATCTTACCTTTCAATGGGATTCACTTCTCTATGTATCAAAGAAAAATTTGGAATCTAAGTAATAATAATTTAGAAAAATATTTATATAATCTAAGCTATTCTGATGTGCCTTGAACCAAATATATATTATGGAGACAAGCTGTAATTTTAAAAAAGCACTTTCAACATCATAAAATCTGTAATTCTTATTATTCACATACACTCATCTTTCTTAGCAACTTATCAATCGTAAAACTAATCCTATATGCGTCCTTCCAAAACTTGTATGATGCTATTTTAGGATTCTTTGAGCATCTTTAAAATAGTAGTACTTTGTTTCTTGGTGAATCCTCATATCACAGTTGCTTATTCATGGTTAGCATTACATCTTTATACTTTGGATATTATCATTTTTTTTCTTACAAAATTAGACATGTTGTTCATGTTCCATTTTCAAAACAAGATGCATTATAAGTAGCAGAATATCTACATTTTGAAGATTCTACTAAATTTGTTTTATATAATTCTTGAAACTTCAAAAGATGAATATAATAAAATTCACTACTCTTTCCTGTGGATATAGATGCATCATAGAAAACAAATATATATGAAATGGCAAAGAAAATTATCCTTACCTAAGGCTTCCAGTCTCCTTCTTTTGTGCAACATCCAACTTTGTTACAAAAGTCAGCTTTCCAATGTCATCCACACTGTACAACATCGGGCAACATCCATGACCCTAAAACAATAAGGTAAATTACATTAATATTTTTATAATCAAAATCATGAACATACAAGTGCTTGCATAACACACTCACAACACCCATCCACACATCACTGCATACAGACAGATACACATTAACATACACATCATAGACTATAAAGAAAATTAAAACACCTAGGTGGAGTAAAAGGAAAATCTGCAAATGGATGACAGACTTCCTACATGCACGACAAATAAATACAATAGATACAGAGAAGCACTACTACATGGACATGAATAGCTAGCAGAGTACCTCAAGGAAAAGTTTTGGCAATGTCTATCTCTTTCATCAATGATTTAGGCTCAAATATCAACCCAGATAACCATCAATACAATTTTGTGGATGAAGAACTTGGAAAATGGAATACAGCATCAGTAATAAAGGTTAGCCAAAGTAGAAATTGGCAGTTTCCCTTCTGCACCCAGCTGCTTTGTTACTGTAGTAGATGGGTTGCATCTACTACTTGAACTGGTCTACATCTCTTTATGGAGTGTTTGTTGTGGGTGTGAGTCACCCACTGTTACAGCTTGGTGCTGTAGGTGAGGTGAAGATCAAGAGGGTGCCATAGAGGCTCCCAGTCAACAAAGGGCATAGCTGCCCTTGGGTTTCTGCTGCTTGGTTGAGGTTCTCTGGAGGATTGCGAGTTGATGATCCTGGTTCTGGATCACGAAGCTTAAGTATCCAGAAGTTGTGTCAATGACCAAGGAACGTGGGGAGCCAGCAGTCTGATGAGAGCTGTGAGGTGTCAATGTCAAACTGTCAGGTTTTAACAGTGAGTTGCAAGAAGCACCTGCTGGTGTGGAAAGAGCAAGGACAAGGCTATGGGCCTGACGCAATCCAACCTGGGAAATAAAATGGAGCTGAGTTGTGCAGGTTGCAGGTCGTGACTGCTACAAGTACTCCCCCTCCAAAGAGAGATCAAGGAAATACTGAACGTAACACTCCAGTGGTCACCAGTGTGGTAAAATGGTGGCTCCCACTGTTATGGCTCGGGGAAATGGTATGTACGGGGGAGCCAAAGAGTCTCCCTTGTCAGTGAAGGGCATGACTACCCTTGTGTTGCTGCTCCTTGGCTGAGCTGCTCGGGAGGATCATCAGTTGATGATTTCGGTTCAGGATCTCAAAGCTGTGTCAGTGAACCCCACACGAGGGGAGCCTATGGTCTAATAAGAGAGCTGCAAAGTGTCTGTGTCGATCAGTCAGGTCTCGGAAATGAGTCACGAGAAGCAACTGCTGGTGAGAGAGCGAGGACAAGGCTGTGGACCTGGGGTAACCTAACCTGGGAAATATGTTGATCTGAGTTATGCAGGTTGCAAAGTCATAGCTACTACAGATGAACCACCAGACAAGTGTTAGATGCATCCCATTTACCACAGTACTCCAATCACAATAATAGGCTCCTAATACCTTGTAGCTGCATTTTAAAATCAAATGGAGGTTCCCTTCACTTCCAATGTCTTTATCTAATAATGACAAACATACATTTTTTTTTGCCGATTTTGATGAAACTCACACCCTTTTGTTTAGACCCCTGCCTGATCCCTGTGGTCATTTTTTTTTTTTTTTTTTTTTTTTTTAATCAGCCGAACAGTTTTGAATTATTGTCAAAAAAATGAAAAATTGCGAACTCATTTTGAAAATTGACAAAAGTGCAAAAATTATTTAAAATCCATAAAAAATTATACATGCATTCTGATGTGATTTTTAAACAGATTCATCCCAGATCTAGTGCTTGTTCAAAGTAATTTTTTCGATTTCGACTTTTTTTTTTTTCTTTCTTTCTTTCTGTTTTTCGTTTTCTTCATATTTCCATCACTATCTTGGTATCAACAAAATAAGGTATATGAAAAGTCTTGCATGTAACACTTTCTCAAAATATCACGTAGTGATGTATGGTGGCAGTGATCTGGGGGTGTCTGTAGGCCTACATTGACCATTTTAAAAAATTTCTCTGATTTCATATCTGAATAGAACAACCTTTCTACTATATGTGGAAGCCAATTTTTAGAAATCAATCTGATTTTTTTTTGGGGGGGTAAATATTTTAAGAAGGCTACTATCTCGACACCCTAAAAAGGGATACTAAAAATATATGACTTTCATAAGACGCACATGAAAATATTACAAATCCTTATTGCAGCAGCATATAATAGATCTACTATTCGGCTACAAAATGAACCATAATACGTTAAAATCAGACTGAAAATACGTGTGCTATGAGTAAAAATGTGAAGGACCTAAACATCACGATCTTTTTCCTTTTCATTATTTTTCCATTTTACATGACAAATCATGTACAAAATACTTGTATATGAAACAATTACCTATTATTTACCAATTATTGTTGCTCTAATGGGGTTTTACAACGCATAATACTGGTAAAAAAAATAACCATTCTCCAATCGGGCGGGTATCATACATGTACCGTTCTCAGTGTGGCCAGGCATCGCCGGACCATGACACACGTCTTTGCACATGCGGATCACTAGTTTTTAACTCTACAGGGCCACATTGCCAATTTTCACACTCAGACTCCCGTGAAAAGATGAAATACAAGTACGGGGCTGTGTAAAAATATGTAAATAAGGTATGTAAGCACATATAGATCGTTTTCGTGTACCCCATGACCTTTTGTTTATTTCTATTGCTACTTCCGTTTGTTTGTTGATTGTTTATTGGTTTGTTTGTTTGTGTTATCCGATATTTCTAAAAGTTAAGAACACATTTTAAAGAGATTCTAACCAGAGATGTGTTTTCACCTAACTTAGACACCTATTGCACTTTGGTGGTGATGCAGACTATGGTTCAGATTCACGATTTTTTTTTTCTAACTCAAAAAGTTATGAACAGATTTTAACCCGTTGCCGCTAGGTGGCATGTACGTACATGCCATGGCTGTTGTGGACCGAATGCCGGGGGGCATCATGTCTCATCAGACGGAGGTTGTTTTTCTCCGATGGTAGCATCTTCATTTATATGGTTAAGATTTTAGGCAATGGCACCTAAGATAAAGGTAAACCTTTAAAATTTTAATATTTTTATAAATTTTAGCACAATAAAAGCTTTTAGGTGCTAAATGTTGCTCGCAAACTATCGATCGAGCCGGGCGCAAACATGAAACTGCCGATGCGCGCCAACAAGCCCGTCCATACGTCCACTTGCCAAACATTTTTACCCGTCGGCAATGGGTTAATGAAATTTATACATGAGGTGTGTCTAGGCCTAACTTATATTCCATAAAATTTTGGTGGTGATCCGGATCATTTGGCAATCCCCCCCCCCCATATGGGGGAGGGAAGTTGAATTTTTAAAATGTTTTATTCATAGATCAAACTAACTATGTATGATGAAAACAAAGAAAATAAAATACTCCATATGAATAGCTTACCATACTTATTTATTTGTAAGAAAAATTTCTTTGCTATTTTTTGGATGCTAGCCATATTTATTAAATTCCAAAAAAATCAAGGTTGGTCTCAGCTTATGTGAAATTTAATATGCTTTCAGAAAATAATCTCATATCTTTATCATCTCTAATCATTGCGTCACAATTGCCTATTTTATAAGATAATGTGAAAAAAAAAAAAAAAAAAAAAAAATTTAGGTTGACAACGAAAATGGCTGCTACCACCTAAAAAATAACAGTCAGGCCTTGAAATTTTCAGGGGAGAATTGAAGGGCCTGAAACTCCTTGAAAATACATTAAACTCGATTTCGGCAAGATGGACAAAAAATGGCAAAAAAAGACCAGAACGGTCCCCTTAATGCACTTGACATGAATATGTTAATACTCATGTTAAAAATGAAGGTTTAATTAACAAAACATTTAAAAAACATACTGCTGCATAATTGGTCTGAGACCCCTTTGGAGGCACATATCGTCATATAAACTACATAGAAAATACACCACCTTCTTTGGATGAAAGAAGCAAAATCGGTGACATAATTATAGTGTACAAATATGTTACAGAAAGAGTAAAGTTATATGACTTTATAATTTTGAACATAAGAAGAATGAAAGAGCACAGTAAAATGTGTGTAAAACGAGGAGATAGGGATGTCAAATAGGAACAATCTCCAAATATGTGCATCAATTTAACTATAGCAGACAGGCCCCCTGAACTTAGCTCTTTCCCTATATTGAAACAACTTGGTAAAGTAAAATAAAAAATAAAACAAAACACACACACACACACAAAAGAATAAAAATTAAGTTACTTATGGTAAAGTAATAGTATGAGGACCCCTACCACATTTTTCAAATGAAAAACATACAACTTCCTCATACATTATGATGAATAGGTGTGCTTTTGGATAGAAATGGAAATAGAAGCTAGGAAACATACTAAACAATTATTAAGCTAAATTTTGCAAACTGGCTTTACTTACACACCAGATACCAATGTACTTATATGGTATGAAGTAGTGTTGTGTACTCTTGTGTATTGTAGTAATCTTCACATGAATAATACAATGTAAATACTAAAGAATTTTACTAATTTTACAATTTAATATTTTTCATGGCTATGAAAAAATGGAGAAAAACAAAAACAAAATTCATATAACTTACCACTGCAACTAGAGAATTGAGCGAGACCCAAGACACAGCAGTAAATGGCAGGTACTGGGTCTTTAGTTGGGTCTTGGACATCTCCTTGCTAGCATCCGCAACTGTAAGACTGGAATCATGTCCAACCCAGCACACTCGGTTGCCATCAGCAGAGAAACTAACACTGTGCACCCAACCACCTACAAGAGGATATGAGACATTAAGGAGAAATGTATTTTCTATCAAATTAGTATTTTCACCAACTGCTTTGAAGTATATTCCTGAATATGACTGCAAACTTGATACATGAATAAGAATGAAAAGGGTCACCAAATCTTTCTTACCTCCTCCAGTTGAGTTAGAGAATTCAGTCATCAACTGACCAAGGGGCATTTTAGCACCCCATGGAGTAGGGGTTGGTTTTGGCTCAATATCCTTGATCCAAGCAGAGAAAATCCTTACCTTTTGAAACAAGATTTACTTTGTTAACGACTGATAATATTAAAAACATATGAATTATGTCCCACTAATATCCATTTAACATTAAGGGATTCAGATATCACCTGTACAAATCTAACCCAATAATTCTATCAAATGGCATAGTCTGCAGTTAAAGCAGTGATGCCTGCCAGATAAAAATTGGAGAAAAAAAAGATAAGACACACAGTCACTCCTTATTTTGTGCAGTAAATGAGCATGTAGTCCCCCACTTTCCCAAACTATGTCTCCACTGTTTCCAATGGGCCCAGTCCCAAAGTCCCTAATCCTGGTCTGGTGAGGCATCACTGCTTTTGTTGCTGGCTGCATATATTGCTCCCAATTGGAGACGTTCGGTCATTTCCCCATCCAAAAAGGACATGTATAGTAGGTTAAAGGAGCACCAAAAAGATAGACAGTATGAATAAATGCACTGAAAATCTATCAATAAAACCTTGAAGTCGGCTGCTCCTGTGGCCAGGAGGATGTTGTTGGGATGCCAGTCAAGAGTGGTGATTGTGGAACGGATGGGCTTCTTGATGTGCTTGGACACCCACCAGTTGTTCTCCTGCTCGAAGTAACACACCGAGATCAGTCGCGCTCCAGATCCCACAGCAAATTTATTTTCTATGTGAAGATAGGGAGAGACACAAAAAAGAGAAGCATATTAATTCTAAATATACAATTTCCTTGCTACATAATATAGTTGCAACAAATACCAGTCATACCTAAGTAAGACTGTACAATATACATAGTAGTAAAATCACCTATCAATATTTCTTTTTCAAAAAACATATGGCTAAACACACACACACTGTATGCATACCTCCACATATGGACAGCAAAAACTTTCAATTACATATCATAAAGTACTATATCCATCCCATTCCAAAAAATATGGCATATCAAACCCTTCAGGTTGAAAAACCATATCCTAAAAGTTCCTACCATTTGGAGACCATTTCACACATGTTGCTGCACGGTTGATACGGAGGAGCACCAATGTTGGACTCCACTTCCCGTCTTCACCACATGTCCATACATAAGCATTGCGATCCTGAAAAATGAGTTACAGATGTGTCAATGCATTTATCTATTCATCATCATCATAAAAATACAGAATGTAATCTCTAATACATCCTGCTAGGGAGAGAAATATAAAGATTTTAAAAACTTTATGATAAACACTACTTAACAATCATTTCTAAAATCATTATTACTTTTGTAGAACAACTGGGCTAAATGTTCATTGTGGCCAGATATATATATATATATATATATATATATATATATATATATATATATATATATATATATATATATATATATATATATATATATATATATATATATATATATATATATATATATATATATATCTATATATATTATATATATATATATATATATATATATATATATATATATATATATATATATATATATATATATATATATATATATATATATATATATATATATATATATATATATATATATATATATATATATATATATATATATATATTCCCAAATACCATTATGGAATTTGAAATAACTCAGAAGCATACAAACAACAACACTCGTTGCTCTTGGCTGTGACATAAATGCTTTCTAGGTAATAAGGTTAAATAGCTTTAAGCCTACTTTTAAGAGGCTATTTCTCCTCAATGAATACAGCCAGGGTTTAG
>NW_020868631.1:372580-375080 GCF_003789085.1 Penaeus vannamei | reverse complement strand
AACTGGGATGGTTACTAGTCTAATCATTCTTCGATGCCACTGTAACAGTCTTAAAAAGAACCCAGAATCAACACAACACTGGAAACACAACATTCCTCACGAGCGTTTTGCCTTGAAATGAGCGCGCGCCATGGTATGTGATCTGGCAAAGAAAATGTGAAACAATCGATGCTCATGATTCTATATGAGGGTATAGATAAATATTAAAATATGCAAATGACGTATAATAACATTAATAAAAGACTTTAAAGGCATAAATGTGTAACGCCAAACACAGACAAGTGCATATTAATACACAAAGTAGTTTGGCAACGAAATGCTGCGTTCATTGGTCAGTGTTATGTTTTTCTTCTCAAGGTAAACAAGCTGATGGTCTAGAATTTGAAAGGAAAGTGCGCGTTATATTTTCGTCATTCAGCGGTGACTACAAGGCCGCTGCAGCTTAAACTATGTTCTATCCCACTCTACTTCTTCCACTCTATAAGATGGCAGTGTCCATTTATGTCTATGTATGTGCATCGGTCTCTGTAACCTCTACCCTTCTCTCCTATGTACTTCAACAGCAACTCAAAAATAACAAAGTTATTGGACATGCAAGTGTCAATTTCCCACTTTTTCTGTGTGTTGCTCTCAGAAACATTAAATGGTGGCTGTCTAGAGCCCACCGAGTGGCCAAACTGCTGCTAAATCTATAATTGCTAGCCTTGTATTTTCAGCTTACCTTATTCACTAACCCAACTCAAAAACCTAAGCTACCTACACGTATTTGTTCTAAAAGAAAACAGTATTACAGTGCTACAGCCTTGTAATAAAACAATAATCATCATAAAACAGGAAACACCTTATCTCAATTATCATAAAAAATACTATAGGTCAATTGTCATCCAAAGCAATATCTAAATGAGACAGATTGCCATCTGAAACATGATGTATCTAAAACAAAACCCATGATTCATAAATCTTAATAAAAGTCTCAAAATCACAATTAGTATTCATGACAAATAAAAATATCCTGTTTACCGGGCCCGGATGTGTGCCCCGCCTCTTGAAACTTCTAAATGTGTCGCTGTTTAACCAATAATCTACTCTAAAACATTGTTCTTCTCATACAAATACATGCTCTACCCGTCCTGCTTGCGTTTGGCATAGTGACTTGGCACTAAAAAGGTTTCCTTACCTAAATAATATGGGGAAATTAGCGGACTCTGGACAGTCTACGCTAACCCCTGGGCTGACTAACACTTTGTCCTGTTTCATTCACTAAATTTTATAAGCAAACGATAAATCATATTTTTGTCGTATAAACCTATCGTGAAGGTATGAAATGAAAACTTAACTCATGTAAAGAGCATAAATCTGTAAATATATCTGTAAAGTTACCAACAGACGAAGAAAAGAACACAGCGCAAGTCAAAATTAAAACATACGAACAAGACTGACAACTCCCCTGGACAGAAGACAATTTTATCATTCTGCATTTTGATTGGCTGAAAATATGACTCGTTTTGCCCACTCGTTTTAAAAGTATTCTGACTATAGTTTTCATACTGATGTATTTTTTTCTAACAATATTTCTTTATCTCCCTTTTTTATCTTCAGATATCTGTAGTTTATCAACCTATAAGAGTTTGAGAAAGTACAGTGCAATTGTAAAAATCTGTATTTAATGCAGCGAAGAGATTTTTCATTTTATGTGCGAAGTTAAACAATATTCTTCTCACATATTGGGGAAAATAGTTTATATTATTCGTCGATACAAAAACATGGATGAAAGCTCGACATTTCGCATATTATATGGTGCTTATGTTGCCCTAGATAGATCTTGCCTTTGAAATAGAATGGACGTGCCATAAACAGACTTTAAAAAAAAAAGTTTTTTATGCGTTTTCTTCGGCCACTTTTCCATCTTACAGAGGAGGATTGGGATAAATTTGAAGGGTTAAATTACACAAAAAGACATTAGGAACCACTGCTATAGGTATTAGCCTCTTAGAAACATTCACACCCTCCTCTTTATCGAAAGATATAGACGAGCAGATCTTGAATTGATAAGATAATGCCGAATGTGCACTTGTAATCAGTCATTCTCACTAGTGAGTCGAATCAGTTGTTCAGAATCACAACAGTGAAATTGGAGTTTCAGTGCATAGTTGCATAACGGAGCACGATTTATTGTTAATGATAAAAAGGAAAGATTCAAATCGCACGTAAGATGGAAATGTGTGAACCATGAGTGGAGATTCAGCGTAAAGGAATATAAGATTTATTGTCTGTAACAACAGCTAGCGAGCACAGCACTAGCTCAACAGAAAGGAACTTTTCTCCTGAATGAAGTCTTCGACACGACGGTGTACTTTGACCTATTCGAAAACGTAAACCAGAGAGAGCACAATGACCGAAATCGGCATAGGAGAGCTTTTCTGGTCGTTGGCGACAATGTTTGCTTGGATATTAGCTGTTGGTCTAACATTATTTCTGTGTTTAGGAGTAGTTTATCTGG
>NW_020868631.1:365080-367580 GCF_003789085.1 Penaeus vannamei | reverse complement strand
GATTCTTCGCCGACTGTGCTGTGAGTCCCGCATTTGGTTTCCTCATGCTTCATTGAGTGATAGAAATGACAAAGAATGGCAAAAGTGAATGAAATGATAGATTTCAGAATTCAACTATGATTGTAGTCTGAATCTGTGCTGTCATTTTCTCGTTGCGGAAATTTCTTATCAGACGCTGATGAAAACTGTTTTTGGGAATAGTGAGAGCTATCTCAGTAGAAGCAATCTATGGTAGATGATAGTTATGATCTTTCTAATTGCGTAATAATGATCTGATAAATAAAGTAAAATAACGAAAACCAAACTTTTAACCATTTTTTCAGGATATCAAAACAAATATCTAATCCGTTTTTACCATTTGACTGCTCAGGAGAGAAAAATGACGGGTCTGGCGAGCGACATCGGTTTGGCAAGGAAGGTCTGGGAAAGAAGTGAGGTGATGGTACGTCTTGCACCTGTTGATAGTCCTTAATTAGGATTATTGCGCATCCTTCATTGAGACTTCCTACAGGTGATCCGAAGATTCCGTCTAAACCCCTCGAGCATTTCTGGAAGATTCTCGGAGATGTCTGATCTGGCTTCCAAAAAGTCCAGCGCGAGGAGGAGGTTCTGGTGGACAAGAAGAAGCGGTGTTAGCTTATGCAAATGGTTCTAGACCTTCCGGCATTTTTTTTTCATGTGAATTTGATTCACTTTGGATCACAAAAATTGAATACCTCTACTATTTCTGCCAGTACTACTGTTAATAACATTAGCATGCAGGCCGGATTTAGTCTTTGAGGGGGTCCCTCATGAAAATTAAATGGCATGGCAAATAAATGAATGAATTTGATTGAATGATTTTTTTCTTCAAAATAATGTTAGCTGTAAAAATAAATATGTTAGTATGGCGCTCTAATTTTCACTTTCTAATACAGGATACGGTAATATATCAAAATAATTGCTTGTCAATAAATATCTTATTTTACCTTCATATTTTGCATCAACATGGTAGTATAAACCTAATTAAGATTATGATTTGTAGATTAACACTGTTTACTATTTTTTCTCAATATCTAACTGTTGCCAGCCGTTATTTAAAAGGGGGACGTGATGGAGGGAGCACCCTGCCTTTCTATTTTCTGGCGTCCGACATCGACATACACTTTGTTGATTCTTTTTTATAATAAAACCAATTTTATTACTACATATATATTTTTTTTTTTTCCAAAGGAAGACCATTGAGGGACACGGGACAGGGGTGCCTTATACCCCTTATATATCTGGCCCTGTTAGCATGTGGCACGATGAATATGCATATGAATAGTAGAAACCATAGCTAATGTTTTGTGACATGACTGTCTTCTTGTGTCGGTTTCATTTGTGATTTAAAATTTGTTGTAATTACCATCATTGACGAAATGTATATTGAATCCCATTTCGTACCTTTTTCTCCTTTGGAACCATTTTGATTAAAGAATACACTCCTACATGTTACGAGGATGTCAGCTTGGATGAAGAGAGAAAATATAATATAATAAACGGAGTCACAGAACGCACACCCATGTCAATTCCCATTGATGTAGTTTCAAAATACACAATATTTTAGAGAAGTGAATTTCCTATATTATGCTTTGCACTGGCAATGGCTCCTTTAATTAGAATCCAGACATCCATCCCAAATGTTCCGCCCAATCATGCCAATCAACTTTATAAGAAACCCGTCGCTTTTCTTTGAATATCTTTAGATAATTTTCTAAGATTATTTTCAGTTCTTAACTCGTTCTTTCTCTGATACTGCTTTTTGGAAACCTGTCTACTGTATTCCTATTCCTTTGAATTTGGATTGATCGTTATGATATGATTATGAGTTAAAATATGATACTTTTAATCACTGACTTGGAATGAAGCCTATATATCTGCTGCAGTGAATGTGTGTTCACTCTTCTTACGTAAAATCAGATTTATCTACGGAGCCCTCTTTCTTTTGGAGCCATAAGCACAGTCCATACATTGCGTAAGGCTTCTCACCTTGTGTCTAACGTCTTTCTATGAGTGTGTGTGTGTACATATCCAGCCTCTCCCCTTAGAAACCCGGAAATTGCTGCTGTCACTGCAATGTTGATAAATACTAGGTTATTAGAACTACCCGAGAGGTTGACTATTTTCTTGAATTCATATTTCTCAACTTCACAAAGTGAGAGAAATTGAAACCACCACTCCCTGTGCACCAAGACCTACACACTCACACAAATACACACACACACACACTTCACACACACACACACCACACACCACACACACACACAACACACCACACACACACACACACACCACACGTTCCCACGCACACACTCACACACACACAAACACACACACACTCACATACACACACACATGCTCCCACGCACAACATGCTCACACGCACAAACATGCTCACACGCACACACACGAACACACACACGCACCACACACAAACACACACACACACACACAGACACATACACACACACAAGCCGAC
>NW_020868631.1:350080-360080 GCF_003789085.1 Penaeus vannamei | reverse complement strand
TTCATGCCACCACCATTCTACAGAAGTACTAATGTTAATATTTGTTAACTCCAGTACTAGATGAATTCCTGTGATTATCACTTTTACTTATGTCAAAATTAAACAAGCTGCCTAATTATAAAATGCTAGCAAAAACTGTATACTTTTTATTGTATATAACTAAAGAATTAAATTTGCTTTTAAGTTTGGATAAACAAAATTATATTTGATTATTCTTTACTTATTTGCAGGCAAGACAATGGTGTACACAAATGCTCATCGACTGTTCTTACAAATTTTATCATCCAAACGTTACCTTCTAGGACCAGAAGTTAAAAGCATTCATGAAAAATGCTGTGCAAAGTTCAATGGTTAGTTTTATTAAGTTTGTAGTACATGAGAAAAAGCATGATTGATATTTTCTGCTACATAATGTGTATTTTCTTTGCAATGAAAATGTCTCTAAAACTTCTGTGATATACAATGAATACAAAATGTTTTTGCCACCTTTGGTAGGTTAAACTATATCATGTAAAACGAGAAATAGGAATTATCACAGTCAATTATCAGACTTTTTAGGGCTTATAATTGTATATGAAAGAAATGTTATAAAGTGTATTTTTTAACCATTTATGAAGCTGTAACTTAAGAAAGTTGGCAGATATAGTTACATGTCACTTCTAGATTAAATGTAAAGATGACTTGCTTGAATGTCTGTACATATTTGGCTATTTGTTAGAATGACTTCTGAAGAGTGTTTATGTTAGAGTGAAAAATTGATATTATTTGTGGGTTTTATCTTCAATTTTCTTTTGGAAAATAATTCTTATAAATGTACCTTTTCTATAGTCAGTGCTGACAACCTGCAAGAGTTTGTGAAGGAGATCAATGCAGAACTGGAGCAAATCCACCTGGTAATCCGGAAGTCCATTCAAGAGGATTATACATCTGATATTCAGTGTTTTGTCTTGGTTAATCTCTTTGACAATGATGCTACAAGGTTTGTAGATTCAGTGTCTTTATGCTGAAAGTTATGATTGTATTGGTGTAAGGTAAGATAGTATAGCAAAATAACTAATGTATTTTTGTCTTTTTTACATGTTATGGCTTCTGTCATTTATTTAGGGTGCATTTAGTTGCCAATCTTTCATATGTACCTTTTTCTATAATCTATATTTTATCCTTAACCAGTAATGAAGGATTTGTTGTGAACTTTTAATATTCATGTTCTTAGTATCATTAGTTTTTTATTGATAGATCCATAATTCTGCTATTGCATATTACAAAGCTCATTTTAGCATACAGATTAACCTGTCTGTAGTGGGGAATGCCTTAAGGCATGCAGTGAAGGTTTGGTTATGGCAGTAGGGAGCATCTTAAGATGCGCATTAATTTTTTTTCCTTATCGTTAGAAGGGAAAATCTGAGCTTAGGCCTATTTATAGGCCTTGGTCATACAAATGAAAGAAAGATTGTCTTGTAATTTGAATAAAAAGAAGTGCTGTACAAAAGTTATGTTTTCTAGTGCTGCTGATGAGTCCAAAAACTCCAGCAACTTCATTTGCTCTCTCTAGGTCTTAGCTTGGTTATTATTTATTTTTCTTATTTCTCTTTCTCTCTCTCTCTCTCTCTCTCTCTCTCTCTCTCTCTCTCTTTCTTCTCTCTCTCTCTCTCTCTCTCTCTCTCTCACTCTCTCTCTCTTCTTCTCTCTTCTCTTCTTTCTCTCTTTCTCTCTCTTTCTCTTTTCTCTCTCTTTTCTCTCTCTCTCTCTCTTTCTCTCTTTCTCTTTTCTTTCTCTTTCTCTCTCTCTCTTCTCTGTTTCTTTCTTTCTCTGTTCTTCTTTCTCTGTTTCTTTCTTCTCTGTTTCTTTCTTTCTCTGTTTCTTCTTTCTCTTCTTTCTTCTTTCTCTTTCTTTCTCTCTCTTTCTTTCTCTTTCTTTCTTTCTTCTCTTTCTTTCCTTTCTTTCTTTCTTTCTTTTCTTCTTTCTTTTTTTTTCTTTCTTTCTTCTTTCTCTTCTCTCTCTCTCTCTCTCTTCTTTCTTCTCTCTCCTCTTCTCTCTCTTCTGTCTCTCTCTCTCTCTCTCTCTCTCTCTCTCTCTTCTCTTCTCTCTCTCTCTCTCTCTCTCTCCTCTTTCTCCGGCGTTCTNCGCACACCCTGGACCAAGGCAGGGTAGGATTTTCTCTCTCTCTCTCTCTCTCTCTTTTCTTCTTCTTCTTTTCTTCTTCGGGGTCTTGTTCAGGATGAGGGAAGTCGCGTTGAGGTTTGTTTTCCCCTTCTCCTCCTGTTTCTGCTCCTCCTCCTCCTTCTCTTCTCCTTCTTCTACTCTTACGATATCCCAACACCTCCTCCTCTTCCTCCTTCTCCTCCCTCCTCGTCTTTCGCTCCTTTTCCTCCTCCTCCTCCTCTTCCTCTTCCTCCTCTCCTCCTCTCCTCCTCTTCCTCCTTCTCCTCCACCTCCTCTCTTCTCCTCTTTTCCTCCAAGTCCTCTCCCATCCTCGTCCTCCACCTCTCCTCCTCTCCTTTTTCCACCTTACTCCCCCTTTCCCAACAACCCCCTCCCTTCCCTCGTCCTCCCTCCCCTCCCCCCCCTCCTCCCCCCTCCCCCCCTTGACGCGGATAGTCCAATCATGATCACAATCAGATTGGAGCTCGATTGTCAAGTGTATTGTGCGGGGGCGCTTGGCTGCCGAACGAAAATTGGCCAGATTTTCGGGTGTCTCGTTCTCTTGGCCTTGTCACGGGGCCCTTTTTCGGTGCGTTGCGATTTGTTTCATTTCGTTTCGGACGGAGCGTGTTGATATTTTTTTATGCTTTTATTGTTATTTTCTTTTTTTTGTTGTTGTTTTTGATTTGTATATCTTTATTTACTAATGTTTTTTGTGTGTGTTTTTGCGCTATTGTTTTTTTTCAACTTTTTTTTATTATTTAAGAGAGGAAGGGCAAGTTTGAATGTTTTATTTTGTTGATGTTTTTTCGAAGGTTGATAGAGACCTTTTTTTTCTATTTTCGGAGCTGACGTTTCGAAGTGGACGAATGACGTGCGCATAATTTGTCCCTCCTTTTCTTCTCTCCTACATCTCCTTCTTTTTCTTCTTCTTCTTCTTCTTTCCTTCTCCTTTTTCTTCTTCTGCTTCTTTTCCTTCTCCTCCACCTTCTTCTCCCTCTCCTTCCTCCTCCTCGTCGCCGTAGCCGTTGTCGTCGTCCTTCTCCTCCTCCTCCTCCTCCTCTCCTCTCCTCCTCCTCCTCCTCCTTGTCGTCCTCTCCTCCTCCTCCTCTCCTTCCTCCTCCTCTTCTCCTCCTCTCTTCCTCCTCCTCCTCCTCCTCCTCCTCCTTCCTCCTCCTCCTCCTCCTCTTCCACCTCTTTCTCCTCTCGTCCTCTCCCAGTGTAATTTTCAAAACAAAAATAAAATAATCGGCATAAACACGCTCAAAAAGCCAACACTCTCCAGACACACCAAGAAAAGGTCTCAAATCCCCCAAAAGAAAATCGTCTTGACTTCCCAACACGCTGGCTGTGACACTTCGGGTTTCCTTGGGCACGCGCGGCCGATCGAGCGTGGAGAGAGAGAGAGAGAGAGAGAGAGAGAGAGAGAGGAGAGAGAGAGAGAGAGAGAGAGAGAGAGAGAAGAGAGAGAGAGAGAGAGAAAGAGAGAGAGAGAGAGAGAGGAGGGAAGGGGAGAGGGGGAGAAAAACGTAGAGGGATAGAAATATATGTGTGCGTGTGTGTGTGTGTATGTGACGAGAGAGAGAGAAGAGAGAAAGCAGAGAGCAAAAGCAAGGCAAGAGAGGTGAAAGTGAGTGAGAGAGGAGAGAAGAAGTGAGAGAGAGAGAGAGAGAGAGGGAGAGAGCAAGAGGGAAGAGAAGAGAGAGATAGAGATAGAGCAAGAGCAAGAGAGAGAGAGAGCAAGAGGGAGAGGGAGAGAGAGGAGCAGGATAGAGAGAGCAAGAGCAACAGAGAGAGAGAGAGAGAGAGAGCAGGATAGAGAAAAATAGAGCAAGAGCAACAGAGAGAGAGAGAGAGAGAGAGAGAGGCAAGAGAGAGAGGCACAGGTGAGGCGGAAATGCAGGTAGGCATAGTTAAGGGCTTGGTTGGTACCCATCACGCTTGGCTAAGGTCTTCAAGGTTTGTGTGTGTGTGTTGTGTGAGTGTGTGTGTGGAGTGTGTGAGTGTGTGTGTGTGTGTGTGTGTGTGTGTGTGTGTGTGTGTGTGTGTGTGTGGTGTGTGTGTGTGTGTGTGTGTGTGTGTGTGTGTGTGCGCGTGCATTGGCATGTGTTACGGTGTTTTGTATGTAGATGTGATGATGAATTTATAGATTTTGCTTTGTAGATATATATAGGTTTTAAAAAATCAAAAATCATTGCCATAATGACCAAAATTGATTCTTATCATCACTCTACTTACTATTTCTGTAAGAGGAACACCACCGCTATTGTCATCACTATCATCACCATAAAACAAAGTCACACTCACGACCCATAGTAACTACTATCGTAAATTAGTACATCACCACCATTATGGTATTTGCATCATTACCATAACTATTATTGAAATCGTCGTCATAACCACCATGAATTCATTATCATTACCACTACTGTTACAATCACACAGATCATCACAATCACCCTCCACCAACGTCACCACCATCATCACCTAATCAAAAATATCGCACGCATCACCACCTCCCTCCACCACCCTTCTACTCCACCCTCCCTCTCCACTCCCCTCTTCTACTCCACCTCCCTCCTCCACAACCCCTCCTCCACCTCCACCACTCCCTTCTCTCCACATAACCCCCTCCTCCCCACCACTTCCTACTCCAACACTCCTCTCCACCACACCACTCAACCTCCACCACTCTCCTTCCTCCACCCTTCCACCACCCCCGCTCCTCCCACCACCCGCTCTCACCACTCCACCCCCTCCACCCTCCACCCCTCCTCCACCACCATCACAACGAATCTTCGGGAGATTTCAACGCCGAGCAAATAAACGACCCGAGGCGAGGCTGCAAAAAAAGGGGGGGGGGGAGTAGGGGGTGGTGTGGAGTAGGGGTGGTTATGGTGGGGGGTGGGTGGGGGTGTATGGTGTGACGGGAGGGGGAGGGGGGGTGTTGATTGCCTTCTCTCTCTCATCCTTTGTTTTTATCATCCTCTTTTTCCGTTTTTTTTTTATGGGACCTTTTTTGTTTTGTCGTTTTTCGTTTGGGTAATGGGGTTTGGGTTGCTTGTTTTGTCTTTGTTATTATTATGTATTTTATTCATCTATTTATTTGTTTTTATTTATTATTTCCATTTATTTATTTATTTATTTTTTTTTTTTTTTATTTTTTTTTTTTTTTGCTTTGTTTTTAGACTCTTAAGGAGCTGTTTTATCGATTTCCTTCATTATTTCTCAAACTCTGATTAAGGTCTTTATATCAATATCTTTCCCTTTCCCTCTCTGTTTTAAAAATTCCCTACCCTGTTTTTTCTTCTTCTTTCTTCTTTCTTTTATTTTTGTCTTTATTTTCGAATTTTGTTTCTCGTTTTCTAAGAATGCTAAATTCTATCATTTCCTCCGTGCTGTGTTTTCCTCATCATTTCACTGTTGTTTGTTTTTTTTCTCTCTCTCTCTCTCTCACCTCTCTCTCTCTCTCTCTTCTCTTCTCTCTCTCTCTCTCTTCTCTCTCCTCTCTCTCTCTCTCCTCTCTCTCCTCTCTCGTCTTTTGAAGACGTCCAACGGTTCTGTTAACGGTAGAACTGTTAACTGTTGACCGACGTCGCCGTTTTGTCTCAGGACCGGAGAGGGAAATTTTGTTTGGAAGGGCAGCGGGAGGGAGGGGGGTGGGGAGTTGGGAGAGGGGGTGGGGAGTTTGGGAGAGGGGGGGGGGTGGGAGGGGGGGGGAAGGAGGTGGAGGGAGGGGGGGGGAAGAGGTGGAGGGAGGGATAAGGAGGTGTGTTCGGAAGGGGAGCGGGAGGGAGGGGTGGGGGGAGTTGGGAGAGGGGTGGGGGTGGGAGAGGGGTGCGAAGGAGGTGGAGGGAGGGGAGGGGGAGGAGGTGGAGGGAAGGGGGTAGATAAGGAAGGTGGTGGTTCGGAAAGGGGAGGGGAGGGAGGGGTGGGGGGAGTTGGGAGAGGGGGTGGGGTGAGAGAAGGGGGAAAGAAGGTGGAGGGAGGGGGTAGATAAGAAGGTGGGGGGAGTTGAGAGAGGGGGTGTGGGAAGGGAGGGGTGGGGGGAGTTGGGAGAGGGGTGGGGGGGTGGGGAAGGAGGTGGAGGGAGGGGGTAGATAAGGAAGGTGGGGGGAGTCGAGAGAGTGGGTGTGGGAAGGAGGGGAAGGGTAGGCGAGGGTAGGGGGGGAAGAAGGTAGAATGAAAGGTTGGGGGTGGAGTTGGGAGAGGGTGTATGGGAAGGAGGGGGGTAGATAAGAAGGTTGGGGAAGTTGAGAGAGAGAGTGCGGGAAGGAGGTAGGGTAGGGGTGGAGGGAGTGTGGGTAGGAGGTGGATGGGAAAGTAGGAGGGTAAAGAAGGAAGGTAGGGGTGTGAGGAGGGAGGGGAGGGGAGGAGGGAGAAGAGGGGTTGAAAGAGAATGTGGAGGGAAGGGTAAAGACGGAATATGGGCGAATTTGAAGATGATAGAGACATAGGGTAGTGAGGGGAGGAAGAGGGAAGAGGGTTGGAAATTGAGGATGAGAGGGAGTGAAGGGGTGGAGAAGGAGCAAGGAGAGGTAGATGGAGAAGGAAGTAACGGGGGGCGGGGGGAGGGGGGAGGGCGGAAGGGGGCGAAGGGAAAGAGGAAGATGAAGGAGAGGGAGCAGGGATGGTGGATGATAGGAGAGAAGAATGGATGGGGGGCGGGCACGAAGGAGGGAAAAAGAGGGGGAGGAAAAAGAGAGAGGGATGAGTGGAAAGGAGGAGGAATAGGGAGATTTTATGTTACTTTTGTTGTTGTTGCTCTTGTTCACTTACGTGTTCTTATTTTCTTGAGCGTGATATTTGTTATTTGCTTTCTTTTCTTTTATTTAACATTTTCTTTTATTCGCTGAACATCCTTTTAGAGAACCAATTTTACTTTCCTTTTCATTTTCACGTTTTTTTCTCTTTAGACTTTGCCAATATTAATTAATTTGTACACTGGAACACCCTATTGGAGAACCAATTTACATTCGTTTTTATTTTCACGTTTTTTTCTCTGGACTCTTCGCTAATATTAATGAATTTCGTATTCATCATTCATTTCCCTGATTCTCCTATCCATCATCTTCTGTTATTAATTTCTTCCATTATGTCATGTTCAGTGATGTTTTTTTATTCGTCAAGGTTAAAGTTCTGTTCATTTACTTTCGTTCAGTCTCCTCTGTGATACGTAATTTGATCTGATAGTTATTAATGAGAATTAATTAGGCTATATCAGATTACCATATCAAAATACCCTTATGTTTGTGTCCTAATAAGGAGTGAAGGGAGAGGAGGGAGGGGAAGGAGCGGGTGAGAAGAGAGGATAGGAGGGAAGGTGGGAAGGATGGAGTGGGGAGGGAGAAGGGAAGGAGCGGGTGAGAAGAGAGGATAGGAGGGAAGGAGGGAAGGATGGAGTGGGAGAGGAGGAAGGGAAGGAAGGGAAGGAGCGGGTGAGAAGAAGGGATAGGAGGAAGGATGGAGTGGGGAGGAGGAAGGAAGGGTAAGGGAGGTAGAGAGGGAGGAGGAAGAGAGGGAAAGAGAGAAGGGGGGAAGATGGGGGCGGATGGGAAGAGGGAAGGAAGGACGGGAAGAACAGAGGGAGGAGGGGAAGGGAGTGAAAAAGAGAGGGAAGGGAAGGAAGAGAGGGAAAGGAAACACGGGAAGAACAGAGGGAGGAGGGGAAGGGAGTGAAAGAGAGAGGGAGGAAGGGAAGAAAAAGAGGGAGGGATGGGGAGAAGAGAGGGAGGAAAGGAAACGAAAGAAAGAAAGAAAGAAAAAGGAGGGAGAAGGAAGAAGGTGGAGATTGGAGATGACGAACAGTTAAAGGACACATTTTATCTTCCTTTTTTTTTCTTTTCTTTTTTTCCATTCCTATCTGGCCGAATGAAGAAAACACATCGGGAAATTTAAATATTCCTCATTCCGACGTATGTGATTATGTGATTCATATTGTTGAGGACTTATTAGCATAACAAGAAGAAGAAAGGAATGGCGATGTTGCTAAATGAAAATAGCAAATGTCTATATATGTATTTCATTGACACTAATGTGATGGAGGATGTCGTTATACCCCCCCCCAAAAAAAAAAATAATAATAAATAAATAAAAAATAATAATAATACTAAATAAATAAATAAATAGATGAAAATAAAAATTGGTGATGGAGTTAGTATGTCGTCTATACGCCCCCCCCCCAAATAATAATAAACAAGTAAATAAAAATAAAAATTGGTGATGGAGTTAGTATGCCGTCTACCCCCCAAAAAAAAAAAAATAATAATAATAATAATAATAATAAAAAATAAGTAATAAATAAATAATAAAATAAATAAATAAAATATATGTTTGGTAGAGTCTGCTCGCCCAAATCCAAGAGTCTTTTACTCGCTTCAGTTCGCGGCGTCTTCTGTTCGTTAAATCGAGCAGAAAAATACACAAAAAGGAAGTGTTCAAGAGAAGAGGAGGTAGATTTTACTCTTTTTTCTTTTTCTCTGGGTCCTCTCTCGCTCTTTCTCTCTCTTTCTCTTCTCCTCTTTCTTTCTCTTTCTCTCTTTCTTTCCTCTTTCTCTCGTCTTTCTCTTTCTTTCTTTCTCTTTTCTCTTCTCTCTTTCTCTTTCTCTTTCTCTTTCCTCTTTCTCTTTCTCGTTTCTCTTTCTCTTTCCTCTTGTCTGACTTTTCGTCTTTCTTTTCTCTTCTCTTCTCTCTCCCTTCTCTTCTCGCTTCTCTCTCTCTCCTCTTCTCTCTCGTCTTCCTCTCTCCTTCTCTCTTCTCTCTCTGTCTCCATCGACGCTCCCTTTCTCTCTCTGCAATCATCACCATCATCATCAATAATCANCAGTTCATTGTTCTTTACTCCTTATGTCTTATTCCTTCTTTTCTTGATCACCTTTTTATATTTTGTTTCTTTGTGTCATTCGTATATATCTCTTTCTTCTCATTTGTTTTATATTTCCTGTTTTATTTCTACTTCTCCCCCCCTCCTTCTACTATTACTCTTCCTCCTTGTTTCTTCTTCTTCCTCTCTTTTTTCATCTTCTTCTTTCTTCTTCTTCTTCTTCATCAGCATCTTCCTTTCTTTCTTCTTCGTTCCCTCTCCTCCTCCTCCACCTCTTCTCTTCCTCTTCCTCTTCATCAATTCCTGCTCTTCTTCCTTCTATTCCTCCTCCTCTCCCTTTCTTCTTGCTTCCCTTCCTTTTCCTCCCCCTCTTTTTTCTTCTTCCTTCCATCCTCCTCCTCCTCCTTTCTTCCTTCCCTTCCTCCTCTCTACTCTTCTTCTTCCCTCTATCCCCTCCTCCTTTCTTCCTTCCCTCACTTCTCCTCGTCCTCCTCCTCCCCACCCCAAACCCTCCCCCCACCCCCCCTAACCCTCCTAACCCCTCCAACCCAAACCCACCCCATCCCCCTAACCTCCAATCCCCCCTCCCCCCCCACCCAACCCCCCACCCCCGTACATTACGACGCTTCAACCCTTTCGCCAGAGTCACGTGATGCGGCCGCGTCTCTCCGAATATTAATAAAGTCCCTTTTTTGGCCGCCTTCCCACACATACACGACCATCTTGAAGACGCCTGTATACTTTACGACCCGAGTTCCAAGATGCTTAATCCGCCCTCACTGTTTCATAAGTAGATCATCTATCTCGTATTAAATATGGGTTCCCAAACACGTGATCTGTATCGGGGTGTTTTATGCTACTATGATCCGTGTGAGATGAGGTCGAGTCTATAATAAAAAAAAAAAAAAAAAAAAAAGTGGGGGGGGGGTTGGTCTTGGTTTTGAGGGTGTCTGGTCTTGGGTGTATTTGTGTGTGGAGGTGGGGGGTGGGAGGGGGAGTGTTATTTGTGTTATTGTTGTAAGTTTTATTTATGTG
>NW_020868631.1:340080-342580 GCF_003789085.1 Penaeus vannamei | reverse complement strand
TCCCCTATTCTTCACTATCCTCACTATTCATACCCAACATTTATCTTTCCTCATGCATTATTTGGTCCTTCTCTCCACCTTCATCTCCTCCCATCATCTCCCCTCTTACCTCCCTCTCTCCCCCCCTCCCTCCCTCCACTCTTCTCACACCCTCTTACTCTAGTCCCCTCCCCCCCCTCCGGCCCTTCCCACAAACTCTCCTCCTATCTGCTATCTACTGTCTATTTTCTATCTATTTTTCTCTTCCCCTCTGCCTCTCCTAAAATTCCTCCTCTCCTATTCATTCTCCCCCATTCTCTTCCACATCCAAATTAATTCTTCCCATTCATTTCTTCTCCTCTTCTCCACGTATTTCTCCTCTCCCCTCTTCCTTCTCCACCTCCCCAACACTTCAGACCTTCCTTCTCTCCTCCCCACCAGCTCCCTCTCCACCTCTCCCCACCTCCACCTCTCTCCCTACCCATCCCAACTCCCTTCCACATTCTTCTCTCTTCAACATCTTCCTTCTTCTTTCTCCTCCACTCTCCTTCCTTCTTCCCCCTCTCTCTACAACCTCTCCCCACCTATTCTCTCTCTCCGCACAGCTATTCTCTTCTCTTCAGTCCTCTTCTCTCCCCTCTCCACAATCATTCTCCCCCCCCCCCCATTCATCCCTCCCCTCTCCTTCTCCCCTCTCCTCCCTCACCCCTTCTCCATCACTGCAAAGCCTTCTTTATCCGTCATCCATCACCAAAACGCGAATAACCCCACCCCCCTCCCTCCCCCTCTCCCTTCTCCCTCCTTCCCCTCCTCTCGCCCTCCTTCCCTTTTTTTTCCCTTTATCTTCTTTCTCCTTCGCTATCTCTCGCTTTTCCCCTCTTTTACCCCATCTCCCCCTTTTGGGATCATTATAAGGTTCTAAATCCATCCCCCTCCCCCCTCCTCCAACCCCCCCTTTCTCCCCTCATTCTCTCCCCCTCTTCACCTCTCCCTCTCCCCTTCCACGCGAGATAAGGGCTCTTAAATCCACCCTCCCTACCACCCCCTTCCACCACCACCCCTTTTTTCCCCCTTTCCCCCTCTTCCCCTCTCCCCCCACCCTTCCATGAGAGATAAGATAGGGGGGGGGCGGGGTACCACAGACCCTCATCATCCGACAGCTGTATCTCTCTCTCTTTCCCCATGAAACAAGATTTTAAACCCATTGGAATCAGCCGCGGAAATGAGCAATGGGGGGGGGGGGGGAAGGAGGAGGGAAGGGGAGAAGGGGAGAAGGGAAGGGGAATTGGGTGGGGGTAAGGGATGGAGGTGAGAGAAGGGGATCGAAAGGGGGAGGGGGGTAAGGAGGAGGAGAGGGGGAGGAGGGAGAAGGGGAGGGGGAGTTGGGTGGGTAAGGAAGAGAGGGAGGAGGGAGAGGGAGGGAGGGGGGGAGTAAGGAAGAGGGAGGGGAAGGGAGAAGGGAGGGGAATTGAGTGGGGGTAAGGAGGAGGAAGGGGGGGATCGAAGGGTGGGGGAAGTGAGGTAAGGGGAGGGAGGAAGGATGGTGGGGAAAGAGAAAGGGTGCAGGGAGGTGAGAGGAAAGAAAAAAGGGTGGAGAGAAAACAGGAGGAAAGGATAGAGAAAGAAAGGAAGGAAATTTAGCAAAACCGTAAAAAACAGGAAAGACAGAGACAAAGAGAAGAAAAAAAAGGAGTAAGAGAAACAGGGTGAAGAAAGGGTGAAAGGAGAGAGGGAGATGGGAGAAGGAGATTTGTGGGGGATTACAGGGCGATTTATGGTTATGTGCGATAAGGTTGACAATCATATGCACGAGCTAAGCGCTTTTCGATCATATCTGCATCAGAAGGATTGTGTGGTTGGGGTTGCCGCGTGTCGGATGGGAGGGAGGGGGAGGGAGGGGAGGAGGGAGGGAGAGGAGGGAAGAGGAAGGGGAAGGGAGAGGAGAAAGAAGAGGGGATAAGGGAGGGAAGAAAAAAGGAAGAAGAGAGGGAGGAGAAGGAGAGGGAGCGAGAGGAGAGGAGGAGGGAGGGAGGGAGGGAGAGGGAGGGAGGGGAGGGAAGGAGGGAAGGAGAGGAGGAAGAAAGGAGAGAAGAAGGGAGAAAGAGGGAGAGAGGGAGAGAGGGAGAGGGAGGCGAGAGGAGGGAGCGAGGGAGGGAGAGCGGAGGAGGGAGGGAGAGGGGAGGAGAGGGGGAGAGGAGGGAGAGGAAGGAGAGGGAGAGCGAGGGAGGAGGGAGGGAGGGAGATGGAGGAGAAGGAGGGAGGGAGGACGGAGAGGTAGGGAGGAGAAGGAGGAGAGGAGGAGGGAGAGGGAGGAGAGGAGAAGGGAGGAGAGGGAGGAGGGAGGAGGGAAAGAGAGGAGGAGGGAGGGAGGAGGAAGGAAAAAAGGAATGGAAGGTGGGAGGGAGAAGGAAGCGGAAGGAAGAAGGAGGGAAGAAAGAGAGAGGCAAGAGAGGTAGGGGAGGATATTAATATTATATATATATATATATATATATATATATATATATATATATATATATAA
>NW_020868631.1:337992-339617 GCF_003789085.1 Penaeus vannamei | reverse complement strand
ATACGATACTTCATTGCAATTACATATATACATATATCTACATACATAAACATATATATATATATATATTATATATATATATATATATATATATATATATATATATATATAATATATACATATACATATATTATACATATATATGTATACATTTATATATACTGTTCCTAATATATCTCTTTACCTGTGATTTTTTATGCAATCAGAAACTCCTGTCCGCATTTTAATCTCACACATCCTCTGTCTTTAACTGTACAAACAATATTTTTGAATGGAGCAGACTGCATTCCCGTTCTCAGTCACTATATATACACTGCTTCCATAGGAGCAACGTAGAAAAATAACAGTAGAGAGCGTTGCTTCGTAGGTTCTAAAGGTCTTGTTGCAACACGGTCTCTGAAAGGCAATGCATTTTACGTAAAGATGTTGAATGGAAAACAGTAGTCCCTCCTGCATGTGGCGAACGAGCCAAATCTCGCACAAATCCATCAAATACGTGGAATTTTTAGATGTGTAAGCGACGAGCGGCGGATGAGACCCCCCCCCCCCATCCATCTCTTTATTGTGTTACATATGTTAGGCTTCGGGAAATCCCTTTGCTAAGCCCGTGGGTTAGCGAGAACCGAAGACCCATTCATCAGACTGATGCTGTACTGCTGCAGGACACTCATGTCGGGATCAGTTGTGAGTTTGATATAAGTTTTTTCCCGTCTTTGCAATCATTATTATTGTCATTTTCATTATCATAATTATTTTTATTATATTATCATTTTTCATTATCATTTATTATCATTTCATTTTCAATTCATTATCATCATTTATTCATTTTTATATTGTCATTTCATTATATTCTTATCATTATCATTACATTCATTATCATTATTATAGTTATATTATGTTATTTCTATCTTTACTACCCACAAAGGCGTACCGAAATCATCAGCATATGCATTCACGGACAGACAGAAGTAATATTCAAATTTCACTCAAACCAGGAGGTAGAAATGAGGAATAATGATCTATCAGCGGAAGTACTCCGTGAAGTACTCAGTCAATAACAATAAGACTGTACCAAAGACACTAATTGTGACTGAAGACCACATTTTGGGAGCCGAGCTGGAAAAGACGCTCACCGTAATCAGTTTTGATTTCTTGTAAAAAAGTAATAATAATAAATAAATAAATAATCTTAAAAGATGGCCAATTATATTGCGATGACACTGACTATCGAAAAATACAATAAGATTAGTGGCTATTAGTGTGAAGTCATGATAACATTATTTTTTTTTTGTTTTTTTTTTTGAGGGCATTTCACTTTGCCAAAATACCGTACGAGATTTCAGGAATTTCCGAAATCTCATTTTTTAAAACAGGGATTTCCGGATTTCCAGCCAGATTTTTTGTCAGGGATTTCTGGATTTCGAGGGATTTCCAAAGTGTTCAAATGCGCTTAAATAACATTATATCATCGTGTTTCAAAAACTAATCTGTTATTTGTTACTTTACAGACTCTGCTTAAGGTTACTGCACCACAGACAAAAAAAAAAAAATAGATTTTCCGATTTCATCATAATCTGACGGATTAACCTCCTGGATTAACTATCATCAACTCAATTCCAGAAATA
>NW_020868631.1:332992-335492 GCF_003789085.1 Penaeus vannamei | reverse complement strand
TTATATCATTTGTTACTTGCACTTACTTTCCTTGTTTTGTTATTGGTGGTTTTATTTTGTTTGATATTCGTATTTTCTTCTTTTCTCTGTTTCTCTTCGTTTTATTCATTCTTCTGTTTCTTCTTCAACCTCGTTCTCGTTCTTTTTCTTTCTTCCTTTATGTATGTTTTTTCTCTCGTTTCTTCTTTTTGTTTCTTCATTTCTTTTTTTATTCTATTATATTATTATTGTTATTATTATTGTTATTGTTACTGTTCATATTGTTATATATTATTGATATTATATCATTACTATTATTGTTATTTTTATTATTATTATTATTCATTATCATTATTACCATTATCATTATATTATTATTATCATTATTATTATCACTATTATTATTATCCATTATATCATTTATTAAAAATTATCATTATCATTATAATTATTATCATTATTATTACAACCATTATCATTATTATTACATTATTATTATTATCCTTATTATTTTATTATCATTATTATATCCTTGTTATTTTTATTATCATTATTACTATTGTTATTATCGTTATTATTGTTATTATTCTTGTTGCTCTTATTATTGTTGATGTTATTATTGCATCATGATTTTTGTTATTATTTTCATTGTTATTATTGCTCTTATTCCTTCTCCTCCTCCTCATTATATTCTTTTGCCTCTTCTCTTGTTGTTCTTTCCCTTTTTCTTCTATTTTTTCTCCCTTTCTTCTATTCATCTTTATTTCCTTCTATCTTTATTCTTACCCTTCTTCTCAAATTGGATATTTTGGATATTATCTATATTTTTCCTTCCTTCTTTTTGTACAATTCTTTCTTTTCTTCTTCTAATGTTTTATTCAATTCTTTAATGGTTTTTTTCTGTCTTGTCTCTTTCCATATTGTTTCGTTTTTTGTTTCGAACGAATACAAATATCCTTATTAATTCTTTGATTATCGTTTCTATTGGTAACGTTCTCGGTAATAATATTAGCATTGTCAGCAGTATGATTGTGGTTTCGTTATATCCACTTTTCTCTCTGGTCTTCGTTGTTCTCTCCCCTCCCTCTTTCCCTCTCTTCCATTCACTATATTCTCTTCTTTCTTCTACCTTCGCCTTCCCTCCTCTTCACTGACCTTCATGGCCCCTTTCTTTTCTCTCTTTCGCTGTTCTCTGCTATCCACACTCCTATCTCTTCTACCTTCTCAAGTCCCTCTCTTTTCCCTCCTCCGCTGCCCTCACCATCCACCCACCCCTCCATGCCCTCCCATTCCCCACTTCCTCTGGCCTCTACTAACCCCCTCCCCTCCCCTACCTCCACAAGCCCCTCCCCTTTCCCCTCCTACGCTGCCCTCCACCATCCACCACCCCCTCCACTACCTTCCATAAGCCCCTCCCTTTTCTCCTCTCTTCCGCTGTCCTCCTACGCATCTCCACCCCCCTCCCCTACCCTCCACAAGCCCCTCCCCTTCTCCTCCTCCGCAGCCCTCCTCCTCCTCTGCCCTCCACCCTCCCCTACCTCCACAAGCCCCTCCCCTTCCCTTCTTCCCCCTCCACTGCCCTCCCCCCTTCCCTCCCCCCTCCCCTACCCTACTCCTACGCATCTCCCCCTCCCCTACCCTCCACAAGCTCCTCCACCCCCTCCCCCCCCCCCCTCCATCCCCTACCCTCCACCCTCCCCTTCCCCCCCCCTCCGCTGCCTCCACCCCCTTCCCCCCTCCCCCCCCTGTTCACATCTTCAGCGCCAATTAAAACTTAGAGCAGATGCGTGTTCAATAAACCTATTAGGGTTGTGGCAGAAAGTGTTCCATCCCCATACCTCATTATCAATTTTTTTTTCTTCTCTTTAATGTGTATATCTTTATCATATTTTTTCTTCATTATCATCATTTCTAGAGCATATAGTAGATGCTGTGAATATTATTATTATCATTATTTTGATTTATGCCACTATTAATTCTCTATATCTTATCATAAATTTTTCTTCATTATCATCATTTCTAGATCATGTAGTATATTGCTGTGAATATTATTATATTCATTATTTTTTATTTATGCCACTATTAATTCTGTTTTAATTGTTGTAATCATTTTCATTGCCATATACTTAGTATTATCTTTATAATCTTTATAATCGTGATCATAAGCTTTGTTAGCATTATCATCATTGTCACAATTATTATCATAATCATTATTGTCGTCGTCATCATTATCAGGTTTATTATTATCATCATTATTGTTAGCATTAGCATTTTTATTTTAGTTAATATTATTAGTATCATTATTATCATTGTTATTGTTTTCATCATTATTGTTATTATTGTTGATACAATGATTACCATTGTTACTATTATCATTATTATCATTGTCATTGTTATTATCATCATTATTATCATTATAATCTTTATTGATAATGGTTAATCACTACCTTTATCATAATTGCTGCTTTTGCTATGCTTTATTATTCTTGCTTTTGTTATCATTCTTACCATTGTTATCATT
>NW_020868631.1:320492-325492 GCF_003789085.1 Penaeus vannamei | reverse complement strand
GATTGATGAAAATCTGCCGAATTAGATATATGGGACAAAATCAGACGTAACAGCAAGACCCGAAGGCACCCGAACGCACTTGAGGAGAGGTCGATCTGGAAGCCCGAACGGCGAGAGGAAAGCCCGCTCCATCAGCATCATGGCATCGTTGTAAGTTCGGAGGACGAGGTCGCTGCGAGAGAGAGAGAAAAACCAGGTCAGCCTCTCCCGTTGACCTTTAACCTTGGTCTATATCGCTGCAGCAAGAGCCGACGTCACTTCCACGAGGGTATATCTCGCATATCGTGAAAAGGACTAATTTTTTTTTATTTTTTTTTTTTACCCGATAGATATAAACATCTTGATTCCTGCGACTTACTTATTCCAGTCGGCTGCGTCGAGTCTCTCCAAGAAGTCGTCGATGTTTTTGCCGAGGCTCTTAATGGCCGCATCCAAATTAGCTGGGGGGGGGGGGGGGGAATTTTACAAGAAATCATTTCGTTATTTTCCCTGACAAGATAATCATTAGATATCAAAAGAGAAATTTCTTGTAAATTTCATATAATCATATCATCATATGTATAGCTATCTATGAGTATAAAATATTATGATATAATATAATAGTATTGTATAAAATAAAATATATATAGCTATCTATAAGTATAGAATATTGTCTTAATTAATAAGTCTTCATAACTGTATATATAGACGATGATTATCTCATATTAGTATATATGTACTTATGAAAGTAGAATATTGTCTTGATATTGTCTTAATGAATAAGCCTACACAGGTATATACATAGACGATAAATATATCATATTAGTATATATGTATTTATAAGAATAAAATAGTCTTAATATCGCCTTAATAAATGTCTTCACACTACATAGACGATGATTATAATAAATCAAAAGTGTGTTATTCCGATGAGCATCACAGTAATCACCGTTATTAAGCTCACTGATAAAAGAAAATAAAAGAAAGCCTAATTAGATACGGAGGCACTAAATGGCACCCTAATTTATAAGAATAGACAACCCTTTTAAAAATCTCAAGGCCTTTGGGACCCCTTTCGGTTCCTCCTCCCGAAAAGGATGAAAATATTCGCCGAAATGTCACGGTTTAGTCTTCCCCTTCTATTGTACATGTGTCAGGTTGCGATTATTTGTAAAAATAAAATAAATAAATAAATAAATAGAATAAAAAAATAAAAATGAAAATAACAATAATAATAATAATAATAATAATAATAATAATAATAATAATAATAATAATAATAATAATAATAATAATAATAATATAATAATAATAATAATAGATATATAAATAAATAAATAAATAATACAAAATAAATAGGATAAAATAAATCAGATAAAATAAAACCAATAAAAGAAAGATTTAGAAAAACAAACCACAGGAATATCAGTAAAACCAAAACGCCACCTCATTTACCTGTGCTTACGCCGAGGAGCAATAACTTCGCTCCAAACTTGTTCTTGAAGATCTTGAACTCCTCCTTGGCGAAGTCGCTGAACTGCTTGAGGGAGAACGGGAGAACAGGCCTCGTCGAGAACTCAAGGGCGAGCAAACCCCACATTCTGGAGAAGGAAGGGGGAGATAGAGGTATATTGAAAGGGTTAAGGACATGGAGTTATTCCGATGGGAAGGGTGAATGTGTGAAATAAGTTCATGATGATGATTAGTGATTAAAATGGTGTTAATGGGAATCAAAGTAATAGCAGTAATAAAGGTGATGTGTTCATGGGTAAGAGCAGACCGCTCCACCTGCGCGTTAAACTCAAGATAGAAGCGTTTACTTTTTTCTTCTTTTTCTTTTTCTTGTTCTTGTTCTTTTCTCTTTCTTCTTTCTTTTCTTTCTTTTTCTTTTTTCTTTTTCTTTTTTTTCTTCTTTTTCTTCTTCTTCGCTTCTTTTTCTTTTTCTTTTTTTTTCTTTTTCTTTTTCTTTTTCTTTCTTTTCTTTTTCTTTCTTTTCTTTTCTTTTCCTTTTCTTTTCTTTTCTTTTCTTTTCTTTTCTTTTTTTCTTTTCTTTTTTTTCTTTTTTTTTTTCTTTTTCTTTTTCTTTTTTTCTTTTTCTTTTTCTTTTTCTTTTTCTTCGTTTTCGTTTTTCGTTTTCGTTTTCGTTTTCGTTTTCGTTTTCGTTTTCTTTTTTTTTTCTTTTTTTTCTTTTCTTTTTCTTTTTTTTTTCTTTTTCTTTTTCTTTTTCTCTTTTCTTTTTCTTTTCTTTTTTTTTCTTTTTCTTTTTCTTTTTTCTTTTTTTTTCTTTTCTTTTTCTTTTTCTTTTTCTTTTTCTTTTCTTTTTCTTTTTTTTTTCTTTTTCTTTTTCTTTTTCTCCTTTTTCGTATTCTTTTTTTTTCTTTTTCTTTTTCTTTTTCTTTTCTTTTTCTTTTTCTTTTTCTTTTTCTTTTTCTTCTTCTTCTTCTTTTCTTCTTCTTTTTTCTTTTCTTCTTCTTCTTCTTCTTCTTTTTTCTTCTTCTTCTTCTTCTTTTTATCATTCTAGTTCCCTAAAAAAAATGAATTTTCTTTCATGAACTATAAAGCATTTAACTAAATCCTCAATCCTTTGGAGAATTCTAATTAAATTCACTCATAAAGTGATAATATTTTAGTCACATATTTGCCTCATCAACATGATTATCATCATCACTTCTATTAATATTATTATTATTATTATTTATATCATTACTACTATAATTTTTATTAGTCATTATTTCTATTATTGTCGTTACTATTATTATTTTTATCATTATTATTATTATTATCATAATCATCATTATTATTATTATAGTCCTCATTATTATGATCATTATTATTATCATTATCATTATTATTGATGTTATCGTTATGATTATTATTACTATCACCCTCATTATTATCAGCATTATCATTGAGAATGTTGTTGTTTTCATTATCATCACCATCATCATCATCATTATTATTATTATCATCATTATCATTATCATTACTTACATTATCTTTATTATTTTTTCAGTATTACTATTACCATTATTATTATTATCATCATCACCATTATCATTATCATTACTCACATTATCTTTATTTACTTTTCAGTATTACTATTACCATTATTATTATTATTGTCAGTATCAGTATCTTTTTATCATTATTGCTGTCTCACGTTACTCACAGAGGGAGTGATTGCATTGGCTTATTTATCATCATTATCATTATCATTATCATTTATCATCATTATTACATTTATCATTATCATTATCATTATTACATCTATCATCATTATCATTATCATTATTATAATGACCATTATCATTCCCATTATACTGCCATTATCATTATTTTTTATTATTATAATTATTATCACTATTATTATTGTCGTTATCATTATCAAAATAAATATTGCTATCATCTACATGCTTGTGTTTCTTCTGTTTGTCCGACTGCTTGCTATGCTTGCACATTATCATGCCTGAAAATATATTGCATGTGACTGAGGAGTTGAAGTTGTTTCATGTTAATGTAAAACTGACATTATATACATATGCACACGTACACACACACACACACACACACACACACACACACACACACACACACACACACACACACACACACACACACACAACACACACACACACACACACACACACACACACACACCATTATCATTATTATTACTACTACCATTATTACTATCCTAATAATCCTTATTATCATTATTCGAGGAAAGTACCCTGCACTGAGACCATCAGCTGATCTATCATTTCCACGATAATCCGAAAGGAGAGATAAAGAAGTGAGGTAAGAAGTGAGGGGAAAAAGAGGGGAGAAAAGGGGTTGGGGGAGAGAGAGAGAGAAGGGAGGATTAGGGAGCGAAGGAGGAGGGAAGGGAGAGGAAGAAGAGGGAAGGGAGAGAGAATAAATGTAGGACTTAAGGTGGGAGAAGAAAGGAATTTAGGGAAGATTTAGGAGTAAAGAGGGGAGATAGGTAGAGAAGAGAGAAGTGAGGAGAGAGAAGAAGGGAGATACACCTCTCTTCTCCAATTTAGTGGAATTTCAACAGATCCTGTTTCTTATTTTTATAATTTTCATCATCATCACCTATCATTATCATTTCACCATCATCACTATCATTATCAACACTATCTTTCTCATTATAATTACTACCATCATCAAGATAATTGACCACTAAACATAAAAAAACTATCATAAAACTTTTATAGTAATCTAGAATGAAAGTCTTAACAAATAAAAAAAAACTAAATTAATCAAAATAAGTGACAAAAAACACCATTTAAACCCTCGATCAAATTAAAATAAAGCGAACATTACACGAGATCATTTTTCGGGGAATATTATTTCTGTGAACTTTTATTTATTATTTTTATCTTTATTTTCTTGTCTTTTTCTCGGTAGATAAGCCTGTATATAGTCTATGATTACTTGATGTACAGTTATCATTATTCTCATTGTTGTTCTACACTTTTAACGTCATTATTTTTATCATTATTATGCAAATCGACTTCGTTTGAAATCACAGTCAATAGGCCTATTTAAACTGATCATGCAAATTGACTTCATTTGATATCACAGCAAATAGGCCTATTTAAACTGATGCAAATCGATCCGTTTGAAATCAGTCAATAGGCCTATTTAAACTTTTATGCAAATGAACTTCGTTTGAAATCACAGTCAATAGGCCTATTTAAACTGATCATACAAATCGACTTCGTTTGAAATCACAGTCAATAGGCCTATTTAAACTGATCATGCAAAATGAACGTTTGAAATCACAGTCAATAGGCCTATTTAAACTGACATGCAAATCGACTTCGTTTGAAATCACAGTCAATAGGCCTATTTAAACTGATCATGCAGATCGACTTCGTTTGAAATCACAGTCAATAGGCCTATTTAAACTGATCATGCCGTTTGAAATCACATCAATAGGCCTATTTAAACTGATCATGCAAATGACGTTTGAAATCACAGTCAATAGGCTATTTAAACTGATCATGCAAATT
>NW_020868631.1:295492-315492 GCF_003789085.1 Penaeus vannamei | reverse complement strand
CCCTGAGAAGAGAAAAGAGATAGATTATTTTATCCGTAGTTCCCTGAGGAGAGAAAAGAGACAGATAAGTTTATCCTCGTGACATCTATCAGAAATTAGCCATGTCGCCAGTATTTCCTCCACCTTCTAGAAGCAAGCATACAACCCCACGTTAAGGTTCTGCGACCTTCCTTTCGTATTTCAGCGCCCTCTGAGCAGAAAGGATAGGAAGTAAACATAAAACTCATGTTTTTTCTTTACTCTAAACTGCACTAAGTTCTTAAATCTTTCTTTTTCCTGACCACTTACAATCAGCACGAAGGAAATATAAATACACATCAAACTGAAGACCTAGTGGCTGTGATAACAAACGAGTTTAACAGTATTTCCCTAAAAGCTATATCGCCTAAGTCAATATTTAATATCACGTAAAATAATATTTTTGCATAAAATGTTCCTCTACCTTCCATGACCATGTCCGCGTTTAATATAATGTAATTATAAATTATAATGTAAGATAAAAAAAATACTTTTTGTATAAAATGTTCCCTCTACCTTCCATCACCATGTCCGGTTTAATATAATGTAATATAAATAATTATAATGTAAGATAAAAAAAATACTTTTTGATAAATGTTCCCTCTAACCTTCCATCACCATGTCCACGTTTAATATAATGTAATTATAAATTATAATGTAAGATAAAAAAAAATACTTTTTGTATAAAATGTTCCCCTCTACCTTCCATGACCATGTCCGCGTTTAATATAATGTAATTATAAATTATAATGTAAGATAAAAAAAATACTTTTGTATAAAATGTTCTCTCTACCTTCCATCACCATGTCCACGTTTAATATAATGTAATTATTAATATAATGTAAGATAAAAAAAATACTTTTTGCATAAATTGTTCTCTCTACCTTCCATCACCATGTCCACGTTTAATATAATGTAATTATAAATTATAATGTAAGATAAAAAAAAAATACTTTTTGCATAAAATGTTCCCTCTACCTTCCATGACCATGTCCACGTTCAGGTACACAACAGCGCGGTCCTTCAGGATGGCGCTGAACTGCTCCGCGAACTCAGTTGATCCGATGACGCCAGGTTCCTCCGCCGCCCAGCTGCAGAAGACGAGGGTCCTGCAGGAGAGATAACAGAACGTGAGTATCGAAAAAAGAAAAACAAAAGAAAAACTAAAAATACCCCAAAAAAGAAAAAAAATACCCAAGCATTTCTGACATTTTCTTTGTCCTTTCTTAATGTGTTTTGGTTCAGGGATGACTATATGTTTGGTGAGTATCCTGTCCTGCTGTACCTTGTGCTTTCTTCTCTTTCTGCTCGCTCTCGCTCTCTCTCTCTCTCTCTCTCTCTCTCTCTCTCTCTCTCTCTCTCTCTCTCTCCTCTCTCTCTCTCTCTCTCTCTCCTCTCTCTCTCTCCCTCTCTCTCTCTCCCCCTCTCTCTATCTATCTATCTATCTCTATCTCCTATCTCTATCTCTATCTCTATCTCTCATCTCTCTCTCTCTCTATCTCTCTCTCCTCTCTCTCTCCTCTCTCTCTCTCTCTCTCTCTCTCTCTCTCTCTCTCCTCTCTCTCAGTCTCTCCTCTCCCTCTCTCTCTCTCTCTCTCTCTCAGTCTCTCTTCTCTCTTCTGCTCTCTCTCTCAGTCTCTCTCTCTCACGTCTCTTCTCCTCAGTCCTCTCTCTCTCAGTCTCTCTCTCTCAGTCTCTCTCTCTCAGTCTCTCTCTCTCAGTCTCTCTCTCTCTCAGTCTCTCTCTCTCAGTCTCCTCTCCTCAGTTCTCTCTCTCTCAGTCCTTCTCTCTCCTTCTCTCTCTCTCAGTCTCTCTCTTCAGTCTCCTCTCAGTCTCTCTCTCTCAGTTCTCTCTCTCTCAGTTCTCTCTCTCTCAGTCTCTCTTCTCTCAGTTCTCTCTCTCTCAGTTCTCTCTCTCTCAAGTTCTCTCTTCTCTCAGTCTCTCTCTCTCAGTCGTCTCCTCGAGTCTTCTCAGTCTCTTCTCTCAGTTCTCTCTCTCCAGTCTCTCTCTCTCAGTCTCTCTCTCTTCAGTCTCTCTCTCTCTCAGTTCTCTCTCTCTCTCAGTCTCTTCTCAGTCTCTCTCTCTTCAGTTCTCTTCTCTCTCCTCTCTCTCTCTCAGTCTCTCTCTTCTTCAGTCTCCTCTCTCTCGTCTCTTCTTCAGTCTCTCTCTCTCTCTCTCTCTCTCTCTCAGTCTCTCTCTCTCAGTCTCTCTCTCTCAGTCTTCTCTCTCTCTCTCAGTCTCCTCTCTCTTCAGTCTCTCTCTCTCAGTCCTCTCTCTCTCCTCCTCTCTCTCCTCAGTCTCTCTCATCTCAGCTCTCTCTCTCTCCCTCTCTGTCCCTCTCTTCCCCTCTCTCTCTCCCTTTCTCTCTCCTCTCTCTCTTCTCTTCTCTCTCTCTCTTTCTGTCTCTCTCCTCTCTCTCTCTCTCTCTCTCCTCTCTCCTCTCTCTCTTCTCTCTCTCTCTCTCTCTTCTCTCTCTCTCTCTCTCTCTCTCTCTCTCTCTCTCTCTCTCTCTCTTTCTCTCTTTCTCTCTTTCTCTCTTTCTCTCTTTCTCTCAGTCTCTCAGTCTCTCTCTCTCTTCTCCCCTCTCTCTCCAGTCTCTCCCTCTTCCTCTCTCTCTTCTCTCTCTCAGTCTCTCTCTCTCAGTCTCTCTCTCTCTGTCTCTCTCTCTCTCTCTCATCTCAGTCTCTCTCTCTCTCTCCCTCTCTCGTGTCCCCTCTTCCCCTCCCTTCTCCCTCTTCCCTTTCTCTCTCTCTCTCTCTCTCTCTCTCTCTCTCTCTCTCTCTCTCTCTCTCTCTCTCTCTCTCTCCTCTCTCTCTCTCTCTCTCTCTCTCTCTCTCTGCTCTCTCTCTCTCTCTCTCTCTCTCTCCTCTCTCTCTCTCTCTCTCTCTCTCTCTCTCTCTCTCTCTCTCTCTCTCTCTCTCTCTCTCTCTATCTATCTCTCTCTCTCTCTCTATCTATTTGTCTCTCTGCTCCCTCTCCCTCTCCCTCTCCCCTCTTCCCCTCCCTCTCCCTCTCCCTTCCCCCTCTCCCTCTCCCTCTCTCTCTTCCTCTCCTCTCCCTATTCCCTTCTTCATTTTCTTTCACCACCATCATCCTTCTCTCCTCCCCGCCCCATCCTACCTCTCTCTCTCTTCTCTCTCTTCCCCTTCTCCTTCATTTTTCTTTCACCACCATCATCCTCTCTCCCTCCCCCTCCCCTCCTACCTCTCTCTCTCTTCTCTCTCCTTTCCCTTTCATTTTTCTTTCACCACCCATCATCCACCATCATCATCCTTCCTCCCCCCCCTCTCCCTCTCTCCTCCCCCTCTCACTTCCCCTTCCCCTTCACTTTCCTTTCACCATATCATCCTTCTCTCCCTTCCCTCCCCCCTCTCCCTCTCCCTCCCCCTCTCCTCTCTCTCTCACTTCCCCTTCCCTTCATTTTTCTTTCACCATCATCATCCTTCCTTCTCTATTTCCTTCCTCTTTCCTTGTCCTTCCTTCCCCTCCCCCTCCCCTCCTACCTCCGGGGCCGCCAGCCGTCCCTGTACATCTCGCCGAACAAGCGGGCGAGTTCGAGTAGCGTGGCGGTGGCCGATGAGGGGTCGATCCCGCGCCGTAGGTCCAGGCATCGTAGTGGTTCCCGATCAGTACCGTAACGATCTTTAAATGATAAGAAAAGGGGTAATTAAGACATGGAAATGTTGGGAATTTAGTTGGGTGTGAACAATAAATAATACGAAAAAGGGATAGTTAAGGACATGAAATGTGGGAATTAGTGTTGGATGTGTAACGATCTTTTAGTAAGAAAAGAGTGATCAAATAAAATACATGGAAGTTTGTGTTTTATTGTTGGGTGTGTAACGATCTTTAAATTAATAAGAAAAAAGGGATAATTAAGACATGAAAATGTGGGAATTACTGTTGGGTGATGTAACGATCTTTAAAATAATAAGAAAAAAGGGATAGTTGACATGAAAATGTGGATTATTGTTGATGTGTAATGATCTTTTAGTAAGAAAATGATCCATAAAAGTCGAAAAATTTTGTGAACTATTGTTGGGTGTGTAACGATCTTTAAACCATAAGAAAAAGTGATCAATAAAATACATGAAAATTTGTGAATTATTGTTGTGTGAGTAACGATCTAAATTTAAGCAATAAAAATATATTAATAAAAAGCTATGAAAATTTGTGTAATGAGAGTAACGATCTTTAAGCAAAATATTATTAATAAAAATATGAATATTTGTGAATTATTACTGCGTTTGGTCTCTCACTATCGCTTGATGAGCAAAGACAGATTAAAAAAATAAAATGTGAATTTCACTTGCTCCAAATCACACCAATCACCTGGTTCTTCTTGGCCAATTAGAGCTCCTACCACGTTGTACACCTGTTCCCTAGAATTCACATTGTGGACCTCCAATCTGACCTCGTGTCCTGCCAGGTCACCACCCAGCTTGTAATCCATGTCAAGACCTCCCTGCCACTCATCGGGTGCGCTGTCGCCTTCTAAGATGCTGAAAAAGATATTCATAAGATCTCGTGGATCGTGTGTTTGTACATAAATACATACACACTTTATTGTTCACTGTGTAGTAAACGGTATGAGTATATGGATAGATATACGTACACAGTGTGCGTTTTGTGTATGTGAGTGAGTGAATGGGAAGAGAGAGTGAGTGAGTGTGTGTGTGTGTGTGTGTGTGTGTGAGTGTGTGTGTATGTGTGTGTGTGTGTGTGTGTGTGTGTTTGTGTGTTGTGTGTGTGTGTGTGAGTGTGACTAAGTGTGTGTGTGCGTGTGACTGACTGACTGTGTGTGTGTGCGTGCGTATGTGCGTATGTGTGTGTGAGTGAGTATGTGTGAGTATGTGCGTGTGGAAAACCGTAAATACCTGAGGATCTGCTGAGCATCCTCATAGCCAACAGGTTGAACAGGAATCCCCGGCGAATCCGTTTGTTCTTCAGGAATTCGGTGAGCGGATTCTGTCGGAACATTATGTTATTGGACTCGAATTCGGGAGAGAAAGAGGGAGGAGAAGAGAGAGAGAGAGAGGGAAGAGGGGGTAGAGGGAGAGAAATGGTGAGAGAAAAATGAGGGAGGAGAAACAGTGAGAGAGAGAAGGGAAGAAGGGGAGGGAGAGAATGGATGGTGAGAGGAAGGGGAAGAGAGAGAGAAGAGAGAGAGAGAGAGAGAGAGAGAGAGAGAGAGAGAGAAAGAAAGAGGGAGGAGAGGAGGGAGAGAAGAGAGAGAGAGAGAGAGAGAGAGAGAGAGAGAGAGAGAGAGAGAAGAGAGAGAGAGGAGGAGGAAGAAAGGGGAAGATACAACAAGAAAGGATAAAAAAAGAAGAACAAAAAAAAAAAAAAATACCAATAAAAATCATAAATCACCCCCTTTTAATTAATCAAAACATCACACCAACCGAAGAAAAAAAAATCACATCAATTTTCAAACCTCACAGAATTCTCTCGTCTTCTTTAAATAACCATTCATAATGATAAAAGAAAAAAAAAAATATATCATTGACGTCATAAAACTTCTCTCAGACCTGCCGGAAGTAACAGTCCAGGACTCTTGTCGACGCCCACCATATAAGGTTCTCACGATTGGCCGTAATCAAATTCTCCGCTTCTTTGAATGTACTTATAAGACCGTGAATCAATCGGGAGGTTTGATTTCGTCGCCTCGGGCCATATAATTTCCAATCTTCGGGTGGGGGAGGGGAAGGGGGAAGGGAAAAGGGGGGAGGAGGGGAGGGGAAGGGGAAGGGAAAGGTGGGGAGATGGGGATGTGAGATCGTGGATATGGAGAGAGAGAGAAGGGGGGTGGGTGGGGACGAGGGGGAGGGGGGGGAAGAGAGAGGATACAGGGACGGCGAGGGGGTAGAGAGAGGGGGGGTCAGGGACGAGGGGAGGAGGGAAGGGGGGTAGAGAGAGGATACAGGGGACGGGGTGGGGGGGGGTAGAGAGGGGATACATGAGGGGGGGACGGGGGGGGTAGAGGAGGGGATACAGGGACGGGGGGGAGAGGGGGTAGAGAGGATTACAGGGACGAGGGGGAAGGGGGCGAGGGGAGGGGGTTGAGAGAGGGGATACAGGGATAGGTGGGTGGGGGTGGGGAAGTGGAGGAAAGGAAAAGGGGATGGAAATGCAATTGTGGAATATGGGGAGAGAGAAGATAGAAGGATAGGGGAGAGAAGGAGATCGAGAAGGAGAATGCGAGGGGGGAAGAACAGGGGGAGTAGAGGAAGAGGGATGAAAGATAAGGAAAGAGGAAGGAAGGAGAGAAGAAAGAGAGAAGAAAGGAGGAACATGAGAGAAGATAAGGAAGGAAAAAGAAGGAGAGGGAAAGAGACGAAGAAGAATATAAGAAGGAGATCAGTAAGGAACAGAGGAAGAGGGAAAGGGGGGCAAACAAAACTATTATAGGAAGGAGAGAAGGAGGAGGGAAGGAGGAGGAGAAGAGAGAGGAAGAGGAGGAGGAGTAAGAGGAGGAGGAGGAGGAGGAGGAAGGACAGAGGAGAGGATTCGAGGAGGGGTACGGATAATCAAGGGACACAGAAAATAGGATAACTCATTCACCTTTTTTCTGCTTTAAGGCATATTTCTCTCTTCGTTATTGACACATCAGGATCTTTGAAATATTGATGGTGATGAGTAATGCTGAACGGGGATGAGCATTTCACGTCGCGTCATGTATTTGTGAATGGTGGTGATGAATGATGATGATGAGGAGGAGGAGGAGGAGATGAGGAGGAGAGACAGGGAGGAGGAGGAGAAGAAGGAGAAAGAAGAAGATGAAGATGACGAGGAGGAGGGAGGAGGAGGAGGAAGATGATGATGAGAACAAGGAGGAGGAGGATATGATAGATGATGAAATGATGATAAGAAGGAGGGGGATAAAAATGATGATGATGATAAGGAAGAGGCTGAGGAAGAGGATGATGATGACGATGATGTGGAGGGAGGAGAGGAGAAGAGGAAGAAGGAGGGAGAAAGATGAAGAATGATGATGAGGAGGAAGAGGAGAAAGATGAAGATGACGAGGAGGAGGAGGATTATGATGATGATGCATGATTATGAGGAGTGAGGAGGAGGGAGGAGAGGAGGAGGAGGAGAGGCATAGAGGAGGAGGAGGAGCGGTTATGAAGATGATGATGAGTATGATGATGATGAGGAGGAGAGGAGGAGGACTAAGATAATGAGGAGATAATAATAATGACAATGGTAATGATATTAGAATGATGGTCAGTAGTAGTAGCAGTAGCAGCAGCCAGTAGTAGTAATAAGTAATTATAAAGGTAGTAGTAGTAGTAATAGTATCACCACCACACTATCATCATCATCATTTTATATATGTATCATCATCACCATCATCAATATGAATTATATCATTTTTATCCTAATCCAGGTGGCAGATAAAAAAAAAAATCCGTGTTTATCACTTGTCACACGTACCAGAAGCTCATGTACTTACACCGTGGGAAATGTATTGTTAATTTAAGAAAAACAGATAAATATATTGATAAACAAGATAATTTCTCTCAGAGGTACCTGTGGCTGGATACCGGGAGTAAGAAGGTCCCCCTGGAGAACGCGAAGGGACCCCAGCTGCGTGGACCCCGCGGGGGATGCGTAAACGGTGTTGCGGGTACTGGCTTCGGCCCAAGGTAAGGCTGAGCACGTTCCTTGGGGTCCGTGTACAGTATCACGCCCACCGCCCTCCGATCCTCTCGCGAACCGTACCTGCAGGGGGGGTGAGTGGGGTGGGGTTGTGACATTCGTGGGTGGTATGGGTATTGGTATGGGTATTGAGAGGGAATCAGGAGTGGTCAGAGTGTGGTATGTTATGCAATCCGGACTTAGAGAGCTGTATCAATTCATATCTATTTCATTAAACCTATACACAAACTAGAATATACAGTGACACACGTACACGCAACATTCGTGGGTGGTATGGGTATTGGTTATGGGTATTTGGGGGGGGAATCAGGAGTGGTCAGAATGTGGTATGTTATGCAATCCGGACTTAGAGAGCTGTATCAATTCATGTCTGTTTCATAAACCTATATACACAAACTTGAATATACAGTGACACACGTACACACAACATTCGTGGGTGGTATTGGTATTGGTATGGGTATTTGAGGGGAATCAGGAGTGGTCAGGTCAGTGGTGTGGTATGTTATGCAATCCGGACGAAGAGAGCTGTATCAATTCATATCTATTTCATAAACCTATAATACACAAACTTGAATATATAGTGACACGTACACACAACAATGTATTTCTAATTTCTTTATCTCTTTCGTCCACTTTCCTTGTGATAAAAATTTTGCATTTTCTCATAATTCCTTGTTTATTGGATTGTATGATAATATCCTTGTTTATTTTTTTTAGCAATTAACGATAAGATAATGTATTATAATCCGAGTGAGAGAGATTTATAGAGAGAGGGAGAGAGACAGACAAACAAGCAGAGACTGACTGATACAAACACACATATTTGCCCACAATTATTAGACCCAGACACATAAATAAAAAGAAAAGGAGAGAAAAACAAATAGAAAGATCTAAAACAAACAACACATAAAAAATTAATTCATAAAAAAAATCAAAGACAGTAACCGAACCACCGAACCACCGAACCACCGAACCACCCACCTTGTCTCCTCTGAACAGCTTCCCGTATCGGATGACCACGATAGCACCGCCCACGTCCACGCCCATTTCTTCCAAGAGATCAAAGTCATCGAGGGAACCGTAGTTGGCATACACGACGCGAGACACCTGTCATGTCAAAACGCGATTGACAGCCGGTTTGTCAAAATTGTGCCAGGTCCGAACCAATGAATTTTCACAAATACAAAGGCAGAGATAAAGGCGTATCTGTCTATATTTCTGATAGATGTACATTGAACTATCTATTTGTCCGGTTGATATACATGTCTAGACTGATAAATATCTATCTATTTCTTTATTTATGTATGTCAAGTATGTGAATATTCTTTGGGTCGGGCCTCGCACAATTCTAACAAACCGACAGTAAGTCAAAAAAGCAACAACAGCAATAATCATAACAGTTAAGGTGCTGTCACACGCACTTTTTTCAGTCAATTTTTTTGACAATTTTCTGAAATTTTGTCCATTTTTTTGAGCGAATTGTCGATTTTCGAGTCAGACGATAAACCTGAAATCTGAAAACCTTTCCGTCAACTTTTTTCAGCTAAAAGTCAAATCAAGAGCTATATTCGAGAATGTTTGTATTCATGTTAAATAAAATTGACAAAAAAAAAAAATTGAGGGAAAAAGTGCTAGTGTAGCATCACCTTAACGAGATTTAATCGAGATGATGTGATGAGGAGGAGGCGATGGGATGAGGATGATGGTGATGATGATGATGATGAACATGATGATGATGATGAGGAGGAGGAGGAGGAGGAGGAGGAGGATCGATGATAGGATGGTGAGATGAGGATGGCGAGAGATGAGGATGGTGATGAGGGTGAGGATGGTGATGATGCGGAGGAGGATGGTGATGAGATGATTGATGAGGATGGTGAGAGGATGATGATGGTGATGATGATGGTGATGAGTGATGAGGATGGTGATGAGGATGATGATGAGGATGAGGATGGTGATGAGGATGATGGTGATGAGGATGATGGTGATGAGGATGAGGATGGTGATGAGGATGAGAATGGTGATGAGGATTGAGAGATGGGGAATGAGGAGAGGATGAGATGATGAAGATGATGATGATGAAGATGAGATGGTGATGGTGATGATGATGGTGATGAAGATGATGATGATGAAGATGATGATGAGGAGGATGTGACTGTGATGATGCTATTCTAGATATCAGCAAGTCTTCTGCGTTTGGAAATAAACAAATAAATTAACAAATTAAATAGTTCACTGCTAAAGTAAATAAGTTGATAAAATATGTAAAAAACTCGCATACAAACACAGATACACACACACACACACACATACATATATATATATATATATATATATATATATATATAATATATATATATATATATATTATATATGTGTGTGTGTGTGTGTGTGTGTGTGTGTGTGTGTGTGTGTGTGTGTGTGTGTGTGTGTGTGTGTGTGTGTGTGTGAATCAAATAAAATCGAGCATTAGCAACGTAAAGGATATCAGAATTATCATAGCCAGAAAATACAATAATTACGTAAATTTAGTCATCGGCTAAATATATTACTTAAACATTATCCATCAATATTTTTTCGAGTTTCAGTATTTTGCTAAGTTAATGCTTCCTAATAGTATTATACTGTAATAATTCTCTTATTATTCTGTTGATAACCCAACTATTATTTTTATCCGTATGATGAAATTTGTTAATAATATATATGCATAAATGATTTACGAAAAATTGCAGTATTGCTGAAAAGGTTCACTGCAAAAGAATGTTATTTCAGAAATGTAGAAAAGTTATCAAACAATAGGAAATGATGATAATAATAATAAATGTAATAATAGTGTCAGTAATGATAATTCTCGTTATCATTAACTTTATTATCTTTAGTAGTGTTAGTAGTAGTAGTAATAGTAGCAGCATTTGTCATTTTTTTTTTCTCTCTCTTTTTTATTTATTTATTTATCATCATTATCATCACCATTAACATTATTATCATCATGATCATATATCATTCTCATTTTACAGTCAATTTCAGTATCATTATCATTATTTTACCATTATCATTTCTGTTATTATCATCATTATTATCTTTGTAATTATCATCATTATTATCTTTGTTATTGTCATCATTATCATCTTTGTTATTGTCATCATTATCATTGTTATTGTTATCATATTTGTTATCATTACCATTCTCATAATTATCATTATAATGACTTTTATCACCATTATAACAGTTAGCAGCAACAGTGATAATAATACTGGAATAATAACAGTAACGATAACAATAACAGTTGTACCATGAACAACAATAACGACAGAAAAATATACCAATCATTAATAGATACAAGAAGAATTGAAAACTTCTAACGACAGAAAAATATACCAATCATTAATACACGAAGAATTGAAAACTTCTAACGACAGAAAATATACCAATCATTAATACACGAAGAATTTTTCTAACGACAGAAAATATACCAATCATTTAATACAAGAAGAATTGAAAACTTCTAACGACAGAAAAATATACCAATCATTAATACACGAAGAATTGAAAACTTCTAACGACAGAAAAATATACCAAATCATTAATACACGAAGAATTGAAAACTTCTAACGACAGAAAAATATACCAATCACTAATACACGAAGAATTGAAAACTTCTAACGACAGAAAAATATACCAATCATTAATACGCGAAGAATTGAAAACTTCTAACGACAGAAAAAAATATACCAATCATTAATACACGAAGAATTGAAAACTTCTAACGACAGAAAAATATTACCAATCATAATAACACGAAGAATTGAAAACTTCTAACGACAGGAAAATATACCAATCATTAATTACAAGAAGAATTGAAAACTTCTAACGACAGAAAGAATTGAAAATAACGACATATACCAATTAATACACGAAGAATTGAAAAACTTCTAACGACAGAAAAATATACCAATCATTAATACACGAAGAATTGAAAACTTCTAACGACAGAAAAATATACCAATCATTAATACACGAAGAATTGAAAACTTCTAACGACAGAAAAATATACCAATCACTAATACACGAAGAATTGAAAACTTCTAACGACAGAAAAATATACCAATCATTAACAATACACGAAGAATTGAAAAACTTCTAACGACAGAAAAATATACCAATTAATACACGAAGAATTGAAAACTTCTAACGACAGAAAAAATATACCAATCGTTAATACACGAAGAATTGAAAACTTCTAACGACATGAAATATACCAATCATTAATAGATACAAGAAGAATTGAAAACCTTCCCACCAAATATACCAATTAATAGAAGAAAAATTGAAAACCTTCCTCCCACCTGCACTGTCCCATTGGCCGAGAAAGCGTTGAAGGACAAAATGCTTTCTTGTCCCACAGGAGGTGTTGCTTCTACAGGAGGCTGATGTGGGTTCGAGCTGTGGGTCACGTTGCCTTCGTGGTCCAGGATGTGGAACTATGATGGGAGTACGATGGTGAGAAGGTTAATTAAGTAAATATAGTGGAGAGATAGGAGAGAGAAGAGGAAGGGAGAGGGGGAGGGAGAGAGGAGAGAAGAGAGAGAAGAGAGGGAGAGAGAGAAGAGAGAGGAGAGAAAGGAGAAAGGAGAGGGAGAGAGAGAGAGAGAAAGCGACATAGAGAGAGATAGAGAGAGATAAAGAGAGAAATGAAATTAAATGAATCACTGAAATGAAGCTTCGAATCTGTCTTACCCTATACAAAAATTGAGGGAACAAAAAGGTGTTCGAAAAGGAACTAGAATCATGTTTGACAAGAATTTTGACCGTGACAGCACATCAGTGACGTGCTTATGTTGGGGTTCCCGGTATTAAGACACTTTCCCTTCCTTGACTTAGCTTAAGATATATGTGCAGATAAATGTGTCAAATTTCAAAAACCGTTTCACCAAAAACACATACACATATATAAAGGTTTCCCACTAACAAAACTATTGAGATTAAATATATATATATATATATATATATATATATATATATATATACATATATATATATATTACTTACGAAATATATCTTTAATGACTGCATTGACAATGGCATTGCTTGTAAAAAAAAAAAAAAAAAAAAAAAAAAAAAAAAAAAAAAAAAAAAAAAAAAAAAACATGCAATAGTATAATAAGTAGATACTGTAAACAGACCAAGTATTAAAATCATTCAGCTGTACCATGTTAGGATTATCGGCGTCAGGGTGCGAGAGAAACACTTCATAGGGGATAAGTTTTACGTTCGAGAGACCATGTTCGATCCATTGGTCCTTAATCCACTTTGCAATATCTAGGTCCCGGGCGCTTCCTGCCTGGTGGGGGGACACTGTCAGGTTCCTTGAATAAAAGAGGAAGATTACATGTTAGTAGGTTCTTGCAAATCATAAAGCTGGAATAAAAGTTATTAGTTTATATTAGTTACCCATGAAAATACATTTCTCTGTGGTGAAATCTTTATAGAAAATGATATTTTAGGTAAGACTATTTTGGTTTTTCTTAGGCAGTCATATACCATCATGTTCGTTACCTTAGAAATTCACGAATTGAATCCGTCTTCACACCATTTATAACGAAGTCCTCGTAGCTCTTTAGACCTCCTGTATTTGGACTCATCACAACTGAAAACAAAACTTCATGTAAATTCACAATTCACATATTAGATAAATGAGTACATAAATAAACGGGTAGAAAGGTGTGTGTTTATATATATATATATATATATATATATATATATATATATATATATATATATATATATATATATATATATATATATATATATTAATAGTGTGTGTGTGTGTGTGTGTGTGTGTGTGTGTGTGTGTGTGTGTGTGTGTGTGTGTGTGTGTGTGTGTGTGTGTGTGTGTGTGTGTGTGTGTGTGTGTGTGTGTGTGTGTGTGTGTGTGTGTGTGTGTGTGTATGTGTGTGTGTGTGTGTGTGTGTGTGTGTGTGTGTGTGTGTGTGTGTGTGTGTGTGTGTGTGTGTGTGTGTGTGTGTGTGTGTGTGTGTGTGTGTGTGTGTGTGTGTGTGTGTGTGTGTGCATAAACATATATACAGTGATGGCGGCCATGTGTGTGTGTGTGTGTATACATATACATATACATTCAGTGATGACGGCCATCGATACACGAAACTATTTCAGGCGATAACGATCCATCGATACTTGAAAATTGGCAAAAGCGATCCCGATGAATCAATTCTTCGTAGATTCTTTCAAGCGATACCGATACCAATACATGTATCGCAGAATGTATAATACCGATACAAATATATGTATCGCATGAGGCAGATACAGCATCGCCGATTCGTCATCGTATGAAAATATCCCAACTGAACTGCCAACAATGACTACAGCATAGAAGTGTATTTTCAGAGTTGTATCACGCGTGGACCAGGAAAGAGGAGGTAGTTCCCCCGGCTCTTTGGTACCACTTGAGCGCCTCTCTCGACGGAATGAGAGAGAGAAAAAAAAAACAGACAGAGAGACACTGTGAAGGAGTTACGAATACTGTACGCCTTATTAGTAACTCTATAAGTTACTAATAGGGCGTGCCGTATTCGTAACTCCTTTGGTACTTCTTGAGCGCCTCTGTCGACAGAATGAGAGAGAGACAAAAACAGACAGAGAGACACTGTGAAGGAGTTACGAATACGGCACGCCTTATTAGTAACTCTATAAGTTACTAATAAGGCGTACCGTATTCATAACTCCTTTGGCACTTCTTGAGCGCCTCTGTCGACGGAATGAGAGAGAGAAAAAAACAGACAGAGAGACACTGTGAAGGAGTTACGAATACGGTCAGAGAGACACTGAAGGATTTACGAATACGGCACGCCTTATTAGTAACTCTATAAGGTACTAATAAGGCGTGCCGTATTCGTAACTCTGTACACACGTGCATACGCGTCCCCTGACTGGCGCGTTGTGCCCTTAGTCAAGGAAGTTTACCTTGATAGGCCATTGTAAAAGCCACTTGGGGGGGGGGCAAGCCAGCCTTTGTGGGTGACGGTCGTAAGCCAGGGATAGAGAGGTTCCTTGCCAGGATAGAGAGGGTTGGTTTCAGGAAGGGCATCCGGCTGTAAAAAACCCATGCCAAAGCCAGTACGGAATGAGCCGTAATAGGAGGCGGCGCATCCATAATGACCACCTCATATAGAAATGAGAGAAAGTTGGGTCAGTAAAGGAAATGCAGCAATTAATAAACGATCGGAGCAGGGAAAGTCGGAAAGTTGGACTTAGGATGAACAAGAAAAAGACTAAGGTTATGTTCAACAGTAGCGTTCAACTCGAACAGAAGATACATGTACAAGGCGAAGTACTAGAGGTAGCGGACAAGTATATATATCTAGGACAACTCGTACAGACAAACACATCTAGCGAAGAGGAAATAAAGCGACGCATCAGTCTAGGCTGGAGCGCCTTAGACAAACTTAGTAGCATACTAAGAGGTTCCTTGCCAGTGTGTTTAAAAAGAAAGAGTCTTTAACCAATGCGTCTTCCCAGTTATGACCTATGGATCAGAAACCTGGACTACAACCAAATTACTGGAGAGGAAACTAATGAGTACTTAGAGAGGGATGGAAAGGTCGATGCTGGGAATTAGCCTAAGAGATCGGATGAGGGCGACGTGGATCAGAGAACAGACAAAGGTGGAAGATATACTCGGGAGCATCAAGAAGAAGAATGGACAGGGCATATATGTCGGAGACAAGACGACAGATAGACAAAGAAAGTAACAGACTGGGCTAAAGAGAATAACTCCTTTCCTAACAGGCAGACTGGGCTATAAGAGAATAACTCATTTCCTAACAGGCAGACTGGGCTATAAGAGAATAACTCATTTCCTAACAGGTATTTTAGCGCATAACCACTCTGATTTAGATATACGTTTCTGGGTATGGTTGAAAATCAGAGATGGGGTCCAGTATGTTCCACTGGGCACTTTGCGACCTTGCATCAATATAATCAACAAGACAATTAGCAAAGACAACAATCCAAGTTAGCGAAGTTTACCATTAAATCAAGTAAGAAAACTAACTTTGCTGAGCGTTTTAAAATAAAAAAATGCAGTAAAATGAAAAATGAATGTAGTCGCTCCGTTAGGGAGATTTTTGCAAAACTTGAAATCGGACATTTTGAAACTTCATCATTAAAAATTTTGTAAAATGAATTCATTTTATAGGTAGGGAGTGGTTAATAAAACATTTTCTAAAAATGAAAATATGCTCGTTGACATTTGACCCTAATTAGTAACCTTATTAGACATGTCTGGGCTTAGAAAACACCAGATTCGTTATCAGCACCAAATGTACCTTACAAACTGTGATTTACTTCTTTTTACTTAAAAATACCTCATGCATTCCTTAAATCCATTTTTTTGGACTAGTCTGTATTGGAATTATAATCATCATCATCGTTATCATTATTATCCGTATCATTATCCTTATTTTCATTATTATTATTATCATTATTATTATTATTATTATTATTATTATTATTATTATTATTATTATTATTATTATTATTATTATTATTATTATTATTATTATTATTATTATTATTATTATTATCATTATAATTGTTATTATTATTATTATCATTATTATTATCATTGTTATTATTATTAGCATCATCATTATCATTGTAAATACTATCATTATTACTAGTATTACTACCATTACTATTACTATTATTACTATTTTTATCATTATTACTATTAGCGCTATTGATATGAATATTAGTGCCATTATTATTGTCAATATAATCATTATTGAATTATTATAATCATCCTTACTTTTACCATTATTATTCTTACTAGTATTAACATTATTACTATTATCATCACTATTAGTTTTATTATTATTTTTGTTATCATTTTTTTTCAATATTAGTGCTCTTGTTGTTATTATCATCATTATCATTATTATTGTTATTATTTCTAGCATTGTTATACCTGTTACCAGTATTTTCACCCTTATAATTATCATATTTATTATTGTTTTTGTTATTGTTATTATTATCATTATTATTATAAGTAGTAGTAGTAATTATCATTATCATTGTTTCATTATTATCATTATTATTATAATTATTATTATTATCATTTTCATCATCATTATCATAGTAACTATTACTGTTGTTGATATTTTTATCAGTATTATCGTTATCATTACTACTACTACTATCATCACAATGATCATTTTTTTTATTATTATTATTATATTTATATTGTTACTCTATTCTAATCATTATTATTATTATAACTTTTATCCTTATCATTATGTTATTCTGATATTATTATGACATTATCATTATCATTATCATCATTATCATTATTAATATGATTATCTTTATTGTTATCATTATCATCATCTCTATCATCATTATTAATATTATCATATCATTTATCATCATGACCAATATCATTCCTACATTGTATCTATTAATCATATATCTATGAATCATTATTGATATTATAATTGAAATTATTAGTTTCATTATTTTTGTATTATCATTATCATTACTATTAATATTATTATCATCATTATTTTTATCATTCTTATTTCTATCATTATTATTATCAGTATTATCATTATCTTTGTTCTTATTACAAGAACAATTATCATTATAATTATTGTTATTATTATCTTTATTATCATAACAATGATAATAATATATTCTACCATCATTATCATTATCAATATATTACATTATTATCAATATAATATTATTATTATCATTTTTATACCATTATTATCATTATTGATAGTATCATCATTATTGCTGCTATTATTACTATTAACATCATCATCATTATCATTCACCATTATTATCATTATCATTGTTATCATTGCTGTTCTTGCTATTATCATTATTAGTATATCATTACTCTTTCTATTGCATTTATATTTGTTATCATTATTGTTATTGTTGTCGCTATTATTAGCATTATTTTTCACCATTTTTCTTATCTTCAGTATTGTCATTATCAATATACTTATCTTTATTGTTATTATATCGAAACCATTGTTCATAAATCTCTTCTTTATCACACCTCCCTCTCTCCCTCCCCCCCCCCCCCTCCTTCCTCTTTTTACGTATCTTCTCATCTCTCCTTCACATTTCCTTCTCCTTCTCCTCTTTCTCTCCCCTTATGACTCTCCCCCTCCTTCCTCTTTACATATTCTCTCATCTCTCTTTCACACCTCCCTCTCTCTCCCCCCTCCCCCTCCTTCCCCTTTTCATATTCTCTCATCTCTCTTTCCATTTCCTTCTCCTTCTCCTCTTTCTCTCCCTTATGACTCTCCCCCTCCTTCCTCTTTTTACATATTCTCTCATCTCTCTTTCACACTTTTGCATATTCTCTCATCTCTCTTTCCATTTCCTTCGCTTTGACTCTCTTCCTCTTTTTACATATTCCTCTCATCTGACTCCTCTTTCTCTCCCCTCTCCCCCTCCTTCCTCTTTTACATATTCTCTCATCTCTCTTTCACACCTCCTCTCTCTCCTTCCCCCCCCCCTCCTTTCCCCTTTTACATAATCTCTCTTTCCTATTCCTTCTCCTTCTCCTCCTTCTCTCCCTTCCTTCTCTCCTTCTTTCCTCCTCTCTCTCCCCCTTTCCTTCTCCTTCTCCTCCTTTCTCTCCCTTTTCCTCTCTCCTTCTCCTCCTTCTCTCCCTTTCCTTCTCCTTCTCCTTCTCTCCTCCTCCTTCTCCTCCCTTCTCCTTCTCTTTCTCTCCCTTTCCTTCTCCTTCTCCTCCTTCTCTCCATCTCTCCTTCTCCTTCTCCTCCTCTCTCCCTATGACTCTCCCCCTCCTTCCTCTTTTACATATTCTCTCATCTCTTTCACACCTCCCTCTCTCCTTCCCCCCTCCCCCTCCTTCCCTTTTTACATATTCTCTCATCTCTCTTTCACATTTCCTTCTCCTTCTCCTCTTTCTCTCCCTTATGACTCTCCCCCTCCTTCCTCTTTTTACATATTCTCTCATCTCTCTTTCACACCTCCCTCTCTCTTCCCCCCCCCTCCTTCCCCCTTTTACATATCCTCTCATCTCTCTTTCCTATTTCCTTCTCCTTCTCCTCCTTCTCTCCCTTTCCTTCTCCTTCTCCTCCTTCTCTCCCTTTCCTTCTTCCTTCTTCCTTCTCTCCCTTCCTTCTCCTTCTCCTTCTCTCCCTTTCCTTCTCCTCTCCTCCTTCTCTCCTTTCCTTCTCCTCCTTCTCTCCCATTCCTTCTCCTTCTCCTCCTTCTCTCCCTTTCCTTCTCCTTCTCCTCCTTCTCTCCCTTTCCTTCTCCTTCTCCTCCTTCTCTCCCTCCTCTCCTCTCCTCCTCTCTCCTTCCTTCTCCTTCTCCTCCTTCTCTCCTTTCCTTCTCCTTCTCCTCCTTCTCTCCCTTTCCTTCTCCTTCTCCTCCTTCTCTCTCTTATGACTTACCGACCATAGTGATGATGATGACAGCGAGCATGGCGGTGATGGAAGCCACCAACCCTACAATCATCGACGACCTCATTGTGGATAAACGAGGTCAAGGGTCAATCGCCACACACACACACGCGCGAATACACAAGAGGTTGACCTTTATCGTGTGACCTCTCGCCCGGTATTCCTGAGGTCAAGGGTCAATCGCCACACCACACACGCGCGCGAATACACAAGAGGTTGACCTTTATCGTGTGACCTCTCGCCCGCTATTCCTGGGGGTCAAGGGTCAATCGCCACACACACACACGCGCGCGAATACACAAGAGGTTGACCTTTATTGCGTGACCTCTCCGGTATTCCTGGGGTCAAAGGTCAATCGCCACACAACACACACACGCACGAATACACAAGAGGTTTTCCTGTATGTGTGACCTCTCGCCCGGTATTCCTGGGGGTCAAAGGTCAATTGCCACACACACACACGCGCGCGCGAATACACAAGAGGTTGACCTTTATCGTGTGACCTCTCGCCCGGTATTCCTGGGGGTCAAAGGTCAATCGCCACACACACACAAGCGCTCACAAATACACAATACACAAGAGGTTTTCCCGTATTGTCTGTCTATCCTTCTCGGCCGGTATTCCTGCCACTGTGGACGGAATGTGTTTCGAGAAGTCCATTGGGAGGTTGTGGCCTTTTATCGGGCCTTATCTTCGGTTATTATCTGTTTATCGGGGTTATCTGTCGGTTTGTGATATCAGTGTGTTTTGTCCAATGGGAGGTGATGAGCAGTAATGTGTTGGCTGATTATACTGGGATTACACTGTGGTTGCCTGGCGGATTATTGCTTTCTTTTATTGGTTCCATAC
>NW_020868631.1:280492-285492 GCF_003789085.1 Penaeus vannamei | reverse complement strand
AATAACAGCACAAAGCAAAACACAGGAAAACAGGATAGATCTTAAGAGGATCTAGCATGAACCTTTAGGCCGGAAGGGGAAAGAGGAGAGAGAAAGAAGAGAGATGATAAAGATGGAATGAGAGGAGAGAGCGATTGAATAGAGAATAGAGAGGTCAAAGATGAGAATAGATACATGGGCTATTTTGAGATCCCCGAGACTACTATTTGTTTGTTTTTGTTTATTGTGTTCGAACAGGTTTTGAACATGTTTGAAACGTGTTTGGAGGACATGTAGAGGCCTGCTGAGTCACTGAGAGGTGTAGCTCTTCGCATGATTTTAAAACATACAGAAAATAAAATAAATACACACGTACATCCTATACGTACACTGATACACGTACATATCCTACATATCCTCACACAATCCCTTCTTCTCCCACGCCTATTCCAATATCTTTTTTTCTGATCCCCATTCCCCCCCCCCCTCCCCCCCCGTACGGTTTTCCTCTCCCCCTTGCCCGCTCAATCCCTTCATCCTANGTGCATGTGTGTGTATGTAAGCGTGTGTGTATATATGTGCGTGTATGTGTTGTGTGTGTACTTTTTAAGTCTGATACATTCAGGCGTTGAGCAGGAAATGCACATAATATCTCTTCCTGATGAAGAATGCAAAAGTCGCATTCATCTTCACCATTCGACTGGATGGGTTGTTTACTTGCATTTCAGGTTCTGAATAACCTTCAGAAAATGTGATTTTCGTGCGTTGCCACTTTCAGAAGCTAGGTTGCCCACCTACGTTGTACTGTAAGAGGTTCATTTAGCTGAACTGATAGAATATCCAATTCAGACAATCGCACCATGATTTTCGACGCACGAGATCGCTTCTCACGTGCAATATTTACGATAACAATAATCAACATTTATTATACTTATTTGCCGGATCCCATCTGGAGGTGCCGGAGGGTGTAATACCTGGGTACTCGATTATGCAGTACTTTGCATCAGAGTGCGGTCCCAGTTCCAATGATTCTGCGTCATAAGCAGATATTGGGAGCATGCAACGTATTTTTTATTTTCTATTTGTATTTTTTCGAAACCCGTGCCATTACTAGTGTAACATAGTAATGCTATGCTATAAAAAATTTGCATGAAACAAATCCGATGAAAAAATGCGCACTTACTTTACGCGTTTTTTTTTATTTATCTTATCTTTTATTTGTTAATTTCTTTAAAGTTTAGGAACAAGAACATCACAAGCATTTTCTGTCGCTTCGCCGTTCGTTTGTGCCCCTATGCGAGTTACACCATTTACTCTATATTTTTTGACTATTTTTACCATTCTATATTTTCCTTAAAGTCAATATGCCCATTTTCAGTATAAAGTTAATAGATTTTCCAAAGAAAGAGAAAAAAATTATTTGAAAATATTACAGAATTATTGGTAAAGAAAGTTTATTCATTTTTATTTTAAGCCAAAATATGGTTGAAAAAATAGAAATCGAATTGAGGGATGGTTTCAACATCAACAGGAGTAAATGTCTTAAAATATACATTTCTGAGGTATTTGTTTTGAAAGCACTGCAGTTTTTAAAAAAATACTATTTTGTTATGAAAAATATTTTTTTTATTTTCGTTACGTAAAAAAAATACATTTATAAACATTACATTACTTCACACAGCTTGATTGTTCCCAGAAAGATCTATATTTCGCGAAATATTATGTGCTGAATTCTAATAATGGAAGCAAATTTTCAAAGGTGTTTTTGTCAACATTGAATTGGAGGAGTTGGCCCTTCCCGTTCTCGGCCCAAGATTTGTACCCTGGAATTCCCTCTCTTTTAGGGAGCGAATACATTAATCCATCTATTTCATTTGATTCACCCAGGAACCCTGAATTTTCAACATACTCACCTGTATCATGTAAGATATGCTTGCTAATTATCTGATAAGTGAATTTATGTTTCCTATGGTGTAGAAGCACATAAGGGCAAAGGTGATTTTAGATATAAGGATGATTTCACAAATATAAGCACTAAATAGCAGTGGGTCTTTTCTGTGGGTCAGGTTTATTAATCAATAACTAGAAGTACTCAGGGATCACATACCTCCGCCAAGGCAATAGGGTCACTCGAGGGGCATTTCACTTCGGAAATCCCGTACACCCTACCTGGAAATCCGAAAAATATCCGGAATTCCTTGAGAAATTCTTAGGAAATAAGGAAATCTCTAGGATATACCTAGAATCCTAAAATATCGTGAATATTCCATTCACGGCATTTTTTTCGTAATAGTGCTAAAGATGTTTTTAAAAATCGATTAAATATTCTTTTTTATAAACTTCGATAACCACCCGAGCATGTGAAGGTTAGAGTTTTTCCTTAGTTGCCATGGTGTAAGAGCCCAAATGTTGGGTCCTACAAGAGTTTGGTAGATGGAGAGCTTAGGGTTAAGGTAGACAACCAAAGTGTCTTAACTCCATTTATTGAATAGGATGTTGGAGTGCGGCTGCTCCTCGGAGCGAGGTGTTGCTCCTTGGCTCCCCGCAGGGAGTCTGCCTGATCTCCTATACACTGGTTTAAAGATCGCACCAACTCACGGTGTTATCATGTGACGAACGGTGATGAACAAGAAAACATTACAACAATACATAGCTCTTGTGGAAGAGATAGAGAACACAACATTCTAAGGTCTGATGAGACAAGAGAGAGGAATGAACAGAGGAAGCAATGGTCAGGTGTATATGCATATGTATATGCATGTGTGAAGATACATATGTGACAAACATGTAAGATTATATATATATGTATCATATAGTAAATAGATATAGATATAACTGGGTTACATATCTCCCTGGTTTTAAAATGATGGTCCCCATCATAATCAAACATCGTCTAAATTCATATAGCAAAAAACAATAGAAAAATACATAAGAAACAGCGGCACAATTGTGTAAAAGCTGTAAGCAATGCAAAAAAAAAAAAAAAAAAAAACAGGGCGCAGGTATTGTGGCAGTGTATCAGTATCAAGTAGATTCGGTTGTTATTTACTAACGGATGCCGAGAGTGCGATATTCTCGGGCTTCGGAACTGCAGTGAACGGGTGGCGCTGAAGGAATCCCATCTTCAGGCGGCGTCACAGAATGCGCTGGCGGCGCTGAGGGGAGTGCGTCCTCAGGCGGCGGTAAAGAACGTACGAGCGGCGGAGGGGCGCCTAAATACATACGAGCGGCGGGGGCGCCTAAATACATACGAGGGAACCTAGTAAGGCAACTCATAAGCTGCAAAGGAATACTTATGACTGATAAGTGAACACAGAATACAAAAAATGACATCACTGCACAATTTAATAACTCGATATTACGAATTGAACACAAAATAAGAAATATTTAAGGAAAACCTAGGTATTGATAACCGATTTCTTTTTCTATTTTTTTTTTTCTTCAAAAATTCACACGGATTTTGGGTGTGGTGCGAGGCGAGAAGCTGGGGAGATGGACTGGACGGCTGATGAAGATTTGAAGCAGTGTGTGGCAAGCAAGGTCATGGCGCGACCATTCAGCGGGATGTTGTTTCCTGCCACGTGGCTGCTATGATGAATCCGCATGGCAAGGAACTCGGCTCTGTGTAGAGATGTTTTCGGTGGTCCGCATTCTTGGTGATATGTGGTCCAGCATGGCGAGCTTAGCGTTAAGGTAGACAATCAAAGTGTCTTAACTCCATTTATTGAATAGGATGTTGGAGTGCGGCTGCTCCTCGGAGCGAGGTGTTGCTCCTTGGCTCCCCGCAGGGAGTCTGCCTGATCTCCTATACACTGGTTTAAAGATCGCACCAACTCACGGTGTTAGCATGTGACGAACGGTGATGAACAAGAAAACATTACAACAATACATAACTCTTGTGGAAGAGATAGAGAACACAACATTCTAATGTTTGGTGAGACAAGAGAGAGGAATGAACAGAGGAAGCAATGGTCAGGCGTATATGCATATGTATATGCATGTGTGAAGATACGTATGTGACAAACATGTAAGATTATATATATATATATATGTATCATATAGTCATTAGATATAGATATAGCTGGGTTACACATGGAGTTTGATTGATAAACACATCAGACGCACGATTAAATGCAGAATATCATAAAGATATACTCAATTGATTTGATAATAGCACAAATGATTTATTCCATATCAAAGTAAAAAAAAAAAAAAAAAAAAAAAAAAAAGAAGGAAAAAAAAAACAAACAGAGAAACGATTACGTAAATATCAAGCAATAAGGCGGTCCTGATAAAGCATTATCACAATAAAATATCAGCACAGAATGTAGCTGCAAGGTCAAATGAGTTTATTGTAATCCGCTGATGTCTATTCCTGCATTTTTTTCCGAAACAGGATTGCTCCTTTTAAGATGCTCAAATTTCCAAGCACTTCTTTCTATTCACAATACTGCGAGGGTATATTACAAACAGTCATCGTACTTTTCATTTATTAAAGTAAATGCAAAATTGTAAAAAGGACCAATAAGAACACGAACATAAAACACTAAAATGAACACGAACATAAAACATTCAAATCATTTTTAAAAAATTAAACAAAAGAACATAAATAAAACACACACAAAAATATAACACGTGAACGCAAGAACGCAAAACACTAAGTAAAGATTGATCACTATACGTAACTAGAAAGACACATATTTCCTGCAACCTGATTCAGAAGGTTCTCACGACGGCTTCCCTGCCTTAGGGAAGGCCCATTCCAGGGTTCATCTCCGAGAGATTGCCCTTCACCAGGGCCCAAAAACCAGTCGTTGCCAGGCCTCCGTGATTCCCTTGTATGATCGTGGCGCGAAAAGAGCATAATGAAGGATCGGAATCTCGTAACTCAAAAAAGTACATCTAAAAATAAAAATAGCAAAATGAATGTGTATAAGAAATAAAAACAACCAAAATAAATACTGAAGTAAAAAAGATAAAATAAGATATTTCTCCTTACTCTCACTTCTTAGCAAATTCCT
>NW_020868631.1:252992-255492 GCF_003789085.1 Penaeus vannamei | reverse complement strand
GAGAGAGAGAGAGAGAGAGAGAGAGAGAGAGAGAGAGAAAGAGAGAGAGAGAATATAGAGAGAGAAAGAGAGAATAACAGAGAGATATACAAAATTACAAAAGAACAAAGATACACATGACAAAGAGTTACAGTTAAAGAAAGACAAAGAATGAGAGGAAAACAGTGTATGAAAAAAAGACACAGAAACAGGAGAGAAAAAACAAAGTAAATGAAAGAGGAAGAGAGAGAAAGAGAAGGAGAAGGCAAGTTGTGGCATTATTCGACCCCTCAGCTTCCAAAAGAAAAATTGAACTACAAAGAAGAAAAAAATATAATAAAAAAGTAGAGTCTTTCATGTATAAATGTATTTATTAATCTCTCCCTGTCTCTCTCTTTCTCTTTCGCTTCGGTTCTCTTCCATTCTCTCTCTTCTTTCTCTTTTCTCTTCATTTCGTTATTGGTCTCTGTCCTCTGCCTTTGCCTTTCTATCTGTTTCTCTCTTTTTTTTTGTCTCTGTCTTTGTTTCATTCTTTCTCTCTCTCTCTCTCTCATCTCTCTCTCTCTCTTCTCTCCTCTCTCTCTCTCTCTCTCTCTCTCTCCTCTCTCTCCTCCTCTCTCTCTTTCTCTCTCTCTCTTGGTCTCTCTCTCTCTCCCTTCTCTCTCTCTCTCTCTCCTCCCTCTCGTCTGTCGCTCTCACTCTCTCCTCGCTCTCGCTCTCCCTCTCCTCTCTCCTCTCTCTCTCTCTCCTCCGTCTCTCTCTCTCCTCTCTTCTCTTCCCTCTCTCTCTCTCTCTCCTTCTTCGCGTCTCTCCCCCTCTTTCTCTTCTCTCCTCTCTCTCTAATCTCCTCTCTTCCTCTTCTCTTCTCTCTCTCTCTCTACTCCTTCTCCCTCTCTCTCCTCTCCCTCTATCTCCATCTCTCTCTTTTCGCTCTCTCACCTCTCTTTTCTTTCAGAAAAATAAACTAGAGGAAAAGTAACAAAAGAAACATGAACAAGAAGAAAAGAAAAAAAATAGATGCTAAAAATAATAAGAAAGAGAAAAACAGAATAAAGAAAAAATAAGAGCATCATGATGATGATAATGATAGTAAGAATGATAGAAATGATAATCAGAAGGATCATAATGATACTGACGATAATAATGATACCCATAATAATGATGATAATAATGATAATAATAACAATAATAGCAATAATGATAAACATGAGAACAATAATAGAAATAATAATAACTATGATAATGATAATAGTAAAGATAATAATAATAATAAACCAATTAAATCAACAATAATAACGACAATAATAATTAAATAATGTTGATAATAATAATGATAATAATAATGTTGATAATGATAATGATAATGAATAATTAATGGTATTATAAATATAATGATCAATATGATAATAATGATAATGATAATAAATAGTTATAATAGAAATAATAAGTAATAAATTAATAATAATTGATAGTAATAATGAATAATAATAATAATAATAATAATATAATAATAATAGTAATAATAATAATAACGATAATAATGAATAACGATAAGAAGAAGCAAAAAATAAGGAAGATAAGAAGAAAAAAAGAAAAGAAGAAGAAAAAAAAAAAACGAAAAAAAGAAAGAAAGAAAAAAAAAAAAAAAAAAAAAGAAAACGAAGAAGCGAAGAAGAAGAAGGAAGAAGGAAGAAAGAGAAGAAGAGGAAGCCCCCTTTGATGACATCTCGAGAAATGTGCCCAAGAAAGTTCGTGAGTGGGGAAGGCTGCAGTGGTCAGAATTTCAACTTGCGAGCAGGTCGGCCGAATCAATTTACTGAAAATGTGCGTCTAACACGAAGCTCTGAATCAAAGATGGTGGGGTTGGGGGGGGGGGGGGAAGGAGGGGGGTTGGGTGGGGAAGGTTGGGTGGTTGTGGGGATGATGGGGGAAGGGGGTATGGATTGGGGTTTGGGGGTTGGGCGAGGATTGGGGTTGGGGAAAGGGGTATGGATGGGGGATTGGGGTTGGGGATTGGAGGATTGGGGTATGGATTGGGGGATGGGAATTGGTATGGGACTGGAGGGTCGATGATTGTGGAAGGGGTATGGATTGGGGGGGCGTGTAGGTGGCAAGGAAGGGTATGGATGGGGGGTTAGTTGGTTGGGGAAGGAGGTATAAATGGTGTCTCTGAAGGGAGTTCGAATCCAAAGAGGTGTGTCTGTGTGGGGTTCGAATCCAAAGAGAAGTTTCTATGTGGGGATCAAATCCAAAAAGGTGTCTGTGGGTGGGGTTCAAATCTTAAAAGCTTTCTCTAAGTGGGATTCGAATCCATTAAGGTGCGTCTGTGGGATTCGAATCCAAAAATGTGTTTTTGAATTGGATTCGAATCCAAAAAAGTGTCTCTGGGTGGGGTTCAAATCTAAAAATGTGTCTCTGTGTAGAGTTCGAATCTAAAAAGGTATCTAGAATGGGTTCAAATCCAATAAGGTATCTCTGATTGGGGTTCGAATCGATAAAAATATCTAGATGGGGTTCGAAT
>NW_020868631.1:222992-245492 GCF_003789085.1 Penaeus vannamei | reverse complement strand
GACTGACAAAAAAAAACAGACCAAAGACAAACAGAGTCAGAGCCAGACAAACGGACACGGGAACCAAAGAGAATGAAACAAACGAACACATAACTAACCGGCAGGAAATAAGAAGAAAAACAAGAAAACAAAAAAAAGAAAGAAGAATAGGGCGAAGAAGAGGACGAATCAAGAGGGTAAACGGAGGAAAACGAAGCGAAAAGAGAATTACACGAGGAATTGATAATGCGGAGAATAATGGAAAGAAAACGGAGAGGACAGGGAAGTGTAGGAGGAGAAGGCGGAAGAAAATGGAAATATCATTAGGAAGAGAGAGAGAGAGAGAGAGAGAAAGAAGAGGAGAAAGCGGAGGAGGGAGGGAGGAGGGAGGAAGGAAGGAAGGAAGGAAAGAAGAAGGAAGGAGGAAGAAGAAAAGGAAGGAAGAAGGAAGAGGAAGGTGAAAAAGATATATATATTAATTTAATTATAAATTATTAAATTTCCCTCTTCCTCCCGGGCAGCTCTGCTTAAAATTNCTGGAAAGCGAGAGGAGGAGCCGCGAGGGATGAGAGGGAGGGAAGGAGGAGGAGAAAGGAGAGAGAGAGGGAGGGAGAGGGGAGAGGAGATTGGTTGAGGCGAAGTGGAGGAGGGAGAGGCGAGAGAGAGAGAGAAAGAGAGAGAAGAGAGAGAGAGAGAGAGGAGAGAGAGAGAGAGAAGAGATAGAGAGAGATAAGAGAGAAGAGAAGAGAGAGAGAGAGAAAGAGAGAAGAGAGAGAGAAGAGAGACCGTCGTTTGGTCATCAGAATGACCATTCCTTGACCGTGGACTCTGAGAAAATTCAAACCGCCATAAACCCCACCCTCTCTCCCCCAACCCGCTATCACGCCTCCCCCCTCTTCCTCCTACCTTCCCCTACACCTCGACCCTACAGTACCCGCCCCCGCCCACACCGCAGTTTGTCCTGCGCCGCCCCCGCAACGGCCGACAACCGCAACCTCGGCCTAGGCCACGCCAAACCGCGAAGGGGAAGAGGGAGTAAAAGGAAAGGAGAGGGGTTAAGGGGAAAGTGGAGAGGCAGAGAGGGAGGAACGGGAAATGCGAGGGAGGGAAAGAACGGAAGGGAGAGTGAGAAGGGACGAAGAGGAGAAGGGATGAAGAGAGGGGGGAGGGGAGAGAGGAAAAGGAAGTTTAGGAAGGTGGAATAGGGTGAAAAAGAAGAAAATGAAAGACGGAATTTAGAAAGGGAGGGAGAGAGAGGAAAGGGAGGAAGAGAGAGAGAGGGAAAGGGGAGAGTAGGAGAGAGAGGAAAGGGGAAAGGGGAGAGCAAGAGAGAGAGGAAAAGGGGGAAAAGGAGAGCAGGAGAAAGAGGAGAAAAAGGAAGGAGAGCAGGAGAAAGAGGAAAAAGGAAAAGGGAGAGCAGGAAAGAGAGGAAAGAGGGAAAGGGGAGAGCATGCGACAATTAAAAAAGCAAGGAGTAGGAGCAGGGTTGGTCAGGGGGCTAAAATATGAACGAGACTATCTGCTGGGATGATGAAAGCTCCTCATTCAACCTCCGTGAAAAAAATGAACGTGTAAACCAGACCTTTTCTCACAAACGTCCTCATTCTTGACAAGTTTTAGAGAGGAACTTCAGGTGGAGAATGGCTTTAACTATTAATTTAACGAAGCGGTTAAAACGACTGATTTTAAGTTCCAGTAAAAAAAACGGACATCCACCCTGAAAATGAAAAGCTTCCCTCTGGGACATTTTTGGCCAATTTGGTTGCTGACCACAAGCCCGTTAGACATAGGCCTCTTTCCTTTATATTTTAAAACTTCCTCATTCCCCACCTTTTCGTTCTCCATTCTATTCCAAAACCATTTAATGTATTAGTATTATCATCATCACTATCCTCATCAATAGCATTATCACTACTATTACTACTTCTACTACTATCATTATTCTTGTTATTCTTATAATCATTACTACCATCATCATTATCATTATTCTTATACTTATTATTATCATAACCATCATAACATCTTCTCTTCTTCTCTTTCCTACTTCCTTCCCATATTTTTCTTCTTCTCTGTATCTTTCATGTTTTTATCATAAACTCCTAAAACCGTCTGTCTTAGCCTGCTGCCTCAGCCTAAAGTTATAATTACTTTGACATCCTCTTCTGCCTGCACTGTAGTCTTTTTTTCATAACTCTCCTTAAAATAGTCTCAACATACATACATCTTTACATCACTCAACATACACAAGTTTTTACATCACTCAACATAAGCTTTTACATCCCTCAACAAACATAAGTTTTTACATCACTCAACATAAGTTTTTACATCCCTCAACATACATACGTTTTTACATCAATCAACATACATACGTTTTTTTATTTTACATCAACGTACATACATATTTTACATCCCTCAACTTGCACAACTTTTTACATCACTCACCATACACACGGTTTTACATCACTCACCATACATACGTTCAAATTCACATACACATTTCTTCATAAATCCCGCGCATACCCTTTCTACCGAACCTGCCCCCCCCACATTAACCTTCTTAACCACATCCCCCTTTATCTCTTGTTCCCCCCCCACTTCCCCTACACCCCCTCCCCCCACCCCGCCCCCGCAGGTCTTCCGCCGAACACCTGTCACACACCTGTGCCTGAAGACGCCACTTTTGAGGAATCAGTTACCTGTCGCCAAATGGCAGGTATGCATTAAAACGCACGCACACGCACACGCTCTCACGCTCTCTCGCTCTCATCCCTCTATATCTCTCTCTCTCCCACACACACATACGAGGGCACGAACGCGCGCACGCACGCACGCACGCACACACGACACACGCACGCACATACGCACACACATACGAAAAAGATGATGAATATTCATATATCGAACACGAGTTATCGGACCGCTATATTAGCCAAGTCACTAATCATCATCATTACCATAATCATCACCACACCTCCCATCACTACTAATTATCGCTCATCACAAAAAAAAAACTTAAGCCGATGCCAATGCGCTGAACATTCGAACGCATTTCGAAGCCGCGTCGGGCGCCCGTTGCATCACGTGGCCGGCGGCGAGCACGTGTTCGGACGAGTTTACCCAGCAAAGAAAAAAAAAAACAAGCAAAGAATAAAAAATAAAAAATGCGAAAAACGAAACCCAGGCTCATCAAAAGACCGAATAAACAAACCCCCCAAAAAGGAGAAATCTAAATGTAAATACGGCCGAAAGGAAGAAATGAATAAATAAGGAAGAAATCGCCCCAACGACAGCAGGGTCCCGAGCGCGGCCGCAGGAAGGTCGGCCCGTCGGCACCTGAGGGAGAGCGACTGATTAGCAGCCGTTCTAGGACACAGCTGTAAAGGCTATGGCCGGGTCCTTCTCCCTCTCCCTCTTTCCCTCTCTCTCTCTTTCCTTTCTTCTCTCGCTCCCTCTTTCTCTCTTTCTTCTCTCGCTTCTCTTCTCTCTTTCTTCTCTCTCTCCCTCTTTCTCTCTTTCTTACTCTCTCTCCCTCTTTCTCTTTCTCTCTTTCTCTCTCTCTCCTCTTTTTTCTCTCTCCTCTTTCCCTTTCGTCTCTCTTCCTTTTACGAAAATGTAAATGATTTGTTCGTTCTCTGTTATCTTTCGCTTCTTTCACAGGCTTTATTTTGCATTTTTTATTATCTTCCCTTTAATCAATCTTACATTTTCTCTCCTCTACCCCCCGTTCCTCTCTCGCCTTCTCTTCTCTTTCTCTCTTTCTACCAATTCCTTTCCCTTCTTTAAATTTCCTCTCCTCTTCCCCACCGTTCCTCTCTCGCCTTCTCTTCTCTTTCTCTCTTCCTACCAATTCCTCCCCCTTCGCCCTGCCTCCCAACACCCAAGGCGTGTCCTCCTCCAAGACTTCGGAAGTTCAATATCGACTTCTTCCCAACTTCTTTCTCCGCATTTCTTTCCCTGTTTGTTTACTCTCCGCGAGACTCCAGAAAACTTCCCCCAGATATGAAATCCCGAGCATTTCTCGCTCTCTCGCCTCTCTTCGCCTCCCAACCCGCAACTTTTCGTCTTCGATTTCCTTCTCGAGGAGAATGCGGTAGACGCTAAAAAAAGAAAAGAAAAAAAAAAAAAAAGAAAAAGCTTTATCGGCAGCCAGAGCGTGCGATAAAACGCGCATTCCACTATCGATTAATCCTTTGGAACCTTAAAAAAACGACTTAACTCTCTTTGTACAATGATATATTATACATAAAATTTCTCATTAATATACTTATCCCAACGCGACTGAACCCCTCTGTTGCCTCCCCTGCCCCCCCCCCACCCCACCCACTTGCTTCCCCAGCCTTCAACCCGACTCATTAAGCCTCCAAGTAAACTGTAAGGATTCGCAATTATGGAAGATTTCTTGTCTCCAAAATTTCTCCATTTAACATTTTATTTTATTTTTTCTTGTCTCCAAAATCTCTCGATTTAACTTTTTATTTTCATTTTTTGTGTCTCCAAAATCTCACGATTTAACCTTTTATTTATTTATATTTTCTTGTGTCTTCATTTTTATCTTGTTCCATAATTTCTTCCTGAATTCTCTTCGACGACGGTGTTTATAAAAATAACAAAAAGCAGCGTTTGATAAATAGATAAAATATTGAAAAAAAATTACATCTCTCCTCCCTCTCTCCCTACTCCAACTCCCCTCCCCCACCAATCCCACCTACTCACCCCACCAACCCTATCCCTCTTTCCCACACAACGAAAGCATAGGTCACAATAGGTCACCAATACCCCCGTGACCTCAATCCCACCCAACTGTCCATCTCTCGCCACTGCTCCGTTACGCTTCACAAAGGGCGTTACTTGGTTTATGGTATCACCCCACCCCCTTTTTCCCGCTCCCGCCCCCGCCCCCCCCAATTTAAACCCTTCCCTCGAGGGGCGATGAAGGGGGATTCTGATTTTCACACTGATCTAGGACACTTGGTTGATAAGAGAAGGGAGAGGGGGGAGGTAATTGGAGGGAGAGGGGGGTGAAGGGAGAGGAGGGGGGGGTAAATGGAAGGGGAGGGGAGGGGGTAAATGGGAGGGAGAGGGGGTAAAGGGAGGGGGGAGGGGTATATGGAAGGAGAGGGGGTATATGGTGGGGGAGGAGGTAGGGGGTATATAGAGGGAGACAGGGTAATGGGAGGGGGGGAAGGGGTAAAGGGAGGGTGAGGGTGGGGAGAGGGTACGGGGATACAACGCAGGTGTTAAGTGGGACAGTGACAAACCTCCGACTGTAATAAAGCATCTTTGCCTTTAACCTCTTCCTTTTCTCCCCTGCCTTTCTCCATCCCTGCTTCCCTTACCTTCCACCACTTCTCCTCTCTCTTTCTTTTTCTTCCTCCTCCTCTCTTTCTTCCTCCCCTCTCCTCTCTTCCTCTCTCTCTCTCTCTTCTCCCCCTCCTCTCCTCTCTCACTTCTTCCCCCTCCTCTCTCTCTTCTTCCCCCTCCCCTCTCTCTCTTCCTCCCCCCCTCCCCTCTCTCTCTTCTCCTCTCTCTCTTCTTCCTCCCCTCTCTGCCCATCTCTCTCTCTCTCTTCTCTCTTTCTCTCTTCCTCCCCCTCTCTTCTCTCTCCTCTCTCTTTCTGACCGCTCGTGCTACCCGCTACGAAGGCCCTCTCCAAAGCGTCTCCTGAGTGGCCCAACACATTATTAAAATTAACCTTTCCACTACACTGTCGCTCGCCCCACACGAATTATTAAAAGCGCACAAAATTCGTGAGTGGTGAGAGTGGGAGAGAAAAAAGGAGAGGGAGAGGGGGAAAGAGAGAGAGAGGGGGGGAGAAAGAAAGAGGAAGGAGATGGGAGGGAGAGGGAGAGAGGAAGATGGGGAAAGAGGAAAGAGGGAGATAGAGAGAGGAAGAGGGAGATGGGGAGAGGAAGAGAAGAAGAGAGGGAGACAGGAAGAGAAGAAGAGAAGAAGAGAGGGAGAGGAAGAGAAGAAGAGAGGGAGAGGAAGAGGAAGAGAAGAAGAGAGGGAAGGGAGAGAGAGGAGGGAGGGGAGGGAGGGAGGGAGGGAGGGGGAAGGGAGGAGGGAGGGAGGGGAGAGAGAGAGAGAGAGAGAGAGAGAGAGAGAGAGAGAGAGAGAGAGAAGAGACAGAGAGAGAGAAGAGAGAGAGAGAGAGATGAGACGAGAGAGAAAGAGAGAGAGAGAGAGAGAGAGAGAGAGAGAGAGACCGAGGAGCAGGAAGAGAGAGAGAGAGAGCAGGAGAGAGAGAGGAGAGTGACGAGAGACGGAGAAGAGAGGAGAGAGCTAATGAGAAAAGACGAGTACGGAGAGACACGAGGAGAGAACGGAGAAAGAACGAGCACAAGCGAAAGAATAGCAGAGACAGCGTACAGACTGAAAATAGGGATAACCACAAAGCCAAGCAAGAAATACATACACGCCATAAACACACACATTGCTCCGCATATTAAACTGTATCTCATTCGGCACCCTGTCCCTCGCCTTCATCTGCCCTCTAAGCGCAGTAATATACAATCCTGAGAGCATTATTACTATTAGCTTCCGCCTGCCACACGGGATTCGAGGTTGAGGATGGAAATGCTTGCAGGAGCATGTGGACGAGAGAAGGAAGGTTGGCAGACGGAAAGGCATATGGGAAGGAAGGAGAAGCGGAAGGGCAAGCAAGAGAATGTGCGCGAAGGGGAAAAGAAAGAAGAAGAAAGAGAAGAAGAGAGAGAGAGAGAGAGAGAGAGAGAGAGAGAGAGAGAGAGAGAGAGAGAGAGAGAAGAGAGAGAGAGAGAGAGAGAGAGAGAGAGAGAGAGAGAGAGAGAGAGAGAGAGAAAGAAGAGAAAGAGAGAAAGAAGAGAAAGAGAGAGAGAGAAAGAAAAAGAAGAGAGAAAAGAAAGAAAGAGAGAGAGAGAGAACGCATGAGAGAGCACAACATTAGGGGGAAAAATCCACTCACACAAACACACCGAAAACCGAACGCGAGTTCTCAACCGAAACCGAAAACACAAAACAAAACAAAAAAAAACATCCCAATGACACTTTCACGAAGCAACAAGATCCGAAATGAAGCAACAATGACAAGCAGAGAAGAGGGCTTACACGAGAGAGAAAAATCAGTGAAAGCCAACAGCAGAGGTATTGGGAGAGAGTGAATTATTGAAGCATTCATTATGAAATACATTTGCGTTGGGTGGTTTTAAGCTTGTATCTTTTAAATAATAAATCTCTGGATCTCCCATGAAGAGAAAGAGAGAAAGTGATAGAGAGAGAGAGAGAGAGAGAGAGAGAGAGAGAGAGAGAGAGAGAGAGAGAGAGAGAGAGAGAGAGAGAGAGAGAGAGAGAGAGAGAGAGAGAGAGAGAAGAGAAAGAGAAAGAGAAAGAAAGAGAAAGAGAAAGAGAAGAGAAGAGAAAGAGAAAGAAGAAAGAAAAGAAAAGAGAAAGAAAGAAAGAAAGAAAGAAAGAAGAAGAGAAAGAGAATATCCATAATCGTTTGTACGCATCATGCTTGGCTACAAGAGGATAATCCAACGTGACCGGTAGGTAGCACACGCAGGTAAAGGGCAATTCTCGATTAGTAACAACCTCCAGGTAACAACGGGCAAGGAGACTCTCGAGGAGGACCCAAGGAGGCGGTTGCGCGCCCTCCCCCGGCAGCGGCAGCCGGGGATCGCCATCTGTCTCGCCGGCGGGTACCTGCTCGCCCGCCCCGCCTCGAGTCAAAGAGCCATAAACAACACACAATTCTTCTCCCGATAGTTTATTCTCGGCCGAAAAGAAGCCGACGCAAGTAATTTACGAGAAGTGTATGTGTAAGCGGAGCCAATCAATAAACCTGATGTAGGCCCAGGTAACACTCCCGCGGCTCCCCGCTCACGTGTTCCGACGCCAGGGGCAGTACGGTCGTAAATCCCACCAGAGGACGCAGGAAAGTGGACGTTAAGTGTAGGTGCCGTCACAGTTGCCGCCAAATTTGAGAGAATTTGGCGCGCTTCTGCCATTGTGGCGGCGTGGGACGGAGCGCGGGGAGGGGGGGGAGGGGGGGCACGGGCTTAAATGCTTAACCAGGAATTACAGACAGGGAATTTTGGCTTTCTGCCCAAGCATCTGTGTGATACAGCTTAGTGGCTAAGAACGACCTTTTGAAGAGCTCTTGGTTTATCCTTGTAAGTTTGTTTCAGGCTACGGAGAAATTTATGATCTTGGCGGCCACAGAACCACGCCGACCGGACACGACACACTCTGCAGCAGCAAACGAACTCTTTATAACTTCATAACACCCGAGAGAGAGAGAAAAAAAAAACAACCACGAAAACAGATTATGAAAAAAATAACGTGGTTTCACATTCACGATTATCCTAACCACATCATATATACAAGCCCACCGTTATCTCACTTAACCAAAGCCACTTCGAATCTCAACCCCAGCAGGCTTCCGCGTCCTTTCAACACAGACATAGGCAATATCTCAAAATATCTCTATATCTCTATTTCACAAAAAGCTACAAGCGCTTTGCGATCAGATGGACAACGAACCAGCACGAGACCAGCCGCTCTGCCTATGGGTGGGGCAGTCTGTCATTTAGGGTCTTAGTGTGGTGGTTCTGAAAGTGAGTGAATGAGAGGGAAAGAGAGAGAAGAGGAAGGAGAGGGAGGGAGGAGAGAAGAGAGAGAGAGAGAGACTTCAAGGTCTCGGGCAACCATTAGAGGTGATAATCATAATAAAAGAGGGCTCCTGTACCTTTCTCTCTTTCTCTCTCTCTCTCTCTCTCTCTCTCTCTCTCTCTCTCTTCTCTCTCTCTCTCTCTCTCTCTCTCTCTCTCTCTCTCTCTCTCTCTCTCTCTCACACACACACACACACACACACACACACACACACACACACACACACACACACACACACACACACACACACACACACACACACACACACTTCACATTTTTTTAGTTTTCCGTTTTTAATTGCTTTTTAGGGGTCCATTCCTCGTGCGTAGGCTTATTTTCCTTGTCCCTTCTAATCATAATTACTACTACAATTATCATTAGCATTTACCATCAATCATCATCATAATCACTACACAACATATCAAATTCCCAATTCAGTACAAAACAAAACAAAAAAAAAAAACACGAAAATATAACCCCATTCCGAAACACACAAAAAAAAACAATTTTAAACTCCCCCTCAACCCCCCCCCCCCCCCAAAAAAAAAATATTATATTATATATGTCCCATTCTGATATGAAACGACCATATCCAACATCCTGCATGACCTGTCAGTGTCCACGATCCGGGCCGTGTGTCTGATATCCAATACATACATAAAAATCCGCCCATAAAAAAATATAGAGATAAAAAAAATTAAACCACCGCCACCCGCGAACACCAATATATTGCCACAAATGTCACCCGAAAATAATTTCCTATGCGCGGCTTCAATCTGGAAATGGAGATTGAGGGATTTGGGGCGGGGAGATGGTGGAGAGATGGAGAGATGGAGTGATGGAGAGATGGAGAAATGGGGGGGAGGGGAGCGGGTGATGGTGGACAGATGGAAAAATAAGGGATGGGTGGGAGAGGGAGATGATAGACAGATGGAGAAATGAGGGAGAGAGAGAGCGAGAGAGAGAGCAAGCGAGACCGAGAGAGAGAGAGAAGGGGGGGTAACAGTACAATCCAAAAAGTGAATATACGCAAGACAAGAGTCAGAAATGAAATGGGAAGGCAAAGAGGAGAGAGAGACAGGTGGATAAACACGGCATTACGGGGAAATGGACAAGCCGAGGGGGGAAATGGAGGCAAGAGACGGACGCACAAAGGGGGATATGGAGTTAAAGAGGACAGCGGCAGAGACCACGAAAAAGAAGAGATCACGCGTGGAGGCTCATGGGGGGGGAGGGGGGGCTAGACTCATGGGGAGGGGGGTGTTAGACTCATGGGAGGGGGGTGCTAGATTCATGGGGAAGGGGGTAGATTCATGGGGGAGGGGGCTAGATTCATGGGGGGGGACTAGACTCATGGGGAGGGGGGCTAGACTCATGGGGGGAAGGGGTGCTAGGGGGGGAAGGGGGCTACATGGGAGGAGGGGGTGCTAGATTCATGGGGGGAGGGGGTGCTAGACTCAAGGGGGGAGGGGGTGCTAGATTCATGGGGGAAGGGGGTGCTAGACTCATGGGGGGGGGGGGTGCTAGACTCAAGGGGGAGGGGGGTGCTAGACTCAAAGGGGGAGGGGGGTGCTGCTGGGGGAAGGAGGGTACTAGAATGTGTTACTAGATTCATGGGGGGAGGGGTTATCATGAGGGTAGAAGTGAGTAGATATACTCATAGGAGGACGGGTGTTGGTAGACTCTTAGTGGAACGGGGGTAAATAGACTCATGGGGGAGGATGATATTATACTCATGGAAAAGGCGGGAAGGATAAAGAGACGTGAGAAGGAGAGGAAGGAGAGAGAGGACTTTGGGGAAAAAAAACACATGGGAGGGAAGGGGGGCGTGATGGGGGAGGAAGGGAGGGGTCGTGATGGGGAGGGAGGGGAGGATGGGGAGGGTTCGTGATGCGGGGGGAGGAGGGGGAGGGTTCGTGATGGGAGTGGGATAGGATCAAATGGGGAAGAGAGAGAGAATTTCATGATTTGTGAGGGGAAAGGGTTCCTAATGGGGAAGAGAGGGGTTCAAATAGAGGGAGGAGAGAGGTTCAAATGGGAGAAGGAGAGGGGAACCTAATGGGTGAGGGAGAGGCTTCAAATGGGGGGTAGGGTAGCGCCAGTGAACAAGACGGCTGTCAAGGTCAATCCTATACGCTCCACAACTCTCAACCGGAAGTATTTTTTTTCTGATAGTCAGCTCTCTCGCCATCACCCTCGTTTGGTCCCATCTCATGCGAAGGAGAAGAAAGAAAAAACGACAAAGCAGTAGTTGTAGTTGTAAAATAGAAGGAGAAGAAGAAGTAGGAGAAGATTCCTGATTTCATGATTCAAACCCGGAGAAAACGATTCCTATAGGCCTGTATATATATATATATATATATATATATATATATATATATATATATATATATATATATATATATATATATATATATATATTCATTATATGTATTAGTATTATTTTTATAAAAACAAATAAAAAAATAAGAATAACAAGAAAAAGAACTCAACCTGTGTTAACCACCCACATGATGTACTGCCCCGCCGGTACCTGTAAACATTCCTTAAACAACTCCTTTACCCTAAAATTACCTGGAGTAATTTCTTGAACCCTTTCTCTACTTTCTGCCCTCGTATCCTCTCGCTCCTTACTCCGTTCTCCCTTCTCTTTCTCTCTCTCTATCTATCTATCTCTCTATCTCTATCTATATCTTTAGTATCTTATCTATCTTTATCTCTATCTATCTTTATCTCTATCTATCTTTATCTCTATCTATCTTTATCTATCTCTCTCGTCTCTCGATTATCAATGTCTTCCTCTACCTTCATCCTCACCCTGTTAATATGTTTTACCTTTGCCTGTCTGTCTCCCTGTCTTTATCTTTAAAAATCGACCTGAAGGAAGATCAGAAAGAGGAGGAGGGAGGAGGAGGAGGAGAGGAGGAGGAGGAGGAGGAGGAGGAGAGGAGGAGGAGGAGCGAGGAGGAGGAGGAGGAGAGGAGGAGGAGGAGGAGGAGGAGGAGGAGGAGGAGGAGGAGGAGGAGGAGGAGGAGGAAATCCGGGTCGTCACGAGTGAACATAACGGAAGGCGGCGGAAGTCACCCCCTCCCCTACTTCGTCTCCTCCCCCTTCCCCTCCCGCCCACCACCCTTTACCTCCCTATCCCCTCCTCCCCACCACCCTCTCCCTCCTCCCTCAACCCCTTCCCTCTCCACTGCGCTCAAACCTCTCCCTCCCTCTCTCTTCCCCTCCACTCTAAAACCCTCACTCTCTCCTCTCCCTCCCTCCCACATCCCCCACCACCCCTCAACCCTCTCCCTCCCCATCCCATCTCCCCATCCACCCTATCTTCCCTTCCCCCTTCACCCTCCCCTTCTCCACCTCCCCCCACCCCCACCCACCTCACCCCCACCCCCTACTTCAAAGCATCTCACCGAACAACAGAAAACTCCCAAGACAAGGCGGAGAAAAAGGCGACACGCCCCGACACCGCCTCCGTCCGCGCCCAGGGTTTTTTTTCGCGTCCCTGGGAACTTTCGCGGCCCCGGGTTAATTTTCGCGCGGGGTGGGGGTGGGGGGGGAGATCACAAGCAAATATATGGATAATCAATGAAATGCATAAATAGTGATAATATAATCAAAGAATGCATAAATAGTGATAATCAAAGAAATGCATGAATAGTGATAATATAATCAAAGAAATGCATAAATAGAAATAATATATAATCAAAGAAATGCATAAATAGTGATAATATAATCAAAGAAATGCATAAATAGTGATAATATAATCAAAGAAATGCATAAATAGTGATAATATAATCAAGGAAATGCATAAATAGTGATAATATAATCAAGTAATCATAAATAGTGATAAATAGAAATACCACATAATCAAGGAAATGCATAAATAGTGATAATATAGATAATCAGTAAATAAACGAATGATCAAATAAATATATAGTAAAGATAATTAGCAAAACAAAAGATGATTAGTAAGAACCAATAAATGCAATAAATAAATAAGAATAATCTAATAAAAATGCCCAAATGAATAAGCTAAATAAAAAGAGGTGCACGGGACAGGAAAAACGAGGGAAATGGGAAAAAGGGATGGAACAGATAAATGATGCAAGGCAAGTGAGGCGAAATAAGACAAGACGAAACAAGCGTAACAGAGAAACAAATGGCAAACGAGCGAAAATAAAAGAAAGAAAAGGAATATTAGATACGAGAAAAAAAAGAAAAAGAAGAGAAAAGACAAAAGAGAAGTAGAAAAGAAAAGAACAGAAAAGAGAAAAGAAAGAAAAGAGAAGAAAAGTAGAAAAGAGAAAAAAGAAAAAGAAAAAAGAAGGAGAAAAGGAAGAGAAGTAAGGAGAGAGAACACAGAAAAACAGCAAAGACCGCATACCCTTCGTCTTTCTCAGGGTCTGCAGCGGCGACCCTTGTATAGCGCAGTGGGGGGCGGCGGTGGGAAAGGGGGAAGGGGGGAAGGGGGAGTGGGGGAAAAAGGGGGGAGGGGAAGGGGGAAGTGGGGGGGGAAGCTCAAAATTGTTTCTCTGAGAGTTTGGGGCAGAAATGAGAAGAACCAAAAGGGAGGCAGAAGAGCAGAAGAGAATAAAGTGATGCATGAAAGTGGAGGCCCTTTATAGAAGAGAGGGTTAAGAAAAAATCTGGATTAGATAGGGAGGATGAGTTTGGTCAGGAAGGAAGGGGGGGGAGGGTAGCGAGGAAGACGAAGAGCATTATCAATAAACAAAGAAAAGAAACAAATAATCAATAAAAAAGAAAGAAACAAAATAATCAATAAAAAAAAAGAAACAAAATAATCAAAAAAGAAAAAAAAAAGAAACAGAACAATAATAAAAGAAAAAAACGGATAATCCAAAAAGAAACAGAAGAGAACACATACAAAAAAAGAAAAAAAATGATTGGAAACGCAAACCCAAAAACGCTGTGCAACGCCTTCTCAGCTCGTAACAGTCCATAGACACGTCTCAGGGACCTAATCCCATTTCCTTTTATTAAAAACGAGAAGCGACAACAAATCCAAACACAACAGAAAATGAGAAAAAAAAACAAAAAGACGATACAAAACGAAAAAAAAAATAATCCATTTTGTCAACAACAAAAAAATAATAATAAATCCAATTTCAAAAAAGACCGCGTTAAAAAAAATCTCAACGAAAAAAATCCAATTTCGCATTAAACGCATTAAAAAAAGCATCACACCTGCAGACAAAAAAAAAAAAAAAAACATTACCCTCCCCACACCATCACACTAAGACCAAAGACAGAAAACCAAGCACAAAGACCCAGACGGCGACACCGACGAGGCAATCGCTTCTGGCCGGGAAATGCCATTACTAACGGGACGATTGCTGGGCACAGGAGCGCTTCCCTCCAGAGATTATTTTGCTTTTCACGGATGACCCGCGGAGACGCTTTGCTTGCGGGGGATCGTGCCATACGTACACGCATGCATACATACATACATACATGCATGCACACATGCATACATACTATATATATATATATATATATATGCATACATGGATATATGCATGCATACAAAGATACATACATACATTTACACACACACACACACACACACACACACACACACACCACACACACACACGCACACACACACACACACATACACGCACGCGCACACACACACACACAACACACACACGCACACACGCACACACACACACACACACACACACACACACACACACACACACACACACACACACACACACACACACAACGCACACACACACGTACACGTACTCGCACTCACATTCGAACACACACACACACACACGTTTTTATTTTGCATTCTTTCTCTGACATTTTCTTTTCTTTTTTTGTTAGTCTGAACCCAACGCCGACACAGACACAATCAAACGTTTCATTTAATCAAAAACCAACCATTAACCTACACCTGTTCAAGACCGCAAAATATAAGCTAAATAAGAGGAAATAGAAAAAAAACGCCTACAAATTAAACTCCTGACCTATCCCCCATCTCTATCTCCCTCTCCCTCCCTCCTATCCCCCATCTCTGTCTCCCTCTCCTCCCTCCTATCCCCCATCTCTGTCTCCCTCTCCCTCCTCCTGTCCTCCTCCCTCTCCTCCTCTCTCCCCTGCCTCTCCCTCCTCCTCCTCTCGTCTCTCTGTCTCCCTCTCCTCCCCCTCTCTTCTCTCCTGACCTATCCCCTCTCTATCTCCTCTCCTCTCCTCCTCTCTCCTCTCCCTCTCTCTCCGTTACCGTTATGATCGCACATGCCTTACAAAATGAAGCGATAAAAGAAAAAAAGGAGAAAAACGATAAAAAAAGGTCAAGAAAAAGTATATAACTTCTCATGTCATTCTTGCGGAGATGTACATTTCGTGCCCGGAAGTTACTGGGGCATTTTACTTTTTCTCTCGTTTTTTCGTTTTTTTCGTTTTTTTTTTCTTTTCTTTTCTTCAGAACAGGTTCATCCGTGACTTTCTGTTTTGGTCTCATTATCGGTCTGTTTCTCTGTTCGTCCTGAGTCCGCAATTATAGCAATTCATGCCTTCATTTCCTCTCTCTCTCTCTCTTTCTCTCTCTCTCTCTCTCTCTCTCTCTCTCTCTCTCTCTCTCTCTCTCTCTCTCTCTCTCTCTCTCTCTCTCTCTCACTCTCTCTCACTCTTTCTCTCACACTCTCACTCTTTCTCTCACTCTTTCTCTCTCTTCTCTCTCTGCTCTGATAAATACACAACATAACTTCGCTGACCTTGTGTTTACTTGAGATACATCAAAAAGATCCCGCAAATAAAGACTCGGAAGAAAGAAAAATTAGAAAGACAAAGACAGAGAAAGAAAAAGAAAGAAAGAGGAAGAGGAAGAGAAATAGTAATAAAATATAGAAATTGAAAGAAAAGGAGAATGAAAAAGAGGAACAAAAATAGAGATGGAAATTGAAAGACAAAGACAGAGAAAGAAAAAAAGAAAGAAAGAAAGACGTAGAGGAAGAGAAATAGAAATAAGAGATAGCAATTGAAAGAGAAGAATGACAAAGAGGAATAGAAAAAGAAAAGGAAATTGAGAAAAACAGGAAATAAAAAAATAAAAAAAGAGGAAGAGAAATGGAAATAGATATAAAAATAAAATAGAAGCAGAAAGAAAAAGAAGAAAAAATAAAAATGGAATGAGAAACGGAGAGGGTCATCATTTCCACGAAGGATTCAAAGATCTATATCTTATTCTGTTCTTCTTATCTTTCTTTCATTTCTTTCTCCATTTCTTCCCTCATTCCCCATTCCTATTCCCTCATTTATTCATGCTTTTCTCCTTTTATCTCCCTCCATTTGTTCCCTCTCATCTACCCACCGTCTCTCAGATCCGTCTGGATATAAGAATAGAAAAAAAACATAAAATAGAAAGAAAAGTAAACAACAGGAAAAAAAAAACTAAAAAAAGATACCTATTTCACGCTTAGCGGGATTCCTATCAAGAGGAAAATGATAAATAATAAGCAACGTAATACATAATAAGCAACTGTGTAAGCAACGAGATCCCCCTATCCCTCTCCCCGTCCCCCGTCCCAATCCCCCCTTAGCATCCACGGGCGCCTCCATCCAACCGGGAAGAGGAAGTGTTGCGGTGGAAAGAAAAAGCTAAATTTTAGAGCAATGCATGATCGCATACATACGTAAATACGTATGTGCTTTTACATAGACTGACAAACCGGAACAGACAGACATAGACATAGACAGACAGACAGACAAAGAAACGGACTCACCACACAAACACACACCCACATCCACACACCCACACCCCACCACACCAACAAACCAAACAAAAATGGCCATTGTAAAAAGGACACAACACCTATAGGCCTACGGAAGTTGCCGTGGCCCCCCCCCCCCACCGTCAGAAGAAGGGGCGCCGCTTTTCCCCAGCCTCGAGGGACGCCCGTGTTAGGTGTAAACGAGAGAAAGATCCGAAGATGTATGGAGGGATTTAGGTAAGGGGAGGGGAGGGTAGGGAAGGGATGGGGATGAGGGGGGAGGGTAAGGAAGATGGAGGATAGAAAGGGAGAGAGAAACAAATACCAAATAATAATAATAATGATAATAATAATAATAACAATAACAATAATAATAATACGAAAAAAATGTGACACAAACACAAACACAGAAAATACAACACGAGAAACGAATAACGAATAAAAAACTAAAGTAACTGAGAAAGAAAATCGGAAGACACCAAAACCAGCAACAAACAAACGGGAAAAAACACAAACATGTGTTCTACAAGTTTCCGAGCAACAACAGCAATCGCCAGGGAAGCAGACCGTGGGACAACATGCACTGAACATGAATGAGGAAGTGTGAATGTCAGCTGTTTTGGTCTCGGATGATGCTGTGGGATGCTGCGGTGATACAAGAGGGAGGGGGATACAGAAGGAGGTGAGAAGGGGGAATGGGAAAGGAGGGAGAGAGGGGGATGAGAAAGGAAGGGCAGAGGAAGAAGGGAGAGAGGGGAATGGGAAAGGGAGAGGGAAGGAGACAAGAGAGGAAGGGGAGAGGGAGAGAAGAAGGAGAAAGGGAAGGGGAACACAAAAAAACGCGCGCGCGCGCACACACACATACAAGCACACGCACGCACGCACGCACCTGCCCTCCCCAACAGACACAAGAGATGCTTCCTGCCTCAGCCACCGTTACGTGGAAAGAGAACAGAAAGAGAAAGAGAAAAGAAATCGTGTGTCAATCCAATCCATTTTCCTCCACTCTCTTCGCAGGTGAGGGAGACTCGTGACACTTTATCCGATAAACAGAGCGAGAACGGAAAAGAAAAAGCCAGTGGGAGAATGGCGGAGAGAGAGAGAGAGAGAGAGAGAGAGAGAGAGAGAGAGAGAGAGAGAGAGAGAGAGAGAGAGAGAGAGAGAGAGAGAGAGAGAGAGAGAGAGAGAGAGAGAGAGAGAGAGAGAGAGAGAGAGAGAGAAGAGAGAGAGAAAGAGAGAAGAGAGAGAGAGAGAGAGAGAGAGAGAAGAGAGAGAAGAGAGAGAGAAGAGAGAGAGAGAAGAAAGAAAGAAAAGAGAAAGAAAGAAAGAAAGAAAGAAGAAAGAAAGAAGAGAGAGAGAAAGAAAGAAAGAAAGAAAGAAAGGAAAGAAAGAAAGAAAGAAAAGAAGAAAGAAAGAAAGAAAGAGAAAGAGAGGAAACAGACACACATACCAGACCACAATGCAGTTCCACCAACCACCTCCTCCCTCCCCCCTCAACCTACACACGCCCACCCACCACCCACCGCCCACCACCTAAACGATGTCCGCCTCCGCCTGGTCGTGGGTAAGCGCGCGGCGGTCACGACCCGGCCGCGACGACGGAGCCACCTCACGAAGCGCCGTGACGACCCCTCGCTTTGCCCCGGCGTCGTGGTAGCCTGAGGGGAGGTTGGGGGAGCCGGGATGGGGTGGGGGGAGGTTGGGGAGCAGGGAGGGGATGGAGGGAGGTTGGAGAGCAGGGAGGGGGGCATTGGGAGCAGGGAGGGGGATGGGGGTGATTGGGGAGCAGGGAGGGGAGGACGGAGGTTGGGGAGCAGGGAGGGGGGGGGGGAGGGGGGAGCAGGGAGGGGAAGGGGGAGGTAGGGGATCCAGGAGAGGAAGGGGGCGGTTGGGGAGCAGGGAGGGGAAGGGGGAAGTTGGGGAGCAAGGGAGGGGGAGAGGGAGGTTGGGGAGCAGGGAGGAGACCCAGGAGGGGAAAGATTGGAGGGCAGGGAGGGGGGAGGGGAGAAGAAGAGCATAGCAGGGAGGGGGTTAAAGCGGCAGGGGGAAGAAGACTACCCAGGGGAAATGATCAACAAACGGACGTGACACGATGAGAGCTCCCCGCTCCCCCCCCTCTTGTTCCTTGGGGCATGGGAGGAGGAGGGAGGCGGGAGAGAAAGAGAGAAAGATAAAGTTGCAACAAAGCAGTGCCAAGCAGAAGAAAGGCGAAATCAACAGAGAAAAGGGAGGAGGAGACTCCAAGAATACAGAAAAAATGCGGGAAAAAACTTCCGTAATATCATTACAAGAAAAAGAAAAAAAAAAAAAAGAAGTGATGAAACACACACAAGTGAAAAGACAAACGACAACACCGAGAAAAAAAAAGAAAAAGAAAACAGCAATAATATGAAATACAGAAGAGGGAAAAAAAGGGAAAAAAACCCTGACCCAAAATAAAAAAGGAGGAGGAGGAGGAGCAGGGAGGAATACAGAACAGCTCAGAAGGAAAAGGAACAAAAAGAAAAAAGACTTCGAACAAGAGGCGAAAATCCAAAAAATATTTCCGACCGACCTCAGCCATTTTTCATTCTTCCGAACTTGAGCATTCGTAAGACCAACGCGGAATTTCATCAATATGACCACCTGTGAACCCTAAAACATTATTTTTTGTCCTTCACCTTTTTCATGTTCGAAAATAAACTTTGGCTGAAAGTTTTTTTTTTCTTTGTTATTTATTTCATATTTAAAAAATAAACTATGATTTTAGACTTTTCTTCTCGTCCTTTTCATGCCAAAGTATAAACTATGATCTAAAATATTTCTTCTTTTTCATGTTCGAAAATAAACTCTGATCTGAATTTTATTTCGCGCTTTTTGGTTTTCGTAAAAATATGTCATTGAGATTGGCAGATGAAGAAAGAAAGAAATATGAAAAAATATGGCCACTGCTACGGTCACGTGACCAGAGTGTGATGCTATTTCAGCTTTTAAAAAAATGTCAAACTCTGCGAGGTAAATGAAAGCATTTTGGACAAAATATTGAGAAAAAAATATATAAAAAAGGCGAAATCCCGAGCACAATACGGCGGCAATGAGGCATAGAAAGGAGAAGAAACAAAAATAGACTTAAAAAAAAGGCAAAGCCACAAGATCCGGATAAAAGATGAAAGAGAAAACGATAATTGGCCTCCTCCCGCCAAAACGTCTCTCGCGGAGTGGCACTGACCTTGCCAGATGATGTGTCACTGTCAAGCGGAGGTTAGTGACACACGTGCGCGGGCGTGACAAGAGGCAGGTGGTGGATACGCCATCGTCACTCCCCCCCCCCCAACTCCCTACTCCCCCTCCTCTCCCCCCACTCCACCCCCACCCGCCCCCCGCCACTACCTTCGCCTTTTCTGCGTCCAATGAACTAGCCACTTCGCTTCCTCGCCCCGAAACGCCCTTAATGGCCGACGGAAAGCATGCATTACTACTACCGTTAACAAACATTCTATCTCCTCTTTCTCTCTCTCTTTTTTTCTCTTCCTCTCCTCTCACTTACTCCTCTCTTCTCTTCTCTCTCCTCTCCTCGCCTGTCCTGTCCTATATTTTTTCTGTCTCTCTCTCTCTCTCTCTCTCTCTCTCTCTCTCTCTCTCTCTCTCTCTCTCTCTCTCTCTCTCTCTCTCTCTCTCTCTCTCTCTCTCTCTCTCTCTAATGAAGTCTGTCTCTGTCTGTCTGTGTCTGTGTAGATCTCTCTCTGTCTGTTTGTCGGCCTGTCGGTCTCTTTCTCTCTGTCTGTCTGTGCCTCTCTTTGTAAAATGAAACTTTCACAATAGGTGCATAATAAAACGTGACGTTTCGGGTAGTGTCCATCTCCTCTTCGGGCGCTGTTTTTACTCCATCCAAAGGCCTTTGAACAAACTCGAAACGTCACGTTTTATTCCGTTCCCATTGTGGCGGTTTCATTCTATCATTTGTGCAAACATTCCTGTCTTTGTATTTTTGAACCTCGTGTCTCCCTCCTTCTCTATTTCTCTTCCCTTCTGCTACTTCCTCTTCTCCCTTCATTATCCTCGCCACCTCTCCCTCTCTCCCCCATCCTTTATCAGTGTTGCTATATCATATTCCCAGTGATATGCCCCATACTGTACAGAAATGCTCGAATGCGAAAAGCTTCTATAATGCAAAAGAAAAGTAAAAATCAATGAAAAACAGAACAAAACTGAAAACATATGGGATAAATATCGTAGACATAATACAGGACTAATAATGTATTAATTGTACCTCATGTCTCTCTCTCCCTCCCTCACTATTTCTTTTCCCTTCTGCTACTTCCTCTTCCTCCCTTCATTATCCTCGCCACCTCTCCCTTTCCCTCCCGTCCTTTATCAGTGTATCTATATCATACTCCCAATGATATCTTCTCGCGCTGCTATTGAACTAAACAAAACAAAGAACTAAACAAAACAAAATGAAGTGTCATGCCCCATACTGTACAGAAACGCCGGAACGAGAAAAGTTCTATAACGCACAACAATAGTAAAAAAATCAATGAAAAACTAAACAAAACTAAAAATATATGGGATAAATACCGTAGTCATTATACACGACTAATAATGTATTAATCTGCGCAAGGGGAAGCAGATGACTCACATTCGCTTCACTCTCTTCATTTGGAATATCGAATCTCATCAAATCACCCTCCCCCCCTCCCCTCTCCCCACCCCCCACCCCCCCCAGGACGCCCATAAACCTCCCCCGCATTCACCTTGACGAGTCTCCCAGGCGTGGATTCGCACCTTGCCGCATCCCCTTCTTCCTTTCTTCCTTTTCTCCTTCCTTCTCTATTCTTTTTTTACTTCCCTTTCCAATCTTTCTTTTTCCTTCCTTCCTTCCTTCCTTCTCTTTCCTCTTTCATTTTTTTTCCATCCCTCCTTCCTTCCTTCTTTCCATTCCTTCCTTCCTTCCTCATTTTTTTTTATCTCCCTCCTTTCTTTTTTCTCCCCCCTTTCCATCTCCTCTTCCATCCATTCTCCTCCCCCCCTCCTCTCCCCTCCCTCCCCTCCCTCCTCTTCCTCCTCCTCCTCTCCTCCCTCCTCCCCCATGGCGTTCCCTTCACACGCGCCGTTCGCACCTACAAACCGGAAACGACCCATACAGACACACATAATACCTGCATACATTCCTCTATCTTCAGAGCCTTAAAATAATATGGCAGCCAAAACTAATTAAAAGTTTCGAATTTATCTGTTTAGTGTGTGTTTGTGTGTTTATACATAATATACATATATATATATATATATATATATATAATAATATATAATTATATATATATATATATATATATATATATATATATATATATATATATAATATATATATAAGAGAGAGAGAGAGAGAGAGAGAGAGAGAGAGAGAGAGAGAGAGAGAGAGAGAGAGAGAGAGAGAGAGAGAGAGAGAGAGAGAGAGAGAGAGAGAGAGAGAGAGAGAGAGAGAGAGAGAGAGAGAGAGAGAGAGAGAGAGAGAGAGAAGCAAGCAAACAGAGGAAGATAAGCACACACTTCCATTCATAAATATAAATCATTTACGCAAACAAACACAAAAGCGGATACACTAACAATTACAAACACGCCCACGCACCAATCCACCCGAACGCGGAACACCGTCCCAAATCTAGCCTCACGCCCTCACCCCCCACCCCTCCCTCACGCCCTCACCTCCCCCCTTCCTCACGCCCTCATCTCCCCCCCATCCCTCCCACCCTCACCCCCACACAACTTAATTGAGACGTCTACCTGCTCAATACCCCCCCCCCCGCGTCATCCTCCAACCCCCACCCCCACCCCCACCCACGCTTGATTCACCTGATCTCCGGCTCCCTGTCGTACACAAGGGAGCCGGTGGAGGAGGATAGGGGGGGGGGATGGGGATGAGGGGAGGGGTGGAGGGAGGGATGCCAGAGGATGGGCGGAGAAGGAAAAGGGAAGAGAGGGGAGGGGGGAGGAAGGGAGAGGGGAGGGGAGGAAGGGAGGAGGGGAGGAGGAGGAAGGGAGGGGGAAAGAGGTCAAGGGGCCAGGTCAGGTCTGGGGTCACGTTATCCAAACCCCACGGTCCCCCTCTGCCCCCCAATCTACCCCCATTATTAAATAAGACTAATTG
>NW_020868631.1:201876-206876 GCF_003789085.1 Penaeus vannamei | reverse complement strand
GAAGAAGAGGAGGAAGGAAGTGATACCTCCTGACATATTCTCTCCCGACAGACGACCCGGAAAAAATGGATGAGGAGGAGGAGGAGGAGGAGAGGACGAGAAGGAGGAAGAAGAAGAAGAGGGGGAGGAGAAGGAGGAAGAAGAAGAAGAGGAGGAAGGAAGTGATTCCTCCTGACATATTCTCCCGACAGACGACCCGGAAAAAATGGATGAGGAGGAGGAGGAGGAGGGAGAGGACGAGAAGGAGGAAGAGGAAGAAGAAGAGGACGAGGAGGAGGAAGAAGAAGAAGAGGAGGAAGGAAGTGATTCCTCCTGACATATTCTCTCCCGACAGACGACGACCCGGAAAAAATGGATGAGGAGGAGGAGGAGGAGGGGAGGGACGAGAAGGAGGAAGAAGAAGAAGAGGACGAGAAGGAGGAAGAAGAAGAAGAGGAGGAAGGAAGTGATTCCTCCTGACATATTCTCTCCCGACAGACGACCCGGAAAAAAAATGGCCCAAGAAACGTCTTGAGGAAGAAAACTATTCATTCAAAAGTTTATCGAAGTTATCAGTGTGCAAATTCTCTCCTTCACCCATGGGGGAAATAACCCACAGGGGAAGGAGTGTGACTTTCATCGGAGGATTTCCAAGGAGGAGGAGGATGGGGAGGAGGAGGAGGAGGGGGGAGGAGGAGAGAAGAAGGAGGAAAGGAGGAGGGGGGGAAGAAGAAGGAGGAGGAGAAGGAAGGATTTGAACGTCTTTTGTCTCTCGGGGATTCCAGTCGGGGAAGAAGAAGAAGAAGAGGAGGAGGAGGAGGAGAGAGAAGGAGGAGGAGGAGGAGAAGGGAGAGGAGGAGGAGGAGAAAAAGAAGGAGGAGGAGGAAGGATTTGAACGTCTTTTGTCTTTCGGGGTTTCCAGTTGGGGAAGAAGGAGGAGTAGGAGGAGAAGAAGAAGAAGAAGAGGAGGAGGAGGAGGAGGAGGAGGAAGGATCTGAACGTCTTTTGTCTCCCGGGGATCTTGCAGCATTAGAAGGCCGTGTCGTTAGTGGAGAGAGAGAGAAAGAGGACTTGGCGAGGCTACTTTTCAGGGTCTTCGTTTCCTCTTCCTTTTTCTCTTTCTCTTGGTGTCTGTCTGTCTAGGTTCTGTCTCTCTCTCTCTCTCTCTCTCTTCTCTCTCTCTCTCTCTCTCTCTCTCTCTCTCTCTCTCTCTCTCTCTCTCTCTCTCTCTCTCTCTCTCTCTCCTCTCTCTCTCTCTCTCTCTCTCTCTCTCTCTCTCTCTCTCTCGTAAGATGCTGGTCTAGCAATCTTGCGGACCTGCGTTCAATCCCACGCCCGGCCAGTGAATGGTAACCCCGGCCATTCCTTGCACACAGGGGGTGATTTGGGCAAAATAAAACAGACAGTATGCCACAGCAAAGAATATCCATTGTAACAAATGGAATTAAAATTAAATCTTTAAATCTCTATCTATCTATCTATCTATCTATCTCTATCTCTATCTCTATCTCTATCTCTATCTCTCTCTCTGTCCGTCTGTCTGTCTGTCCCTCCTCTCTATATATATCTGTCTATCAATTATCTATCTTCTATCAATTCATCTATCTGTCTATCAATCAATCTCTGTCTGTCTTTAATTATCTCTCTGAGTGTGTCTGTACGTGTGCATACTTACACATAAGTAAATAAGATAACCCAACCCGTCCACTCAACTCATCCCCAGCCATGCAGACAGTCAAAGCCAAAGCCAAAGCCAGCAGAGCAAAATAGAGCAAACCAGAGCAAATTAGAGCAAGGTAGAGCAAATCAGATTAGAACAGAGCAAATTAGAGCAAATCAGATCAAAACAGAGAGCAAAACAGAGCAAATTAGAGCAAATCAGATCAAAAACAGAGAGCAAACCAGAGCAAATTAAAGCAAGGTAGAGCAAATCAGATTAGAACAGAGCAAATCAGATCAAAACAGAGAGCAAAATAAAGCAAACCGGGGCAAATTAGAGCAAATCTGTTCTAAACAGAGAGCAAAACAGAGCAAAATAGAGCAACCAAGAGCAAATTAGAGCAAACCAGACCAAGAGCAAATCAGAGAGCAAATTAGAGAAAGGTAGAGCAAATCAAATCAGAACAGAGCAAAGTAGAGTAAAACAAAGTAAAATAGAGCAGATCAGACCAAAGTAGAGCAGATCAGAGCAAAGTAGAGCAAACCAACCAAGTCAGAGCAAAATAGAGAGCAGATCAGACCAAAGTAGAGCAGATCAAACCAAATCAGAGCAAAATAGAGCAAAGTAGAGCAAACCACACCAATCCAGAGCAAAGAGCACAGTAGAGCAAATCAGAGCAAAATAGAGCAGATCCGACCAAAGTAGAGCAAACCAGATCAAAATAGAGCAAACCAGACCAAATCAGAGTAAATCAGAGCAAAGTAGAGCAAAACAAAAGCAATTAGAGCAAGGTAGAGCAAATCAGATCAGAACCAGGCAAAACCAGAGCAAAGTAGAGTAAAGCAGAGCAAAATAAGAGCAAACACACCAAATCAGAGCAAATGACCAGATCAGACCAAAGTAGAGCAGATCAACCAAATCAGAGCAAATCAGAGTAAAGTTCCGACCTTCCAGCCGACAACGAAACTCCTCCCCGACTCGACCTCCTGTGTGTGTGTGTGTGTGTGTGTGCTTTCCCCTTCGGCACGTGTGCCCTCCCCCACACCCCTCCTTCTCCCCCCACCCCCCCACCCCTCTTCCCCGCCCCGTGCACACCAGCTGACAAACTCCTGACAGGATAATTGCAATATTGCTGCTTGAAATGACTTGGTCAGTTCTTGCGAGGTGGAGCTAGACCCACTGAGGGACCTCCGCGCGGGCTGGGTTTCTGTGGAGGTTGACCGTCAGGAGGTTAGCGAGAGGGGGTTGGGATGCTTTCTCTCTCTTGTCTGTCTGTCGATTTATGTTTCGTTTTTTTTCTTTCTCCCCTCTCTTCTTTCTCTTTCTCTTTCTCTTCTCTTCTCTTTTCCTCCTTTATCTCTTTCTCTTTTCTTCTTCTCTTTCTCTTTCTCATTCTCTTATCTCTTTTCTCTTTCTCTTTCCTCTCTCTCTCTCTCTCTCTCTCTCTCTCCTCTCTCTCTCTCTCTCTCCTCTCCTCTCTCCTCTTTCTCTATCTGTCTGTCTGTTGTTGGTCTTGCAATACATGCATGCATGCATACAACACACACACAAACACACACACACAAACAAAACACGACAAACCAACACCGCACACACACGCACTCACACACACACACACCACACAACAGCACGCAAGACAGAAGCACACCCAAAAAAAGGGCTTAAAATTAACAAAACATCAAGCACAAGAAATTCCATTTTCCATCTCCGGCCCCCCACGGCTCTCCCCCCCCCCCGCCCCTCTCCCCCGACCCGCCCCCCTTTCCGCACCGACCCCCCGCCCCCCACCCCCCCCATTGGCGCAGGTTTCCTGGCATACGACGGGTACGATGCGGGTGCTGATGGCGTCGACTTCGGTGAGATTCGACAAGATTAGTTAAACAAACTGCTGATTGGGCGGACTGCAAATAAGGGACCGTCTTCGCTTTCTCTCTATCTATCTATCTATTCATCTGTTCTTCATGTGTTCTTCAATTTCTTGCTCTTCCTCTTTATCTATCTATCTATCTATCTTCCTATTTCTTGCTTTCTCGCTCGTCTCTCTTGCTCTCTCTCTTGCCTCTCTCTCTTCTCTCTTCTCTCTCGTCTTCCTCTCTCTCTCTCTCTCTCCTCTCTCTCTTCTCTCTCATTCTCTCTCTCTCCTCTCTCTCTCTCTCTCCTCTCTCTCTCTCACCGTCTCTCTCTCTCTCCCTCTGCTCTCCTTCTCTCCCCATCTCATCTCCTCCGTCTCTCTCCTCTCTCTCATATCTCTCTATCCCTCCTCCTTCGTCATCCCTCATCTCTCTCTCCCATCCGTTTTCCTTTTCTCTCTCTCCTTCTCTCTCTCACTCCTCTTCCCGTCTGCTCTCTTTCCCTCTCCTCCTTCTGTCTCTCTCTCATCCTCTCTTTCCTCTCCTATCTCTTCTCCCTCTTGCCTTTGTTTTCATTCAACTTTGTATCTCGAAATTTACCAATTTCTCTCTTCTCTCTCTCTATCTCTCTCTCTCTTCTCTCTCTCATTCTCCTCTCTCTCTCTCTCTCTCTCTCTCTCTCTTCTTCTCTCTGTCATCTCTCTCTCTATTGCTCTCTCTCTCTCTCTCTCTGCTTGTTTTTCATTCAACTTTTGTATCTCTTAATTTACCAATTTCTCTCTCTCTCTCTCTCGTCTCTCTCTCTCTCTCTCTCTCTCTCTCTCTCTCTCTCTCTCTCTCTCTCTCCTCATCTCTCTCTTCTCTCTTCTTCCCCTCTCTCTCTCCCTCCTCTCCCTCTCCCTCTCCTCTCCCTCTCCCTCTCCCTCTCCCCTCTCCTCTCTCCCTCTCTCTCTTCCTCTCTCACTCTTGCTTTGTCCTTCATTCAACCTTTGTATCTCTTAATTTACCAATTTCTCTTAACCATTTCCCTATTCGCATTCACTTCAACTTGTCTCTCTTTCTCATTTTTCTTTCTATCAACATTCGCTTCCCTTCCCTTTGCTTCTTCCCTCCTTCGTTAACGGTGTTTCCTTTGCCTCCGGAAGGTTTAAGCTTTAATCTTGATCCTTAACTTTATTCCAGTCATTTAGTTAACCGTGTTCTTATTTTTTCTGGTTGTTGTTGTTGTTGTTGTTTTTTTTGTTTTTGTTTTTGTCTTTCTTTCTTTTTTTGTGTTTTTGTTGTTGTTTTTGTTTTGTTTTGTTTTATCTTTTTTTCTTTCTCTTTTTTTTTGTGATTTGTTGTTTTTTGGTTTTGTTTTTTTTCTTGTTTTTTTTTCTTTCTCTTTCTTTTTTTTTCGTTTGGATGAAAGAAAAATTTGTCTGGTGTCATTTCTTCGTTGTGTCTTGTTTTCCATTTTACGTTGATTGTAGCATATCTTTCCTCTTCTTCTTTCTCGGTCTGTTTATCTA
>NW_020868631.1:166158-190950 GCF_003789085.1 Penaeus vannamei | reverse complement strand
CTCCCTCCTCGCCCTCCCTCCCTCCCCTCCCTCTCCTCCTCTTTCCCTCTGCTCTCTCTCTCTCTCTCTCTCTCTCTCTCTCTCCTCTCTCTCCTCTCCCTCTCTCTCTCTCCCTCTCTCTCTTCCTCTCTCTCTTTCCCTCTCTCTCTTTCTCCTTCTCTCTCTCCCTTCTCTCTCTCTCTCTCTCTCTCTCCTCTCTTCTCTCTCTCCTCCATCTCTCTCTCTCTCTCTCCATCTCTCTCTCTCCCTCTCACTCTCTCTCTCCTCTCCTCCCTCTCTCTCTCGTATTTGGAAGTTCCCGTATGTTCACTGCCGAGATAACGTCCTTGCCTGAGAATTGTGGGTCTCTCGACCTCTCTTTCCTAGCTTATGAATTGCTTTTACAGTGTGTGTTGTGCCGTGCTGTGTATATGTGTGTGTGTGTGTGTGTGTGTGTGTGTGTGTGTGTGTGTGTGTGTGTGTGTGTGTTGTGTGTTGTGTGTGTGTGTGTGTGTGTGTGTGTGTGTGATGTATGTGTATGTGTGTGTTTATGTATCTGTGTGTGTGTCAGAGATAGAGAGAAAGAAAGAAAGAAAGAAAAAGAAAGAGAGAGAGAGAGGAAGAGCGGGAAAGGGGAGATAAAAAAGAAGAGGGGAGGGTGAGTAAGAGCGAAAATCAGAAAAAAACAGATCGAAAAAAAAATGAAAGCACGAAAATTCTAAATCATCAGCCCCTTTGTTTAAAAAAGGAATCCTTATTGACATTATGCTGATACAAGTCGTCTTAAGCCTTATCCTGAAGAAACACAAACACCGAGATTGTTTGTAATCTCAATAAAAGGAAATTATTTTTACGAGTATATCTAGCTCCAGCTGACGGTTCATATCATTATGATTATATTCGTCTTAAGTCAACAATGACCTTTTTTCAAGTTTAATTCACTACCGGAATCCATCTTTTTCATTTCTCGATATAATGAAGCCAAGTGCCTTTGCAAGACCTGTTCATATTGCTGGAATGACAATCTAACTTCTTTGTATTCAAATGAGATTTCTTCTAAGCTTTGAATTCGTGTTTGTTTGTATCTTTTTTTTTTTCTTTTTTTTCTTTTTTTTCCCCTTAATGACATTATTCATCCGTTTCTGTTTGGTTTGATTTCGTTTTACGTCGTTTTTGCTTCTCGTTTTCAAGTTCCTGTTAACGTTGTGGACTTTACGAATGAAACAACATTGTGGCAACTGATCTAAACAATATGGAAAACTTATTATAATCTTCTGCTTGATTTCTTTCTTTTCATTTATTTATTTATTCTCATTTATTCATTTCGGGTTAAAACTAAAGCTCTTAATGAGTTACGTGTTATATTTCAGATTTTGTTTACTATTATTTTGTTATTTCCTTTGTCATCATTATTTTGATATTATTCTGTCTACTACATTTATTATCACCATTATTTCTATGCCATTCCCTTTACTCCAATTATTTCTATACCATTATTTTACTCCAGTAATTTCTATCCAGTATTTCTAACAACCTTTTTTTATTACCTTTTATCAGTGAACTAAACAACTAAGTCAACGAAGCCATTAATGTGTCTCCTGACTCTCCTTGTAGTAATATCCGGGTTGTAAAAACATCCGAACTTTACAACATATTGCTTTCATTAAAACAAAAAAGTTCTGCTATTGCGAATGATACAATTAAAAGTAATCTGCGGTTTCGAAATCCTTCTCGGGGAAAACCTCTTATTCTGTTCCTTCTTTTGAACGTTTGTGGGTTATCCGTTCTACTTCCGTCCCTCCTCTTGCCCTCCCCCCCCTTCCCTCCTTCGGTCCTGTGGTGCCTTCTCCCGGCCTTCCCTTTCCCTCCTTCGTCCTCTGGGTGCCCTCTCCGGCCTCCCCCCCTTCCCTCCTTCGGTCCTGTGGTTTTCCCCGGCCTCCCTTCCCTTCCCTCCTTCCCTCCTTCGGTCCTGTTTGTCCTTCTCCCGCCCTCCCTTCCTCCCTCGGTCCTGTGGTTCCCCATTCCGGCCTTCCCCTTTCCCTCCTTCGGTCCTGCGGTGCCCCTCCCGCCCTCCCCTTCCCTCCCTCTCGGTCCTGCGGTGCCCCTCCCGCCCTCCCCCTTCCCTCCTTCCCTCCTTCGGTCCTGTGGTTCCCCATCCCGACCTTCCCCCTTCCCTCCTTCGGTCGTGTGGTGCCCCCTCCCGACATTCCCCTTCCCTCCTTCGGTCCTGTGGTGACCCCTTCCTCCCCTTCCCTCTCGATTCGGTAGCCTCCCCCTTTTGGTGCAGTATCTCCACTTCTCCCCTTCGGTCCAGTATCTCCCCCCTAACACTTTTCCCCCAAAAAAAACTCTCCTCTACCCCTCTTTTCACCCCCAAACTTCCCCTCTACCTCCTTTTTCACCCAATACCTCCCCATACCCCCCCCTTTTCACCCCAATACCTCCCCTCTACCTCCTTTTTTGCCTCAATATGCCCTCTTCCTCCCCGTCAGCCAAGTACCTCCCCCCCTACCTTCTTTTCGCCCCCAAAACCTCCCCCCTACCCCCCTTTCCACCCCAATACTTCCCTCTCCTCCCTCTTTTCACCCCAAACCCTCCCCTCTACCTCCTTTTTCACCCCAATATCTCCCCCCAACATCCTTTTCACCACCTTCCTCCCCGTCGGCCAAGTACTCCCCCCTACCCCCTCTTTTCACCCTCAATACCTCCCCTCTCCCCCTCTTTTCACAAAACCTCCCCTCTACCTCCCCCCCCCCTTCCTCCCGCCGGCCCAGCACCTCTCCCCCGCGCTAGATCTGTGTGGGAGGGAATCCTAAGCCCCATCACATCCCGAGGAAAATGTTCTTCCACTTGATGAAGGCCGAAAGGACACAATGTGATTCCGAGAACGAAGTTCGTCTCGTCGGGAAGGCTCCTGGAGATGGGAGCGTTCGGGGAAGGATAAAAATAAGACGGGGAGGGAATGGGAAGGAGGGAGACAGCGGGGGAGAAGGAGGGAGACAGCGGAGGGAGAGGAGAAGGAGAGACAGCGGAGGGAGACAGGAGGGAGAAGGAGGGAGACAGCAGGGAGGGAGACAGCGGAGGAGAGAAGGAGGGAGACAGCGGGAGAGAAGGAGGGAGGAAGTATGTACGACAAATGTAAATGATTTACGACAAATATGAGCTATGTACGACGAATATGAGCAATGTGCGACAAATAGGAACAATGTACGATAAATAGGAACAATAGTCAAGATAAAAAAATTAACAATGTAGGACAAATATGAACAATGTACGACAAATAGGAACAATGTACGACAAATAGGAACAATGTACGTCAAATATGAACAATGTACGTCAAATATGAGCAATGTACGTCAAATATGAACAATGTACGTCAAATATGAACAATGTACGACAATAGGGTACGAAACAGGAACACGGCCGCCTCTCATGACGCCTTTCATGGCTGTGAAATGGGGTTATCTAACTGTTTAATTGCTCTATCGCATCTGTAAAAAGAAAAAAAATGATGAAGTGAACAACCCAATTACCCAGTTTAGCGAGAAATGAGTCAAAACATTTCTGAGAGTCGGAGAAGTTGCAGACAGCGCCGCCAAAACATCCACTGAAGGTGTAATGAGACAAATCGCTCTCCTCTCTGCTTAAAAGTAAGAAAGTGACTCACGGACCAGTGCTTTAGGGCGAGAGGGATGGGATGTTAACAGTGCCAGAGTGCCATTATCAACGGGATAGTTTCAGCGGGATTACGAGCAATAAAGGGGCGGGAACTGGGATGCGTCCTTCTCAAAATGGCGCGGCTTTGTCTGCGAAGGTGAAACGAGAGAAGCAAGGAGAGCGCGCGCGTAAATTAACTTCACGAAGGAGTGAGACTAACGTCGCTTTATGGAGTTTAATTTCCCTTCTCTTCATCCTGCATTTAAGTTGATAGCATAACTAGAGGCCTCGTTTAAGAATGCGTAAAGGGAAGAAGCCGCAGAAACATTTAAATTCTAGAGAAATACATTTCGTTCTTCAATGTTTCCGAAATCGAAAACTTCCCAGCACTTTCCTATTACAGACGTCGAGGAGATAACAAAGGCTCGCTAAAGTGACAGATAATGAGATAGCCATCAGTCACGTGACTCTGCAGCTCACGAGGGCGCCTTTCCAAACTCTCGCCACAACCTGAATCCTTCGAGATTGAAGAAAAAAAAATTCTCTTTTCACCTTCTCTTCGAGACCAAGAATACCAGTAATCGGATAAACTCTCAAACATCCTTCTTTTTCTTCTTATCCTTCCTTTTTCCATTCCTCTATTTTCTTTTTTTTTTTTCTTTTTGCTTTTTTAGCTTCTTCATCCCCGCTCTCTTCTAAGATAGGCAGAAGGAGCAAGGATGCCAACTGCAGTAACGGCAGTCTTTTATCCTCGACGATTTCCATAGACCTCCTGAGAGCCTACGTCGAGACTCTCCAGGATGAGTGGACGAGAGGGAACTAATCTCTTCCCTCTTCATGTTTGGCCTCTTTCTTCTCCCCTTCTTTCTTGGCTTCCCCCTTTTTATCCTTTTCCTTTCCTTATCCTTTTTCCCCTCCCTTATTTTCCATACCTTCCTCAACTCTCCAACTCCTTCCGTACCTTCCACCTCCCCCTTACCTTCCTCAACTCTCCACCTCTTTTCCCTACCTTCCTCCTCCCTCCTTACCTTCCTCCACCTCCTTTCCCCCATCCCTCCTTACCATCAACCTCTTCCCCGTTCCTCGCCCTTATTCCTTCTTTTCCCATTCCCTATCGCAGATTCCTACCCCCATTACCCTCCCCCATCACCCACCCCATTTCTGCATCTCCTCTATTCTCAAATCTTTAATTAAAGATGTTCAACACAAAAAAAAATCTCGGCCACTCTCACCTTATCTCGACATGGGTGGTTCCTCGTCGGCTTCAAGAACTACTTGTTTGTGTGAGTATTAAAATGTTTGGTATTAATTCCTCCCGACTGATGACTTAGCATAGAGCGAACCTGAGGCATATTTAATTCTTCCCTACTGATGACTTAGCATAAAGCGAACTTGAGGCATATTTCATTCTTCCCTACTGATGACTTAGCATAGAGCGAGCCGGTGGGGGAGGGAGGGAGATGCCATGCAGTGTGGGGTCAGGCATGAGGGGGGAGGGCTTATCATGCAGAGACCTGAGGGGTTCGCGAGGCACGCCGCAGATACTCATGCACAATCAACTTAATTTTGGGTCTTATCATGCACTCGGGACTGAGAGGTCGTCAAGATGACTTTGTTCTATTATTAGCGTCTATCTTTTGGGTTTTATCTATTATTTTTTTGGTTCGTGTTGGATATCTTGTGAATACGAATTTCCTTCTAAATACGAGGGGTTTTCTTCTGTATTTTGGAAGTGTAAATAAATTTGTCTTTATCTGTGTGAAGTAAATAAGCATTTTTTGTTCGTTGAGGGCCGAGGGGAGACAGACGCAAATATTCATGCACTTTCTTGTGGAATTTGCAGTCGACAACATCATTTTGGGATAGAGGTCTTCGGTGCATTCGTAGCTGAGAATTATGAATATGTGTTCTCTCTTTCTCTTTCCCTTTTTCTCTCTCGCTCTCACTCTTTCTCTCTCGCTCTCGCTCTCGCCTCCTCTCTCTCTCTTTCTCTCTCTCGAACACATACGCGCACGCACGCATTCTCTCTCGCTCTCTCGCTGTTTCTCTCTCTCTCTCTCTCTCTCTTCTCTCTCTCTCTCTCTCTCTCTCTCTCTCTCTCTCTCTCTCTCTCTCTCTCTCTCTCTCTCGTCTCTCGTTCTCTCTCTCTCTCATTCTCTTTCTCTCTCTCTTTCTCTATCTATCTATCTATCTCACACACACACTCTCTCTTTCTCTCTCAGTGAACCCAACATCCTCCCATTCCCGAATTTCAAAATCAAAACATACATAAACTTAATCCTTGTCTTTCCCCCAATTTTTTCCCACAACTTGCGAAATTAACCTCTGAGCAGCGGTGGTTAATTCCCCGAACGACAACTCAAGCAAAGTGCATTTGCTTGCGGGGTAAAAAAAAAAAAAAAAAAAAAAAAAAAAAAAAAAAAAAAAAAAAAAAAAAAAAAAGTGTTTGAGGGTCTTTTCATCTCTCTTGGCAATGCTTTGTTGAATCCGAGTCGTGAATCTTAAGCGTTAACGAGACTGGTTTCGGAACTTGAACTTGGCTGACCTCTTGCTCTCCGTTTCTCTCTCTCGTTCTCCCTGTCTTTTGGCTCTTGCGCTCTCTCTCTTTCTCTCTTTTATTGATCCGATCGGTTTAGATGTTTCTTTGTCTATCTGGATGTCTGGCTGTGTATCAGTCTATCTCTCGCTCTCTGTGCTGTGTAGTCCAGTGGTAACGTGCTGGGCTTGCAATCTTGCTGACCTGCGTTCGATCCTGCGCACTACCAGTGAATGGTATCCCCGGCCATTCCTTGCACACAGGAGGAGATTTAGAAGGCAAAATAAAACAGACGGTATGTCATAGCAAAGAATATCCATTGTAATAAATGGAATTGAAACTAAATCTTTAATCTAATCTCTCTATTTATCTCTCTCTCTCTCTCTCTCTCTCTCTCTCTCTCTCTCTCTATATATATATATATATATATATATATATATATATATATATATATATTCTTCTCTCTCCCATTGTAACAAATGGAATTAAAAACTAAATCTAAAATCTAAAAATCTCAATCTCTCCCTCTCCCTCTCCCTTTTCCTCTCCCTCTGCACTACACCGCACTACATCCCAGCAAGCCAACCATAAAAACCCTTCATCTAACGACCATATGTTCTGTAGCGGTTCGAAGAAGTAACAAGACGAAGCTATATATAGTAATGTTTTGTTTACCCGCGAAGTGGCTTTAAGCGGGAGGGAAGGGCAAAAGGGGGGCGGGAGGCGGAGGTGGGGGGGAGATTACACAAAATTCGAGTTTTTGGAATAAAGGTATATTAAGGTTTTAGGTTTAAGGTTTAAAGGGAGTTTCGGGGCGGTTGTTAGGTTGAGGGTAGGTTGGGTTAAGGGAGGTTCCGTTGAGGTAGGTCTGAGGTTGAGGTAGGTTAGGTTAAGGGAAGTAAGGTTGAGATAGAATGTTTAAGGGAGATAAGGTTGAGGTAGGTCTCCGGTTGAGGGTAGGTTAGATTAAGGGAGGTTACGTTGAGGTAGGTCTGGGGTTGAGGTAGGTTGGATTAAGGGAAGGTTGGGGAAGAGCGTTTAAGGGAGATTAGGTTGAGGTAGGTCTCAGATTGAGATTCGGTGAGGTAGGTTTGATTAAGGGAGATTAGATTAAGGAAGCTTTGGTTGAAGTTCAGATTGAAGTAAGTTAGGTTAAATTAGGTTTCAGGTTGAGATAGGTTGGGGTAAGGGGGGTCGCGTTAAGGTAAGTTTGGTTTGAGGTTCGATTTAGGTAACGAGAGATGAGGTTAAAGTTCTTTTAAGATTAAGGTAAGTTAGGCAAAGACTCCTTAAAGGGTTAAGGTAAATTTAATATAGGTTAGGTCAGGGATTCTTTAAAGTTAACATTATTCAATATAGGCCTGCATAAGGTTTGTTTAAAGTTGTTGTAAGTTTAAAGGTAGGTTACTTTAAGGTTAGGTTTCAAATTTACTCTAGGTTTAAGGTTTAAATCCGTTTTAAGTTTGATGTAGGTAAGGTTAGGTTTCAAATTTACTCTAGGTTTAAGGTTTAAATCCGTTTTAAGTTTGATGTAGGTAAGGTTTAAAGAAGTTTTAAGGTTTAAGGTAGGTACGGTTTAAAGAAGTTCTAAGGTTTAAGGTAGATAAGGCTTAAAGCAGTTTTAAGGTTGATTTAGCTTAGCTTCAGATACATTTACGGTAAAGTTTAAAGTAGTTTTAAGGTTTAAGGTAGGTAAGTTTTAAAGCAGTTTTAAAGTTTAAGCTAGGTAAGGTTTAACACAGTTTTAAAGTTGATATAGGTAAGCTCCAGATTCATTTCAGTTTAAATTAAGTTGGATATTTTGTATAATCCGGATCTGAGAATATAAATGAAAATCAACTATGAGTCGTTAACGGTTTATCTGCAATGGCGGTGGTATTGAAGAAAGAGCTTATAAAAATGCCCGGATTATTGAGTGGTCCAATATATATATCTTATTTTTCTTTCTTTTTTTTTGCGGGTCCTGGTAGAAATTTAAATCCACGTGGGAAATAACGATGAGATTTTTTTTTTGCCTCTTTCTCCTTTCTCATTTCTCGGAATATTTTATCTCTCTCTCTACTCTCATCAAGTGATCTACGCCATCATCTAATCATTTTCTCTCTCTCTACTCGATTCCTATTCTTCTCTTCCCTCTCTTTCTCTCCTTCCCATATAACCCTCATCCATATCATACAATAAAACTATCTCAAATTACACCTCTCTACACATACATCAAAAATCTACACCTCATCTCAATAAACAAAAACAACTACAAAAATAACAAAATAACAAATAAAAAACATACAATACACTCTGTCTTCATCATACTCTCTTCTACTCTCTCTCTCTCTCTCTCTCTCTCTCTCCTCTCTACTATCTAATCTATCTATCAATTAATCTAAATCTATCAAAATAAAACTCATCAAAAATAAAAAAAAAAAAAAATAACTAAAACTAAAACAAAAAAATAAAAAAATACAACAAAAAAAATCAATAACATACAATACAATCCTCTCATTACTTCGAAGAACAATAACTCCTACAGCCTCATCTACATCTACAATACTCAATCATACAAATACTCATCTCATACTCTAACATCTCTCATCTCATACATTCATCTTATCTCTCTCATCTCTCATACTTCTTACTCATCAATACTCATCTACTCTCTCTCTACCTTCTCCCTCATATTACCTTCCCCTCATACTCCTACTGCAGCTAATATCTACTCTTTTTCCCATAAACTAACTACGATCGGCTAGACTTTTGCTACCATGTTATGTGTCTAATACTATAGCCACATGCAATTTATGAATTCGACAAACACACCCACCAAACACACGCACACCACCACATAACACCACGACACCACTACAAACAACCTAAATGCATACAACACGCGCACACACACACCCCCCCACCACAAACAACACATACACACCACACAAATACGCACACAACAAACACACCACGAGCGCAACACCGACACCACAAAAATACGGCACACAAAAACACCACGGAGCGGACACACACACACAAAATACGCACACACAAGCACACGCACGCACAACACCACACTTCTCTTCCCTTAAGCTGGTGCAGGTGGGCTTCGTCTTTATCAACAAACCCATTCAAAACGATCTGAGGGAGGAGGAGGAGGAGAGAGGAGGAGGAGGGAGGGAGGGAGGGAGAGGAAGGAGGGGAGGGAGGGAGGAGAGGAGGGGAGGGGAGGGAGGGATAGGGTGCTATAGAGGAAGGAGGGGGAAGGAGAAAAGGGAAGGAGGAGGAGGGAGACAGGGTGCTGGGGATGGAGGGGAAGGAGAGAGGGTGGGAGGGAGGGAGGAGGAAGGGTGGGGAGGAGTGAGAGATGGGAGGGAGGGGGAGAGGAGGAGGGAGGAAGGGGAGAGGAGTGAGATAGGGTGCTGGAGGAGGAGGGAAGGAGGAAGGGGTGGGGAGGAGTGAGATGGGGAGGAGGGAGGGGGGGATAGAGTGCTGGAGAGTAGGGGGAAGGGCTGGAGGAGGAGAGGGGGAGGAGGAAGGGAGGAAGGGAGCTGGAGGGGGAGATAGAGTGCTGGTGAAGGGAAGGGGAGAGAGGGAGGAAGGAAAGAGTGAGTGCTGGAGGAGGGAGGGAGGAGACAGGGGTACTGGAGGAGGAGGAGGGAATGGAGGGGAGAGATGGGAGAGGAGTGAGGAGGGTGCTGGAGGAAGTAGGAAGGGAGGGAGGATGCTGGAGGAGGGAGAAAGGAGAGAGAGATAGAGGGAGATAGGGTGCTGGAGGAAGTAGGAAGGAAGGAGGGTGCTGAGAAGGGGAGGGGGAGGGGGAAGGGTGCTAGAGGAAGGAAAGAGAGAGGGAGGGAGAAAGGGTGCCGGAGAAGGGAGACAGGGAGAGAGGAAGGGTGCTGGAGAAGTCGGGGAGGAAGCGAAGAAAACTGCTGGAGGAGGAGGGAGAGGAGGGTGGGGGGAGGAACAGAAAAATGACGTCACAACCTCGAATGCTTGAAACAAAACGGACTTCTAAACAAAAACAAAAAGAAAAAAAAGAAAGAAAAAAAAAATCCTGATATAAATGACCTTTCGGGAGCGAGACAAAGGCGCGGGATATTGGATCTGCTCTCCAAAAAAAAAAAAGACAAAGAAAAAAGAAATGGAATAGATGCGTAAAATGATAAGGTAGGTTAGGAGAGGGAGAGAGAGAGAGAGAGAGAGAGAGAGAGAAGAGAGAATGACGTTATCTGTTACTATCTTAGTCTGTACTCATTGCTTCTATATCTCTCTCTCTCTCTCTGTCTCTCTCTCTCTCTCTCTATCTCTCTCTCTCTCTCTCTCTCTCTCTCTCTCTCTCTCTCTCTCTCTCTCTCTCTCTCTCTCTCTCTCTCTCTCTCTCTCTCTCTCTCTCTCTCTCTCTCTCTTTCTTCATTTCTTTCTTCTTTTGTCTATCTTCTTTTTTCTTTTTCATCCTTGCTTTCTTTCTTTCTTTTTCTCTCTCTTTTTCCACCTTTCTTTTCTTTTCTTTTACTCTCTTTTAAAAACAAATATATGTCTATGATAACCTAAGGTAAATTAATGAATGTTTATATATTTTTTCTTCTAACTTGCATTTGATATAAACGTATAACCAAAGGCAATGATAACTATGACTAAAGGTCGTTAAAAATGATATTTTTCTGTTTACTTTTACTGAAAATGTGTTTGTATAAGGATTAATGTGTATATGAATATTTGATAATTTTCTTTCTACTTTCATTGAAAATATGTTTAAAATGACCAATATGTTTATGATAATATGGTATTTTTCCTTTTATTTCCACTGAAAATATGTTTATAACGAACAAAACGTTTATAAGGATTTGATATTTTTTCTTTTACATACACCGAAAATGTTTTGAAAGATTAATATATTTATAATAATTTGATATTTTCCCGTTTACTTTCATTGAAAATATGTTTATAATGACGAATATGTTTATAATAACGATATTTTTCTTTTAATTCCACTGAAAATGTGTTTATGATGACCGATATGTTTATTATGATTTGATATTTTTTTCCACTGAAATTATGTTTATCATGAATATTTTCATAATAATTGATATTTTTCCTTTTACTTCATCTGAAAATATGTTTATTATGACCAATAGGTTTATGATAATTTGATAATTTTCTTTTTTTACTTTCACTGAAAATAAGTTTATAATGAACAATATTTTTGTAATAATTTGATTTTTTTCGTTTTATTTTCACTGATAAAATTTATATAACAATATATTTTTTAATGAATTATCTTTTCTTATTTTCACAGAAAATATGTTTATAACGAACAAAACGTTTATAATGGTTTGATATTTTTCCTTTTACTTTCACGGAAAATAATTCTATATTGACGAAAGGTAATTATAACAATTTTTTTTATAAATATTATATAAATATAAATATATTTAATATAAATATGTTTATAAATGTGTTTATAACTAACATAACGGTTATAATGGTTTGATATTTTTCCTTTTACTTTCACGGAAAATAATTCTATATTGACGAAAGGTAATTATAACAATTTTTATTTTTATATAAATATGTTTATATAAATATAAATATATTTAATATAAATATGTTTATAAATATGTTTATAACTAACATAACGCTTATAATGTTTTGATATTTTTCCTTTTACTTTCACGGAAAATAATTCTATATTGACCAAAGGTAATTATAAAAACACATGAGCATCGAACGTTTTAAGGCAGAGCCATCTAGTGAGGCGTAATGGAACTACAATGGCAACGGGATCAATATGAGAGAGATGATTAGGCTCAGATAAGTTGAAAAATAGCTTAATTATCGTTTGCATTATTTTTCTTTCTGTCTTTCTCTCTTTTTTATGTGGTCTTTTTGCTTTTTTTCTTTTTCTTTCCTTTTTTGTTATCGATGTGGTTATTTCTCTTTCTCCATTTCTTTTTTTTTCCTTTCTCTATCAATCTCTCTCTCTCTCTTTCTCTTCTCCCTCTTTCTGTCTCTTTCTCTCTCTCACTCTCTCTCTCTCTCTCTCTCTCTCTCTCTCTCTCTCTCTCTCTCTCTCTCTCTCTCTCTCTCTCTCTCTCTCTCTCTCTCTCTCTCTCTCTCTCTTTCTGCTCTGTATCTCTCTCCCTCTCTATCTATCCCCCCCCTCCCTTCCTTCTCCCTCCCCCTCTCCATCCCTCCCTGTCTATCTCTCCTTCTCCCTTCCTCCCTCTCCTCTTCCTTCTTCCCTCTCCCTCTCCTCCCCGCTCACCTCTTCCTCCCTCTTTCTCCCTATTCATCGTGATTCAGTGAGAACTTCACTCCCATGTTACTTGTCAATAGCGGGTTCGACATTCTCTTTTCTTTCTTCTCTCTCTCTCTTTTCCTCTTTCTCTCTCTCTCTCTCTCTCTCTCTATTTCTCATACCCCCCCCCCCCACTCGTCGCCATTGAGAATGGAGACAGATAATTTGTCCGATGTCGTGTAAGTACAGGATGGGAGAAAAAAGGAGGTGAGGAAGTGGAGATGGAAGGAGGAAGAAGGTGGGAGAGAGAGGAAGGAGGAAAGAGTGATAGAGAGAGATGGAGGGAGATATATACAAAGTTGATATATAAATACATATATATATAAATATATATATATATATATATATAACACAAACACACACACACACAACACACACACACAAACACACACACACACACACACACACACACACACACACACACACACACACACACACACACACACATATATATATATATATATATATATATATATATATATATATATATATATATTGGAGAGAGAGGGGGGGAGATAGAAAAAAGAGAGAACAGAGACAAAAATAGAGACAAAGAAAAAAAGAGGAGAAGGGAGAGAGATAGATAGACAGAAGAGAGTGGGGGGGGGGGGGTAAGAGTGTTAGGACAACTGCTGCGCAATTCAGATAATCATAGTATTGGTTATGTATTATCATGGTTGTCATAACAGCTTCATTTTCTCGGCTTTCATGAAGACTCACTGTATTTTTCAATTAAATACTTTCAGTACAAGGCCTCCCTGTCATAATCATCATTAACATTGGTAGTAGAAGTATATCATTATCAGATTATTACTATTTTAATCATCATTATCTACTGCAAATACTACTATTACTATTGCTTTTCGTATTATCATGCTATTATCAATATCTTTTGTTATTATTATTATCATTATTATTATTATCTTTATTATATTACTATATATTATTATTATTATTATTATTTATTATTATTATTATTATTATCTTATTATCATTATCATCAATATTATCATTATCATTGTCATTATCATAATGATGATGATGATTATGGTGATGATTATCTTTATCATCCTTATCATTATAATTATCTTTTATCTTTATAATGGCTAATATCATCGATATCATTATCAATATTATTATTGTTATTATCATTATCATTGCTTTTGTCATTAACAATGATATTATCATTATTATCATTAGTGCTATTATTATTATTATTATATTTATTTTATCATCATATTACTTATTGCCACTTTCATTACCATTATTATCACCATCATTGTCATTACAATTATCAATCTCTTTATTGTTATTATTATCATTATCCTTTATAGTTATCGCCACTTTCATTTTCAATATTATGATCATCATTATCATTACAATTATCATTATCTTTATTATCATTATTATTATTAACATTATCATTACTATCATTATTATCATTATCATTATCATTATTCTATCATCATCATCAAAACCGGTAGTGACTGTGAGATCCAATCACAAAGATCGGAGATTTAAAATGTACGAAACGAGAAAAAAAATATCTGACAATATTGATAATGTTGATAATGATGGTGATAATCATAATAATGATGATGAAGATGATAATAAAATAACAATTATATGATAATAATAATAATAATAATAATAATAATGATGATGATGATGATGATGATGATGATGATGAATGATGATGATGATGATGATGATGATGATATGATGATGATGATAATAATAATAATAATTAATAATGATATGATGATGATGATGATGATGATATGATGATTAATAATAATAATAATAAAAATAATTGTAACCAAAATAAAAATGGGAATAATGATGATGATGATAAAACTAACAACAATAATGAAGATAATGTCAGTTTAGAGATTTGACCTCTTTCGTCTTCCCTTCTGTGCCTCTTATCCGCTTCAATCCTTTCATCATTGCAATTTCCACAAACGCCATCAATCATCTTCCACAGATCTAATACATGACTTTCCCTTAAATCATCTCTGGAAGTAAAATCTTGGACTGGGTCTGCCGTCAAGTCCGAGATCAGGAGGAATAGTTTACTTTTACTCGTTCTAGCATTTCCTGTTTTACGAGGACAAGCGAGCTAATAGGGTTCTTATTAAATTAATTATTAAATTAATAGGGTTTTTATTAACTTTACTTTCTTTGTGTTCAGTACTTGGGTATGTTTTGGGACTTTTTGGTCTTTATGCTAAGATATGATGGACTGTCTTGTTGGTAAGATAGATGATGAGTTGTCGAGTTGTCGAATTCGATAATGAAGGTACGGGTTTCATATAGTATAAAGTCGACAATGGCTTAAAATATTAGTTGTCGGGCTTAAGCTTAGTCTGTTCTGTACCATGTAACTCAGACAATCTTCTTCACAGGCGCCCAAATTCCCCTGATACTGATTTAAAAAAGCAAAAAGGATTCACTTTTTTACGAAACAGTCATTGGAAACGTAACTGCAAGGGTCCTGAAATTCGTGACGTTAGGCAATCATGGTCTCTATCCTGATACTGTTGATACGGAGGGACAGGTCAAGCGAGGTCATTGCCAAGGGTCAATAGTAGTTGTAAATCAACTGGTGTCACTGGAAATTGCAGTGTCACGGGTATTCTGAGCATCTTTCATAATTTTTGAAGACTGTTTAGTCTTTTCTTTTTTACATTGCAGTTGAGATTGATTTTCTTGAAGGAAATATATAAACCAGCTGAACAAACGATACAAATTTACGTTAGCATAAAATCCTGTGTCATACCACCTTTATTCACATAAAAATTGATTATTTCATCGACAACAATGAATCCGGAATGAGCATTTGTATAAAACTTTTTGAGGATTCTTATAAATCTTAGAGGACACCTTAACTACCCCAGAATGATGAAAAGCAGCTAGCAATTAACTTTGCCAAACGTTTTGATTAACTCTCGAAAGACTATATCCAAACTTTTATTTCAATCATTTAATTTAGTGTACTTCAAAATGTGTATGGCATTTTCCGTTGTCATACCCTGTAATGGTAACGTGCTGGTCTTGCAATCTTGCTTGACCTGCGTTCGATCTTGCGCGCTACCAGTGAATGGTAACCCCGGCCATTCCTTGCACACAGGGGGAGATTTAGAAGCAAAATATAACAGACAGTATGTCACAGCAAAGAATATCCAATGTAGCAAATGGTATTGAAACTATATATTTAATCTTTAAATTTGTACGTATATACATTCCAGTAACTATGCCGAGAGGTTGCCGAAAACCTTTCCAACATTGGTTTAGAGAAGGTCACTTAGTAGAATATTACCACGTCGTCAAATATCAACTCCCTACTGTTCCATATTTCTAACCATTAATGTATATTACTTTATACGTTAATCAGGGTCCAGGTTGTAAGAAGAGCAAGAAGCACGATAGGAAACTGACTACTAGGAAACCGACTTCAATGCATGGAAACTTACATCAGACTGTGCAAGGATTCTGCCTCCCCTGAAACACTAATATCCTTTATTTATATACGGCTACATGAAGAGTATCATCCTAAATTGAACCCTCCGTCATTAATCTTGCCCAGGATACAATACCCATAACGTTTGCTGATATGTGTCTGCCCAATAGATGGCACTCCACGTAATGCATGATTTCTATGCGACTTCATACGCCCTCTGACTTCCAGTTGGGTTCTCCACTGATTTGATGACTGTTCTTTATCTCTAGCCATATTGAAGTCGACGTCGGATGGATGGTTAAATCGCCGAGATGGTCCTCCTATCCTTCGGTGTAATTAGAATTCAGTTTTTTTTTATCGAAAGGGTGAGAACTTTTAGATGTGGGAGCATATAAGGCATTTAGGTAGCATCGAAGTCTCTGTGGTTCTTTCCCATGAATGTTATTATGCTTTTTGAGTTCTCTGCCAAATGCAGTTGTTGTTATGCTCTCTTATGTGGTTTATCATGGCGTTCTTGTCTAGATACTTGTCTTTTAGTAGATATGTTTCTTCATCCTACTCTTTAAATCATTCCTGTTTCACTCTTCTCTTCTTTCTGGACATATGTGTAGCTGCATTTAGTTGATGTATTTTTTTTTTTATTTTTTTTTTTTTACTTACACTAGTTTTTCATTTCGAAATTGGTTGTCTTTTCTTGTCGTCTTCAAAGTTTGTGCGTAGCTTCTTCGGTGGCTTGGTACCTTTTATTTGGGCAAGTTAAGATCTGTTAAGCATTATGCTGCTTAACTGCTCTTAGTCTGTTTATTATCCTGGTTAGGCTGATGTCCATGTTTTGAAAGTAGATGTTGCCAAGTCCTCCGTGAGCTGGAATCCACAACAGAACTCGAAGCATGAGATCATCAGAATTCATATGACCATCATGAGCATCTAAATCACCCACAATTATAACCGTCTTAAATGAATTTTCTCAGAGAACACTCCCTTCTCTCTGGGTGTTCCTTGCAAGGCTGTTTCATATATATATATATATATATATATATATATATATATATATATATATATATATAATATATATATAAGAGAACACTCCCTTCTCTCTGGGTGTTCCTTGCAAGGCTGTTTCATATATATATCAAAGAATATCAGGTAATTACTGGTTCTCGACGTATTTTTCTTTGATAAGTATCGTGTTGGTGCAGCTAACATGGAGACGGCAAAACAAACACCGAGTATTTTGTCCTCCACTTTAGATGATTGCATGACTTTTTCAATCATATTTCCTGACCCTGGGCGAAAGGCAGCGTTGGGAGCTCAAATGTCAGTGCATGCTCTCTCTAATTTTCGGAAAATGATAATTGTTGCAAGTCCTGGTCATACTGAGAACGATAATAACTGCAACTAAAATAATTATTATCATTATTATTACTGTTATTATAATGGTAATAGTAAGGATACTGGTAATAATAATGATGATAATTATAATGACAATGATGATAACAATGATAATAAATCATTATGTGACAATGATTATAATGATAATAATAATTGATACTACTAATATCAAAATGCAATTGATAACAATAATAATAATAAGTAAAAGGAAATAGAAAGCCTTTCCATTTCTTTTCTGATGATTATTTGCTCTCCAATCAAGAAGATGGACTTAGAAAACGGGGCTTCAAAACGGGTGACTAAAAAAAAAATACTGTGACGAATTTTTCCCCTTTTTTTAGTTGTTTCTTTGGAAATCTTTAGCCACACTTTTGCCCGACAATTTCGCAAGAAAATGTAGGAATTGCTATAGTGATAATGTTAATGATTACAAATAGAAATAATGATTTTGACGATGATAAGGGTACTAATATTTATGCTAATTTTATCAGAACTGTCACTAATATTGCCAGTATTGTTACTATTGTCATTATCATTGTCATTAGTATCACTGTTATTATATATCATTATATCTTTATTATTATCGCTATAATAAAGAACAATAAATTAAGAATAAAGTTCTTTATTATTGATGTTATCATCATTACTGTTGATATATCTAAAAATATTGATAATAATAATGGCATTGTTTTTGTTATAGTTATTTCTTATTATTACTACTGTAATTATTATTGCTATTATCATTATCGCCATAATAATGTTATCATTATTATTATCATGTTTTGATAATAATGTTTTGTCATTTTGTTATTATTATTGTAAGCGTGTTTCGTTTTATTAGTAGTACTATTATTACAATGTTTTCTAATCATTATTTATTATGACTATTAGTATTAATGATTCGTATTTCATCTGCTGATTGGAATGTTACGTCTATATTCCTATACCTTTTGAATGAAAATTTATTTACTGACTTCAAATATTATCAAATATTTTTTACTCGAGATTATATTCCACGTGACTGCGGAGTTGAAGTCGTTTCAACTCGTGTGAAATGGGGTAATAATTGACATGTTAAAAAGATAATTCACTTATTATCATTTTTGTTATTAGGATTGGTATTGTTTCATCATTATCATTCATCTTATCATTATTGTCATTATTATTATTACTATATTTTCAATCAGCTTGTGTTTCGTCCGTCCATTCGCACGTTATGCCTAAAACATCAGATGAGTGCGAGGCAAGTACACTGCATAAAAGTAATTAGTCCTTTAGTTTATATACATTATTTACGCGACTATCCAAGGGAGAGGTTTATATGGAAGGTTAAAGGGGGGAAGGGGGGTAGAAAGGGGGCTTAAAGAGGATATTTGGGGAGAGGGAGAAAGACAAGGAAAAGGGAAAATGGAAATAGGGAAGAGGAAACAGAAGGGAAAAGGAGGTGACTTAAGAGGAAAGGAGAAGGAACTCAGAGAGAAAAGACGAAAGAGAGAAAGACGAAACGAAGGTAGGAAAAGGAGGGAAGTGAGAGAGTGCAGATGTGTGAATTAAAGTGAAGAGGAAGCGAGAGATAAAAAGAGGAGGGTGAAAGAGAAAGAGATAGTCCCACTTCATCTTTTTTGTCCTGTGCAATTTCCACTGCTCCAGCTAGTTTTATCATCATATAAAGTTCTATCATAATTATCATCAATGGACGCATCCGCAGTGCTACTCTACAATTAATTGCTTGGTATTAATTAGCTATATTTGGACTAATTAAATTATGAATGTAAAGAGAATCGCAGACTAATTTACAGTAATAAAAATCATGCATTCATATTCATATCACTAAGATAACAAGCGTACGAACTATGAAATCACGAATATCAAAATAAAAACCCAAGGTAAATTGTATGCCACACCTGTGAATCTCATTCCTCTTGACAGATCCCATTGTAGAATTTCAGGGTAAACTTTGCCAGTAACTTTACCATTCTCTCAAGGGTAAATAACGTCCACTCCTGCTGACTGCACACACACACACACACACACACACACACACCACACACACACACACACACAACACCACAACACACACACACACAACACACACACACACACACATGCATATGTAGATAAATAGATAGAGCTTTATAAATGTGTATATATATGTATAAATAGATAGATATAGATAAATATACATACGCTTGTGTGTGTATTCACAGAATCCTCTTTTGGCTCATCCAATGGCTTACAGAGATCAACACAACTACATTTCCCATTAATCATCCCGATACGAATCCTTTTTGATACCCAGTCATCATCACAATCCTCCAATTCCCAATCACATCTCACCATCATTTTATCCACCGTCACTTTAATACATCTTACGCTAACTGTTTTTTAAAGCTGCATTTCTCTCATTCGTTTCAAAGTCGAACGACCAACTAATACATTCCTACAATGCGTAAGTTACTGTATTCTAAGAGACCACGTGACTGCAATAATAGACCCTCACAAGGCCCATAAAACAAATATAAAAAACAGACTTTTGAAAGTTTGTGCGTACCTCAATAGATTTCTCCGTATGTCGCTGACTTTAACACCGTAAGTATCTGTGTATTTCGACATGGAGTTTGGTAAAGGAGTTAGAATTTCTTTTAAACTTTCGCCCCTCAGTTAGTCCTTAATATGTGCAATAAGGATATAATTTACATCGTTTTAGGGACCTTAATTCATATTCTTGGCCGATTGAGAAATCTTTCTCTCTCGCGGCAAGTTTGTTTACAAAAGTCAGCTGGCAGGATGGGGGGAGGGGAGGAGGGTGAGACACATTGGGAATGTTGGATTTCTTCTTCCTTCTTTCTTCTCTTCTTCTTCTTCTTCTTCTTCTTTTTTCTTCTTCTTCTTCTTTCTTCTCCTCTTCTTCTTCTTTTTCTTCTTTTCTTCCTTTTTTCTTTTTCTTCTCTCTTCTTCTTCTTCTTCTTCTTCTATTATTATTATTATTATTATCGTCTTATATTATTATTATTATTATTATTATTTCTTTCTTTCTTTCTGTCCTTATTTATCTTTTTGAGATTCCTTATACCTATTTCTTTTTATAGGGGGGGATGTTACCCCTCACTTCTCTCCGTTCTTCCAGCTCATTTAACTACTTTAGAAAGCTTAATTATCTTTTTGGCAACTAGCCCTTAGCCAGTCAGTCATTAGATATCACTGTTATACTTATTTTTTAATCATTACTCTTACCATAACCGTTATTATTTGTCTCATCTTTACAGCAATCATTATTTTATTAATATAATTCTTAATATGTTCTTAAGAAGTGCAATTCTATCATTAGTGTCATTTTCGTTGCTAAAAAGTGGCAGTTATATTATTTTAATATTGCTTTTTAATGTTATTACTGATGTCAGAGTCAATTATTGTTACTAGAATCATCATCATTATTTTCGTTATTGCCTTTATCAATATTGATCAGTAATTATCAAATGATAGTTATAGTGGTAGTTGAATATTATCATAATAACTGTCTACCATCATAGTAGCGGTTAGATTATTTTTTTTTTTTAATATTGATCATTAATTATCAAACAATAGTTTTAGTAGTAGTTACATATTATTATCATAATCACTTCATAATCATATTACCATTATTACTAATTTCACTATCATTTATCATTTATCTTTATCATAACTGCTGATATGCCTTAACTATATGACAATTAACATTAGGACCACTGTTATATTATTGTTCTTGCTATCGTTGTTTTTTGCTGTTTCTGTTGTTGATGTTATTATTGAAACTAGTATTATCTTTTTATAATCACATGACTTATCCCTTGTTATCATTATCGTCACTGTTATCATCTTTATCATTATCATTTTTATTATACGGTCATCATTACCATCCCTTATCGTATTTCCTGTTGTTACCATCATTGTAACTATCACACCTATTATCATTAACCCACTGTTATGAAAATCACCATCACGATTCTATTTCAATTGAAGAAGAATAACAAGATGTTTTCCTTTAATTTAGACTTCAAAGATCGGAGCCTCTGTCTTTTATCACACGCCTCAATAGATGTGTTAAATGATTCGAACGACAATGTCAACTCCGTTTTCTTTTCGAAGCAATTGACAGATTTATTTATTCGAGTGATTTCGTTAAATACTCGAATCGGATTTTAAATGTTCAAAATGGCTTCCTTAATTGCCTTCTGGATAGAATGAAGTTAGTGGGAATAGCAACAGTGATTTTCCTTACGACTTGTTTACAATATATGTTTCCCGTTTCTCTCAAAGAAAAAAATATATAAATATATATATTTATGGCGTCTCGTATACTTTATAAGGAAAAAATATATATGTCCAGATAGTATATACCAAAGATTATCTATATATTGTCTTTGGTATATACCCACATAGTATAAGAAGAAGTATAAGATAAATATATAAGTATAAGATATTCACAAAGTATAAGAAGAAAAATATATTTACGGCGTCTCGTATACTTTATAAGGAAAAAATATATATATCCATATAGCATATACCCATACAGTATAAGAAGTATAAGATATATATATATATATATATAAGTATAAACCATACAGTATAAGAAGAAGTATAAAGATATATTTAAGTATGATACCATACAGTATAAGAAGAAGTATAAGATATATATATATATATATATATATATATATATATATATCAGTATAAGATATCCATACAGTATAAGAAGAAAAAAAAAAAAACAGAGAACTTAACCTTACAAGAATTTCCCTCTCAAGTTCAAAAATCCACAAAGATAAAGTGTTTCCTTATCATCTCTTGTTTACCCCTTGTCGATAACGAACATTCCTAGCGGCTGAACTATAAACTCCAGGAATTCGATTATAACTTCGCTGTATATATCAAAGAGTCGTTACACTTATCACGTTGATAGAGCGGAGTGAAATACCCCGAAGGTTAAACGGGAATTTAGGGGCTTATGTTGCGTTAGGTTAGATGGTGTTGCGTCGTGTGGTTGATTCCCGAATGCGCTTATAAAGAAAAAATAGATAAATAAATAGATTCTAAAAAAGTGAATAAGAATGAGGATGGATTTATGAGATATATGTACACACTCAATATATATATATATATATATATATATATATATTATATATATATATATCATATATATATAATATAATACATAAATATGATGTGTATTGCAAGAGAGAAAGCGAGAAACACAGACAGATAGACAAAACAGAACACTTAGATACATATATATATATACAGACATATATATATATATATATATATATTATATATATATATATTATATATATATATATATATAATAATATATGTGTATTTACGTATTTATCTCTATATATTCATATATGTATACAAAGCACACACACACACACACACACACACACACACACACACACACACACACACACACACACACACACAATATATATATAATATTATATATATATATATATATATATATATATATATATATATATATATATATATATATATATATATATATATATATATATATATATATATATATATATATATACATATATCTGTGTGTGGGTGTTTATTTATGTATCATATATATATTGTATATATATATATGATATATATATTATATATTATATATATATATATATATATATATATATAATATATTATATATATATATATATATATATATATATATATATATATATATATATATATATATATATATATATATATATATATATATATATATATATATATATATATATATATATATTATATATATATATATATATATATTCATATACACATATATACATATACGTATATATATATATATATATATATATATATATATATATATATATATATATATATATATATATGTATATATACGTATATAATATATATATATATATATATATATATATATATATAATATATTGTGTGTGTGTGTGTGTGTGTGTGTGTGTGTGTGTGTGTGTGTGTGTGTGTGTGTGTGTGTGTGTGTGTGTGTGTGTGTGTGTGTGTGTACATATATTTACATATATATATGTTTATATGTATGTGAATATATATATATATATATATATATATATATATATATATACATATATAGAAATAGTTATATATATATATATATATATATATATATATATATATATATATATATACATGTGTATTTGTGAATAGATAGATATGTACAGATATTATTCATATATATATATATATATATATATATATTATATATATATATTATATATATTTTAAGTTACGTTTCACCCTTCTGAATTCACAGGATCTTCGAACAAATAAATGACAGACAGAAACCGCAATAGAAATGAGCGTTAAAGTGCCAATATCCCTCAAAGACGATGAGAAACGAACGAGATAATGGAACGGGTTAGATAAACATTTCATTCATAAAATTCAAGGCAAAAGCGATTAGAAGTTCGAACACAAGATAAACACAAACTTGAATAAGACTGGAAAACATATTTCAGCGGTATTTTTTCTATTCCGATTTCTCGCGCGAAATCTGCTTCATAAATCTGAAATAGCTCTTGCCCATTGTGGTTTTAAGCAGATTTTGCAGATGCAGGTGAAAGAATAGTCTCTTGGGTGTACTTGAGTGTAAAATACATAGATTGCAGATATCTGAAACAGGAATACACATTTCAAACACAAATACACACGTAGGTAGACATCATACGCACACAATTATACACAGAAATACGTACGCATCAACACAGAGAGACGCACACATAACTGCATCCTATACACACACGTATACGCATCTACACAAACAGAGACGCACGCATAACTACATATATACACTCGCACACTTCTATACACACGTATACACTCGCACACACATCTATATACACGTATACACTCGCACACTTCACACGTATACACTACTATGCACACGTATATACACTCTATACACTCGCACACTTCTATACACATACACTCGTATACACTATACACTACTTATACACACGTATACACTCGCATACTTCTATACACACGTATACACTCGCACTCGCACACTTCTATACACACGTATACACTCGCACGTATACACACGTATACACACACTATACACGTATACACTACACTCGCACACTTCTATACACACGTATACACTCGCACACTTCTATACATACGCACTCGCACACTCTATACACATACACTCGCTATACACCACACATCACACGTATACACTCGCACACCACACACTCGTATATACACTCGCACACTTCTATACACACGTATACACTCGCACACTTCTATACACACGTATACACTCGCACACTTCTATACACACGTATACACTCGCACCTTCTATACACACACTCGCACACTCTATACATACGCATACACTCGCACACTTCTATACACACGTATACACTCGCACACATCTATACACACGTATACACTCGCACACTTCTTATA
>NW_020868631.1:146158-156158 GCF_003789085.1 Penaeus vannamei | reverse complement strand
AACACAATAAGAACAGCCAGAGAAAAAAAAAATCTTTCAGAAGAAGACGCCTGCATCGATTAAGATTAAGAGACCCCGAGACCAAACCATTTTCGGCGCGGTGTAAAGAGGTCGGCGGGAAAGCGAGCGCGCCAAAAGCAGGTGCGAGATAGAGAGCGCGGGATCAAAAGACATTTTGTGCGCGAGTGTATATATTTCGCCTCAACACGGGAGAAAAGGAGGCTATTGTAGCGTCACCCGATCACTTTCAAAGATGGAAAGGATCAGGCGAAGAGAAGAGATGAAGATAGAGATAAAAAGAGGGGGGTAAAAATGGAAGGAAAGCTTTGAAGAGGGATTGATGATAATTGCATATGCATTTTAGGGTCCAGATTTGTGAAAGGAAGATCGTATACGCTCAGGGGAAGAGGAGAGAGGGAGAGTGGAGGATTGTAAGGAATTGGGTCGCTTGCAAAATGATACTCAGGGTTTATGGCAAGTAAACGGGGTTAGAATGAATAATTCCATGAGAATGGGGAGCGGGAACAGAGACTGATCTAATGGAAAAGAAAAAAAAAATATGTCGAATGGCTCGGAAACTCGTATGATCCAGATTTCGAATGTTGAAAAAAAATGGAATATCTCAGTAATCAGTAACAGAATGGCAGGAATCGGAAAAATAGGAAAACAGCAGGTACTCCGATAGATTTTGCATATGCAGGTATCCCTTCATATTCCTGAATAATGTGGGGGCTTCCGGTCAAATATTTGTTCCAGCGTTTGACCGGAAGTCGACCGCTGGGACATTAAAACTGGCAGGGATATGAGACTCTCTTGCTCTCTTCTTCTCTCTCTCTCTCTCTCTCTCCTCTCTCTCTCTCTCTCTCTCTCTCTCTCTCTCTCTCTCTCTCTCTGTCTCTCTCTCTCTCTCTCTCTCTCTCTCTCCTCTCTCTCTCTCTCTCTCTCTCTCTCTCTCTCTCTCTCTCTCTCCTCTCTCCTCTCCATCTCCTCCCTGCTGGGCCATCCCTCCATCCTTCTCTCTCTCTCTTATTTTCCTCAATCCATATCTCCTTTTCTCTCTGTATATGTCCATATATTTGTTTGCCTGTCTATCTATCTCTGTCTATGTTCTATCTCTCTCTCTCTCTCTCTCTCTCTCTCTCTCTCTCTCTCTCTCTCTCTCTCTCTCTCTCTCTCTTTCTCTCTTTTCTCTCTTTCTCTCTCTCTCTTCTCTCTCTCTCCCTCCATTCCCCATCCCTCCATCCCTCCATCCTTCCCTTCCCTCCTTCCTCCATTCCTTCTCTCCCTCCTTCACCTCTCTCTCTCTTTATTTTTCTCCAATCCATATCTCTTTTTCTCTCTGTATATGTCCATATATTTGCTTACCTGTCTATCTATCTCTGTCTATCGTTCTCTGCTCTCTCTCTCTCTCTCTCTCTCTCTCTCTCTCTCTCTCTCTCTCTCTCTCTCTCTCTCTCTCTCTCTCTCTCTCTCTCTCTCTCTCTCTCTCTCTCTCTCTCTCTCTCTCTCCCCTTCTTTCATCTATCGTTAAATATCTATCTAAAGACCACTTTCTATTTACGGATATTCTCTCATCTCTCTTTATCTGTCCATCCATCTCTTCTCTCATCTCTCTATCAATCTCCATCTATCCACTTTTGAGGACCTTCATCTATCTCCTCCAGTCTATTTATCTATCGATCGATCTCTCAGTAACAATGTTGTCAGCCACTTGTCAGAAAACGGGCTCAGTGCCTAACATCTTTTCGACATCACGGAAAATTTTTTACGCTTTTTTCGTTTGTTTTTTTTTACGTTTTTTTTCGTTTTCGTTTTTTTCGTTAACTTTTTTCCTTTCTTTTATGCTTTTTTTCGTTTTTTACGTTTTCTTTCGTTTACGTTTTACGTTTTTTGGTTTTCGTTTTTTTTAATGCGTTTTTTTGTTTTCTTTTTACTTTATTATTTTGTTGTTTATTTTTTACGTCTTTTTTTTCTTTTTACGGTTCTTTTTTCTTTTCTTTTTTTTCTTTCATTTTCTTTTTCATTTTGTTCTTCTACTTGTTATTATCATCATGGTTATTATTATTATTATTATCATTATTATCATCAACATTATAATTTCTACAATTATCGTTATTATCATTATTATCATTATTATTATCACTAATATCATCATCATTATCTTTATTACGGGCATTTCAAAAGCAAGATGTATCTGATGTTCGTCCAAGACATTTGGTGCAAAGAAAACGAAAGAATAAAGATAGAAGGAAGAAAACGGACTATTGGCAAAATTATTAAGAAATCGCCTTCATTAGTTTGTTTTTAATTATTTTTCGAGCACGAGGAAAATTTACGAAGTCGTTCTCTTTAGTTTGTTTTCCTTTTTTTTCGAAAAAGAGGAAAAAAGGCAAAGATGAAGAAAAAGAAGTTTTTATTATTTTACTTTTTACTGTCATTTTCGCTATTAACGTGTTTTCTTTCTTTCTTTCTTTCTTTTTTTCTTTTTTTTTTTTTTTTTTTTTTTTTTGAGAGCGTGAAGTTCAAGAATAAAGGTAAAAAAAATAAAGTCCCTTTGATACGTTTACTGAAAGAACGATTTTATTCCAACTTTTTCTGTCGTATTGTAATTGTTTTGTTTTTGTTGTTGTTTGTTTTGTTCTTGTTTGTTGATATTCAAAAAGGAAGAACAAAACGAGAAGTTTTTTTAGACTAAGACTACGAATATTCTAGAAAGATTCTTTACATTTCTTACTTTTCCTTTATGTATATTTATTTATATCTTATGCATTTTTTATCTTTTTTTTCATTAGGAGCTTAAGAAATAATTACTAGTGGAAGTTATTGTATATTCTACTTATCACTTTCTTCATATCTATCAGTTTATCTATTTTTCTCTTTTATTTTCCGCATAATTCTTTTTTTAACGTTACTCTCCGCTCTATTAAATAAATGAACTGATGAGAATTACCAAAACAAATAAAGAAATAAAGCAAGCAAAAATAAAAAAGAATAAAGAAGTGGGACATAAAAGAAAGCAAGAAGAGAAGAGAAAGACAGACACGAAGAAAGGAGGGAAGTGAGAGAAAAGAAAGCAAGAGAAAAAAAAGAAGACGAAAGTAGAGGAAGAGAAGAGAAAGACTGAGACACGAAGAAAGGAGGGAAGTGAGAGAAAAGAAATCAGGAGAAAAAAAGAAGACGAAAGTAGAGAGAGAGAAGAGAAAAACAGAGAAGAAAGGAGGGAGTGAGAGAAAAGAAATCAGGAGAAAATTGAAAGAAGACCAAGGAAGAGAAAGAGAAGAGAAGACGAAGAGACACGAAAAAAAAGAGGGAAGTGAGAGATAGACAAGACAATGCAAACCAAAGAAAGGAGAGAGTAAGAGAGAAAAAGACAATGAAAAACCGAATAAAGGAGAGAATAAGACAAAAAAAAAAACAATGAAAAACCGATACCTTCATACCAACACTCGAAGCCGCCATTTTGACCGTCTCGCCCCATCCATCGCCCAGGTTTTCCACCTCTCTTCCTTCTCTCTCCTTCCTCCTCTCCTTCCTTCGGCCCATTCTTCTTTTTCCCCTTTTTGAGTAATTCTATGCATCGACTTTGCATTCCATTAAACCCGCCACCTTGATCGTCTGCTCCGGCATCGCAGCCTTCTTGGAGATCAATACCCTGCGCCGACACCCAACAGGAAGAAGGGAAAAAGGGGGTGCAGGTGACCTTGCTTTCGACGCCCCCTTTCCGACACCCCCTTGACACGATTCGGATATATTCCAATGGCCCTTTGACACCTTCTGATGTATTCCAATACCCCTTTGACACCCAAGGATATAGTCCAATACCCCTCTGACACCTTCTGATGTATTCCAATGCCCCTTTGACACCTTTTGATGTATTCCAATACCCCTTTGACACCCAAGGATATATTCCAATGGCCGTTTGACACCTTCTGATGTATTCCAATACCCTTTTGACACCTGATATATACCGGCGCACCTTTGACACCCTTCTGATATATTCCAATACCCATTTGCCATTTGACACCTTCTGATATATTCCAATACCTTTGACACCCTTCTGTGACACCCTTCTTGATATATTCCAATACCCATTTTGACTGATATATTCCAATACAACTTTGACACCCTTCGCATATATTCCAACACCCCATTGACACCTTCTGATATAATGCGGTGTCTCTTAGGGTTTTTTGACACTGCTTGGCACCCTTGGACACTTTTTTTTACGGTTAAACTACCTTCTTGGATGTTTTTTTACCTCTTTCTCTGTCACTCTTTAACAAGAGCTGGATGTCCCCCTTTTAACACCTGACATCTTTTGGCACTCTCACCCTCTGGCACTGTGATACCTTTACGATGCCTTCAGGAAGCCGGCTGTCCCCCTTGTAACACCTGACATCTTATGACACTTTAAGACACCTCTTGGATACCTATGTCAAACACACCTTCGACACGTGACATTCTTTTGTCACTTAAAAGGTTTCAACAGCAATAAGTCCATCTGTTGACATGGATTCAGGGGATAAAACGTGGCTGTGAGAGTGAGAAAGGGACAAGTGGTACCATGAACAAGGGGGACAGATGATAAGGGAAAATAAATGCGTGGTTAAGTGGAAGGAAGATGATGAGGGGAAGGAAGAGTGAGGTGAAGAGGCCCAGAGAATAATTAGTCAAGTAAATGGACAAGTTGGGGGCGTTGACAGATGTAGAAAAAGCGCAGAGACAGGTAGAAGAGTAATGAAAAAGTTGGGAAGACTAAAAGAAAAAAAAAATCAATGGAAGGCTAAATTAGACAATGAGAATAGGAGAGAGAGAGAGACAGACAGACAGACAGACAGAGACAGACACACACACACACACACACACACACACACACACACACACACACACACACCACACACACACACACACACACACACACACACACACACACACACACAGAAAGAGAGAGACAGACAGACAGACAGACACACAGAGAGAAAGACAGAGAGAGAGAGACAGAGAGAGAGAGGAGAGAGAGAGAGAGAGAGAGAGAGAGAGAGAGAGAGAGAGAGAGAGAAAGAGAGAGAGAGAAAGAGAAGGGACCATTAGTACTGTAATAAAAACGGATGGTTAATGAAACAGGAAAATAGATAGTGTGAAAGGACAGCTGGTATGCCTAAGAAAAACAAACACAATAGGGAAGGGACAGATGACAAAAAAATACAAGTATCAGACAGGTTGGGACAACTCTTCGGGAAAAAAAATCTAAATAGAAATACTAACTGATAAAAAGAACAAACCAAAAAGCAAATAAAAGAAATTCCCATAAAGAATACAAAAACACCGACAAAGACTGGCGTTTGAGTGAAAAGACAGCTGGTACAGAGACATGAAAGAGCAGGTAGTTAAGAGTGGAGTGGAGTGCAGAGGCAGCACGAAAGAGGTAGTACAGAATAGACGTACGAATGACATACTGGAGAGACAAGTGATGTATAAGAGGTACTGACAGGGTGAAGTAATATAAGAGGTAAGATGTCTAAGAGAATTGAGACTCAAGTAGTACAGGAAAGGTACAGGTGATGGGGTGGCCATAGAGGATGTACACTGTCAAAAAATATATATATAAAAGGGGGGGGGGGGAAGAGAGAGAGAGAGAGATGGGGAGGGAGGGAGAGAAAGAGAGAGGAGACAAACAGATAGAAAGAGAGTGGGGCAGATACAGAGAAAAAAGAGAAAGAGAAAAGAGAGAGAGAAGAAAACAACCAAAGAGAAAGAGAAAAGAGAGAGAGAGGAGGAAAAACAACCAAAGAGAAAGAGAGAGAGAGAAGACAGACAAACAGATAGAAAGAAATAGAGTGTGACAGATACAGAGAAAAGAGAGACGGGGAGAAATACCCCAAAAGAAAGAGAAAGGGAGAGAGACAGAGAGAAGAGACAGACAGATAAAAAGAAAGAAAGTGGGGCAGAGACAGAAAACGAGAAAGAGAAAAGGAGAGAGAGGGAGACACAGCCAAAGAGAAAGAGAGAGGGGGGTGAAAAAGCCAAAGAGAAAAGAGACAGAGATTGAGAGAGAGAGAAGAAAAGAGAGAGAGAGAAAAAAAAAGAGAGAGGGAGGGGGGAAAGAGAGGATGTGACGTGGCAAGTAATATGGGATCGGAAAACTCTCAAAGCCTCGAAGCTTACTGAAAGATCACTCGAGACAACTAAGCATTAGACTGGACAAAGTTTGGTCTCGACTTCGATACACTTAGGCTCCGTGGCTCGTTTTTCGTGGCTGACAATTTTCGAAGTTATGTCCGATAATAACTGAGATGCGAAATGTTTATAATGCATATGTTGCGTGTATATGTGTATATATGTATATATATATAAATAGATAGATAGATAGATAGATAGATGTATATATATATATATATATATATATATATATATATATATTATATATACATATCATATATATATGTTATTATATGTATATATATCTATATGTATATATGTATATACATATATACATATATATTCATATATCTACATATATGTATATATATAAGTATGTATATAAGTAGACTTATATATATGTGAGTGTGTGTATGAGTGGTGTGTGAGAGTGAGTGAATGTGTGTGTGTGTGTGTGTGTTCATGTATGCTTTTATAGTTGTATCTATATCCATATCTATAACATTATTTGTGTAAGTACCGAGTTTTAGAAGAAAAAAATACTTACTGGATCCTAAGTATGCACAGTATGCATTTATGTATGTATATGTATATGATTGTCCTACATCTATTTTAGCCTTCGTTTTCTAATCTTGATTTTCAAAAGAACGATATTACCTTAAAATTAAATACAAAGTTTTCATTTAGAAAAAGAAAATACAAATAATATCGAATTAGTATAGGTGGCAAAAAACATAAAACCTAAGAAAAAATTACTCTTACTCAGTTACGTATGAATAAATAATTTTCACTTTTTAACGTTTTAGGTAATCGGATATTATCTTCACGATTTTTGGGTCAATCCTGGCCATGGATATTCTTAAAGAATCGCTAGTATAAGTTATCACAAGTTGTAGTACGAATGAGAGCAAGAGAGTCGTAGCAAATGAATGGAGATCGTAAAACAGTAGTTGTGTTGTTGTTCTAGTGCCAGTGAAATTAGGAGGAATATCCGCTGTTGTTGTTGTTATAACAAAAGTGGTATTATCATCTGCTGTATCTGTGGTTAGAGGAAGAGCAACGGTATCAATAGTACTAAGAGTATTTGTAATAGCAGTAGAAAAAGGCGTATAATAGTGAAGTAAAGTGGTAGTTATAGTGGAAATGAGAAGCAAGCATACTCATGTATTGTCATTACCATCACTAGATTTCAGACTTTAAGATTTTTTATTACGAGGTTTCATAGTTGCACGACAATGACTTTTATTTGTAAAGTTAATGCAACGCAGGACTGTTATGACGAAATTTTGTAGAGTGAACAAAATTTATCTTATCTGCGACATTCATTACAATGCACACACATTTATTTTAATTTCAAATCCTTCAGTATAACACGATCTGATTTAAGTTGCTTGAAAATACATATTATTTATACACATCTACAGTTTTTTTTAATACGATGCTTTAAAGAAATAAATATACTAGCTATCAAAGGTCATATAGCACTGTTTTTATACGTATAGAAGTTAAATACTGTATAGTCTTATCATGCCAGAAAACAGGTCAAAAGATTGCCAAAAGTAATAGGAAATAGACATAAACTCGAGTATATATAGATAAGTGAGTGTGTGTCTTTATATGTATGCATGTACGTAGGCCTACACATGAATACGAATTTAAGAATCACCTCACGAACGTTTTCTTTCAGAGACAAGAGATAAAAAACCCAACTACAATTAGAAAAAAAGACACACACAACTCTCCCAAAACAAAAGAAGATATTAAAAACATCGAAACACCTACACATATACTTCAAAACCCCCGCATCTAATTCCTCCAAACCGCCAAAGACAAACAAACGATTTCCAAAGAAGAGAACCTTACCAATAACCAGAGGAGAAGAGACGGTGACCCCGCGGAGGTTGAAGAGCGAATACCGATTATGCCTGCAGTCCCTCCGCCACCACGTGCTTCCCGCCAAAAGTGACGCATGCGCACTCCCATCCGGGTCTTGCGCAGTGATAATGACGGGTGACCTTGTTTACCTGAGGTTAGTTTTATTTGTTTAGTTTTTTATGCTTGTATATTTGTTTGTTTGTCTCTTTTTCTATGTCTTTCTATTTCTCTCATTCTCTCTCTCTCTCTCTCTCTCTCTCTCTCTCTCTCTCTCTCTCTCTCTCTCTCTCTCTCTCTCTCTCTCTCTCTCTCTCTCTCTCTCTCTCTCTCTCTCTCTCTCTCTCTCTCTCTCTCTCTCTCTCTCTCTCTCTCTCTCTCTCTCTCTCTCCTCTCTCTCTCTCTCTCTCTCCTCTCCCTTCTTTTTTTAGCCCTTCTTAGCCCTTTTCTCTCCTTTTTCTTTTTTACTTTTTTCTCTCCCAAAATAGAAATGTAAAGAAACACCCCTTGCAAAAAGAGAATACATTATTTTAATTATTATCATTTTTATCATTATCATTATTACCATTATCATCATTGATACCAATATCATTATCATTGGCATTGCTATTGCTGTTATTGTTATTATCATTAGTATGATTATCAATATTCAATATCAATATCAGTATCATTACAATTATTATTATCATGATTGTTATCAGTACTGTTATCATTATCATTACAATTAGTATTATTATTATCTCTACTATTTTGCGTTACTGTCATCATCATTATCATTATCATCATAATTACTACCATGATTACTATTACTGTTACTACTACTGCAACTACAATTATCAGTATCACCATTGTTATTATTACTCTTATCAATATCATTATTCTATCATTGTTGCTTTTGTTGTTATCATTGATATTATCTTTATCATGATCGTGTATGTGTGTGTGTGTGTGTGTGTGTGTGTGTGTGTGTGTGTGTGTGTGTGTGTGTGTGTGTGTGTGTGTGTGTGTGTGTGTGTGTGTGTGTGTGTGTGTGTGTGTGTGTGGATATTGCATATGCTGCTCCCTTGTCTGAAAAAGGACAAAAAATCTGTATATAAATGTAGTCATTCTATACATATCCTCACGAGACATTTACTACGGACGCTTGACAACTTATCTATGAAATAGCTAACCCATTAATAAGAAAAAATAAAATAAAATAAAGAATAAAAAAATAATATTTTCATTTCAACGTATAAAAATCATTTTAACGTATAAAAAAAAAGAAAAAACTAAATACACAATATAATCCAATCTAATTCACCATTCTCCACCGCAAAGTCATCAGTATCAAAATATATTAAAGGTGTTCAACAGTGCTTTCTAAGAAGGTGATCAACATTGCTTGCATTCTTGTCCTCTCTCCCTCGCCCCAGCAAAGAGACGTCCTAACTAGCATTTCACTGCTGGTATGTGACCAGATTCGCGTATTAGAGAACTGTAATAGCAGGATGTACCACAGCGGTATGTCTTCCCAGATTTAATTGTGTTTTACTGTTTATATATTTTTAGGTACACGTGGAGAGGCTGTGTATATGCTTGGTCCACGAACGGTATGTGCTTGCATGAGAAGGCAGTGTTAATGGGGATTTATTTGTGCACGCGTGTGTGTGTGTGTGTGTGGTAGACAGAGAGAGGTGTCTGTGAATCTATTTTGCTTATGTTAGATTCGTACTGTATAATATACATATACAGTAACGATAAAGGAATACCTGGTTCATAAAGAAAAAAAAATACATACACACACTAGACTGATTAAAAACTATACTTTAAACCAAGCCCTGAAGGTAAGTGAGCGAGGTATTGTGGAAGGAAATAGCCAGAGCTCAGCAAGAAGTAAAAAATAAAAAATAAAAAAAAATCACGGAAAATACACACAGGAAATGGTACCCGCCTTTTTACAAGTGAAACGCGGTTAAAGGCACGTCGT
>NW_020868631.1:133658-136158 GCF_003789085.1 Penaeus vannamei | reverse complement strand
TTGCAAATTATATTACTATCCTCATTATCCTAAAATAACGTTTTGCGTTTATTTCATTATCTATTATCCTAAAGTATACATCTTTGCAAATTATTTCATTATCCTAATTATCCTTAAGTACACGTCTTTGCGCATTCTGTCACCTAGACTTTAGATCTTAAATGAAACGGGATTCTCTGTAAGGTTTCTGTCTATGATTTATAAAACGTTACGCTAGCATTTTCCCAAAGTTATATGAGCTTGTATTCTTTATACCGCTGGCAAACGGTTCATTAGGAGTTTTCAGCAGACTAAAGAATTTCTCTCTCTCATGCCACTATGTTTCCATTTCTTTCTCTCTCTCTTTTCTCTCTATCTCTCTTCTCTCTCTGTCTTCTATCTCTGCCTCTCTCTCTTTTCTCCGTCGATCTATTCTCTCTCGTCTCTCTCTCTCTTCTCCTCGTCTCTCTCTCTCTCTCTTCTCTGCTCTACTCTCTCTCTCTCCTCTCTCTCTCTCTCTTCTCTCTCTCTCTTCTGCTCTTCTCTTGCTTCTCCTTCTCTTTTCTTTCTATCTCTCTACTCTCTTTCTCAATTCTTCCTCTCTCTCTCTACTCTCTCTCTTTCTTCTCTCTCTCTCTCTCTCTCTCTCTCTCTCTCTCTCTCTCTCTCTCTCTCTGTCTCTCGTCTCTCTCTTCTCTCTCCCTCATATCTATCTCTCGCTCTCCTCTCTCCTCCTCTCTCTCTCTCCCTCCTCTCCCCCTCGGTCTGTCAGTCTCGTCACTCTCCTCTTCTCTCATCTCTCTCTCTCTCTCTCTCTCTCTCTCACATCACTCGCTCGTCTCTCGTCTCCTCGCTCACTCTCTCTCTCGCTCTCTCTCTCTCTCTCTATCTATCTATCTATCAATATCTCTTTCTCTCTCTCTCTTCTTTTCTCTCTCCCCTCCTCTTTCTCCCTCTTCTCTCCCCTCTCCCTCTCCCTCTCTCCCTCCGCCTCTCCTTCCCGAAACCGCAAATACATTACATCACCAGACAACACTGGATATGAAAACATCTTCTTCCCTGATTTCTTTGCCATTATCGACTCCCGTTTCACCGAATGGCAAAAATAGACGATGGACAAAAAAAAAGAATAAAACCCCTTATAGGAGAATCATTTTCGAGTCTGTCATCAATAACTCTTCGAAATACTGGACCACAACAGCTATCGGTTATGCATTTCCAAACGGTTTATGAGTTATAACGGTGAGGTTGTTATTGGTGGTGGTAATTTGATGGTAAGGATGAATTGAGAATCGTTATCAACATCATAATTACTGTCTTCATCATCGTCATCTTTATCATCATAATTATTGTCTTTATCATCATCATTATTACCCCAGTCATCAATATCAATGTCATTATTGCCATATTCGGTGATAATTCTGACCACCATTTCCATCATTGTTCCTGTGTCTTTTTATTGTAATCATCCTCAATATCATTAAGACAATCATCACAATTATCACCATCATTATCAACGTTATCATGATTATCGAGATCATCAACATTATCATGACTGTCGACCTTATCACCATCATTACTGTTATTATCATTAAGGATAACCTACACTCGTATTGTCTCTATCATCAAAATCATCGACAAAATATCATCAAAATACTAAAACGTGACATGAAATGGATTTGAACAATTAAACTGAACAATGTCATTTGCACTGAATTTGTCATTCTGATTATATAGCGATAGGAATAAAAAATCGCAAAATGTTTAAATGAGAATAAAACATTTCAAAACGTATTCAAAAAAGTATTATAATTCGCATTTCATAACAGTTTTATATTTGCCAAGAATAGAATTTATCAAAAAACGATGATAATTAAGATTAAACACCAAAATGAAGACTACAGGAGCAGTTCAATTCGAAATTAATTATATTTATCAGTAAAAAAGAGAAAGACCAAAAAAATCGCAATGAACCAGGGTGGGAAAAAAAGTATTATGAAAGTTGTTCAATGAATTTCATACTTTACACGAACGCTGAAATAGATTCATTATGCGAAAAGTTGAAGGATGTTTATCATTTTTTTCCTCCGTGAATATCTAGTGCATAGTAGTGTACACAAATGCATTAATTAATGTTACGTTTACATTAGGGGGGGGGGGGGGACAACCCTTTGAATTGTGCATAGAGCTTGAGACACACATGCATGCGAATAGATAGAGAGACAGATAGATGTATATAGGTAGATAGAGAGACAGACTGGTAGACAGATAGATATATATTGGTAGACAGAGAGACAGATACAAAATTATATATATTTGTAAGAAATAATACATACAAATAACACACACACAATACACACACACACACACACACACACACACACACACACACACACACACACACACACACACACACACACACACACACACACACACACACACACACACACACACACACACACACACACACACACACACACACACCACAACACACACACACACAACATTATATATATATATC
>NW_020868631.1:126158-131158 GCF_003789085.1 Penaeus vannamei | reverse complement strand
CTCTCTCTCTCACTCACACACTTACTCTCCCTTTATCTATCTATCTACCTATCTACCTACCTACCTACTATCTATCACCTATCTATCTATCTAATCTATATCTATCTATCTATCTATCTATCTATCTATCTATCTATCTACCTATCTTTCTATTTATCTATCTACATACATACATAAACACACACGCACACATACACACACACATACACACACACACACACACACACACACACACACACACACACACACACACACACACACACACCACACACACACACACACAACACCCATTATTATTATATAGATATATAGATAGATACATACATACATACATACATACACTACATACATACATACATACATACATACATATATATAATATATATATATATATATATATATATATATATATATATATACATATATCTAACTAACATTCGTCTTTTTTCACCGAATTCGTTAACCCTTCCAGAATGCTTTGAGTCGGTTGTCCTTCGCTGTGATCAATTACGTCGGATTTGACTTCCACTCTCATTCCTATTTTCTATTTTCTCTTACTCTCCCCTTCTCGCTTTCTCTCTCTTGGAGGGGGACGAGAGAGCAGAGAGCGAGAGAGAGAGAGAGAGAGAGAGAGAGAAGAGAGAGAGAGAGAGAGAGAGAGAGAGAGAGAGAGAGAGAGAGAGAGAGAGAGAGAGAAAGAGAGAGAGAGAGAGAGAAGAGAGAGAGAGACAGGACAGACAGACAGAGAGGACAGAGACAGAGAGGGTGGTAGGGAAAGGAGAGAGGAGGAGGAGGAGGGGAGGAAGGGAGGAGGAGAAAAGGAAGTAGGGAGAGAGAAGAAGGGAGAAGGGAAGCTAGGGGCGGGGAGAGTGAGAATGAGAAGAGAGAGGAGATGAGAGAAGAGAGAGAGAGAGAGAGAGAGAGAGAGAGAGAGAGAGAGAGAGAGAGAGAGAGAGAGAGAGAGAGAGGGAGAGAGAGAGAGAGCAGAGAGAGAGAGAGAGGAGAGAGAGAGAGAGAGAGAGAGAGGAGAGAGAGAGAGAGAGAGAGAGAGGAGGAGAGGGAGGAGAGANATAATAATAATAGAATAATGTGATGCTAATAATGATAATGATAATAATAAGGATAATAATAATAAATAATGATGATAATATAATGATGATAATAATAATAATAATGATGATAATGATAATAGTAATATTAGTAATATAAAGGACAATAGCATCATGAACAAAAAAGCAATAAGAATAACAATAATATAAATGATGATAATAGCACTAATTGTTATCATTATAATCATAATAACACAATAATGATAACAATGGTGATAACTACAATAATAATAGAAATAATAATAATAGTGACAATAATAATATGTAATGTATAATGATAAGAATAATTATAATTATAATCATAATCAATACTATCATTATAATTATTGTTATCATTATTATTATTCATTATTGTCATAGTACTAATGATAATAATAACAATAATAATTATGATAATAGTAGTAATAATCATCTCATAATGAGAGGTAAATTTAAAGGCAAATAATAAGGCGAAAGGGAAATGTATTACAGGAACACTAGACGGATAATGAATAAATAAGTAGATTAATTACCGAAATTCCTTTGGGTTCCGTCAGAAAAAATTACCATACTATATAGTCTTGGAGAGTTGACACTTCACTATTTTTCCCCATTTTTTTCCGGTCATAGTAATAGTCATATTTATTGCTTTGACTGATATTTTATTTCAGTTTTTCTTTTTTCCTAACATTTTTTTTTATAGTTTCGTTGTTTGTTTGTTTTCTTTATTTTTTATCTTCTGGTTTATTTCTTATACTCGTGTCTTCTGATTTGATTTGTTTTTTGTCTATACTCGCGTCGTGTGTGTTGTGTCTGTCTTTGACATAGTGAAGGAAACTATGAGAAGCAGACTAAATGAACTAATTCCGAGACATGCACACGTTTAAAGAGGACTCTGAATTATACGTTTCCCTAATGAACATACTGACGACTAGGATTCCCTTATGCAAGACAGCGATGAAAGAAAAAAAAATAATGAGTTCCCGGCGATGAATAGCTTATTGTTTTATAATTACGAATTAACACAAATACAATAAATGCCCGGATGATAATAGAACCCTAAAGAAAACCCGACATACGAGACAAACGCTAACAATGTTCCGAGCCTGAGGCCACTTGTTGTTCGATTGTTATGTTATAAAATACGGTTTTGTTTTTCTTTTTCAGTTTGTTTCGTCCTTTTGTTTGTTTTTCCAAGATATTTTTTTCAGGACAGGGAAAGAATTACAACGTTATATTTTTAAAGTAATTAAAGAGTAAATAAAACAATGTCTGTAATGAAAGCGCACTCGAAATAAAGTTGGGTTGTGCTGTAGCAAGTCATCAGGCAAATGACTTAATATATGCTTTGCTCCCATTACGCGGTAGTGATTGTATGTACATGAGGACGATTCAATGTATTTACGAAAGGATAAAACGACTTTGTTTTAGATAATATCGAAGGGAAGAATACAATAAGCACATTAATACGTTTTGATGAAGCAATAAAATGGAGGTGTCCTCGGCATAATGGCTCCCTTCCCTTGTCTTTCATTCGCCGTTTTTACTTGTTTACTTATCAGTCTTCTATGAACAAATACAGATGGGTTCCTTGATAAGCGAATTACAGCAGAAGGGAATTCTGTTTTGAGTACGGACAGGTATGACAAATAAAGGTGTTTCAAATGATACGACGCATTCTCGAGATGTGGTTAGTGAGTTCGAACTCCATGGTGCTCGAAATTGTATCAAATGGATTTCTAAGATCTGTCCATTGTGTAAGATTTGTAGCTCATAGAAGCAGACTGATATAGGAACTTTTTATAGCAGGGGTTCCCAACCTGGTGCTCAAGATCATTTCTCTGCTTTTTGATAGTATGAGAGTGCTCTTTCGCATCGGTTGCCAACGCCCTCGCGAACACCAGTTCTTTGTGGGCCTAACTTTCGTAGTCATAATTCCCAGTAAGATCAAGAACATCATCCATCATGTGTTATATTTATATGTATGTGTGTGTGTAATATGTAGGTGCACAACAGATATACAACCATGGTGTTCTCCTAGTTATCAAGAAAATAGGTGAGTGCTCATCATATCAAAGAAGTTGCGTACCCATGGCATAGGATTGGCAGAAATAAAATCGAGAAAGTGACATTTTATGTGCTGCCTGTTATTTTGATAATTTGCATCGACATATGTAGCACATAAAGGTAAATTACTTGTGTGTGGGCACGCGTGGCGTGTAAGGTAACTGCAGATCTATGAAGTATCTGTCAGTCCCTTACTAATCGACATTACAAATGGCACGACGATCACTAACCATGCCATTATGTCTTTCTTCATTACTCTTTCTAAACACTTTCCCCTAATTAGTAAAATAAAAAACGTTAATTACATCGAAACTTCCTTCAGCTATAAACTTCCCACTAAGTTTCATTTCTATCACGCTTAGAAGATAAAGGATTCAGTAAACTATTGTTAATGTATCAAAATCTATTTTATTTTGCTCTTGCAGACATAAATTACAACGCTAATGGAGTGAGATAAGAGTTTGTTCATTTTTTTTTACAGTATAAGAATAATTTTCTTAAACATTCACATCCATAAGATGTTCACACCCAGGAGTTCATAGTTCAAATTGGCAGAGAGAGGAACGGGATGCCCTCAGCATTTTAAATAGTATAATAACATACAAAACTCATATTAACTTCCGAGATACATGCATCTGTTCTAGAGACACAAAACTAGTAGGCCTATGGCACTAGATGTAACATTCTAGGTAATACATCGCTGTTTTTTTTTTTTTTTTTTTTAAGTTTCCCCTCTGAAGCGTTGACTTGTAAGAGCAGGATTCGAGTTAAGGATCTAAGGTTTTGTACAATGCTATTCCTTTTAAGACTTTTTAGGTTTCTTTTTTCGAAAAATCATATATAATTGTCATTGTTGAATAATATGGCAGTTTCTGAACGTCTCTGCTTTTTTGTTTGTGTTTTTTTAATATTCCTATTCTCCTTTTCTCTCCTTTCCTTTTTTTTCGTCGAATCCGGTCAATCAGATCTTAATTGAAACTTAAAAGGAGAAATGCTTTAACACTGCATACTCAGCCATATTTTTTCACATATATCTCCTGCTGACTAATTCTACATGAACACTGAAATGCACTTCCTCCACTTCCAGCATTTTCTTTCTTTCTTTTTCTTTCTTTCTTTCTGTCTTTCTTTTATCTTTTTTTTTCTTTCTTTCTTTCTTTCTTTCTTTCTTCTTTTTCTCGTTCTTCCTTTCTTTCTCTCTCTTTCGTTCTTTTCTTTTCTTCCTTTCATCAATCCATGTCACTTTATTTCAAGTAACGTTCTTCCCAGACGAAGACGAGACCGACGGAGAGAGAATAAATCTGTACATGGGACTTTGTGTTCTTCTGGGCCAAGCGCTTTCGACTCTGACTGCTGTTGGTCTGTGGGTGGGATCGTTACAAAAGAAAAGCTTATTATATATGAACACAAGCACAAACACAGTAACGTGTACACAAAAAGAAAAAAACAGTCACAGTGAGATTTCTTATTGTGGCAGATTTCCTTTTCCATCCTTGTTATATATATGTTATAAATTGATTGGTATTCAACATGTTCAGTATCATATTTCTCTAGAAATTGATCGTGATGGTGGTAATGAGGATTAATATGATATGATATTAATAATGGTAATGCCAGTGATAAGGTTAATGATATCATTACTATTAAAAATGAAAAGAACAACAATAATAATGATAATGATACTAGTTATGTTAATAATAATGATAATAATAATAACCATAATGATGGTAATCATCATCATCATTATGATCACAATAACAACAACAACAATAATGATAATAATGTTAATAATAATAATAATATAATGGTAATAGTAATAATAATATTAGCAATAATAAAAAAATA
>NW_020868631.1:68658-116158 GCF_003789085.1 Penaeus vannamei | reverse complement strand
GAAAGGAAGGATGGATGAAGGCGCAAGATTGTAGTAATGTTAGAGAGTTTAAGATGGGAGATAGTGTAATGGTTAGAACATATACGTCCTCAGACACCAAGTGGACAAAGGGGTATGTTTTAGAAAGGCTAGGAAAATTGCACTATAATGTCAGAGTGGATGGTAAAACTCTGAAGAGACACATAGACCATCATATCTGGACACTCCCGGGAACTCCAATGATTCATCAGATGAAAAGGACATTAGTCTGTCATACATTCCAAATGCTGTAGATCGACCTGAGACTGTGTCAAGACCGGAAAAGGAAATACAAGTACAAAATCAGAATGAGGAACCTGTTCAAGATCCTCAGCCGGGTGATTCAAATACTCAACCAAGGATAAGAGAACTTCCTCAGAGAACAACCCGGGGAAAGTTACCCAAGTACTTGGCAGACCAATATATTCTTGGTAGACTTAAGTAGTTTCTTTATATTATTGTATCCTATTATGTTCTCATTATACTTTTTTTTTCATGGTCAATATTCTATTTCCTTTAAGGGGGAAAGAAGTGTTATGTACTCAGATTAATTATATAGTTCCTATTTAGCTTTACACAATGTATCAGGGTATTACTAACACTATATTTAAGTTACCCCTTACAATACATTTTCTATGTATTTATAGAAGGTTATAAGATCCAACATTATTAAGTTGGCGACGAACATGAGATTACCACAGAGGATTAACTATAGCAACATATTTACACCTTGCAGGTTAGTATATGGAATACTAATGAAATATAGTTGTGCACAAACACAACATGAATATAGGCCATTTCAATTACCCCAATTTTATTCAAGGCTTTTAAACGTTTGCTGACCAAACGTCTTTCCGGACATTAGAGACCGTTTCTTCCAGAGACTCAGTTTGGTTTAAGAAAGAAGCTCGTCTGCGATTATGTTAGTACAGCCAGCAACAAACGCGGTGACGCCTCGCCAGACTGGCTCGGTGAGATCATGCCCTTCTTGCCTTGAAAGGAGGCCCGCGTTCAGACAACTAGGCCATAGTTACGACGGTTCGAAAGCGAGGAGGTGGTAAAGTACGGAAATCAGGCGAAGTGCAAAAATGACTGAAATATACATGGAGGGAGAGAGAGAGAGAGAGAGAGAGGATCGCTTTCCTGTTTAGTTGTTAATTTGGTGGATATATTGGAAACCTGCCCTAAGAAATAAATTATCGTTTATCATTTCGAAAATGATTATCAAGAAATCTTATCACCGTTTTATTTCAATTCCTTATCATATTTTCTATATAAAAACACATTGTTGGATCTGTATTCATAATAATATTCGTCAGACGGAAATATCCTTCATTCATATATGAGGGATGTATATTATTATATGGCTCTGCATTATCCTAAACAGCTACTCTCTGATTTCTCTATCTTATCTCACCTGAATCCACTATTTGGATAATGGTAAACTTTTGATATGTTATTTGGAAAAGAACACATGACATTAGTTCATACGCCATTATATTTCCAGACGTTTACAATTATTTAATTGCCAAAATAACGAAATTAATATGTAAAAGACGGATATCGAAAGCAATGGGTTTCTTGAATAGTGTGGAGGGGAAACACCAAGGTGTTGGACACCAGCCGCTGAAACGACAAATAGAGGCGCATAGTCAAGGCGAAGGGAATATCCCTTCGCCTTGGGTCAAGTGAAGCTGACTCGTCCCTTCGCGGGGTGAGTGAGCAAGCGTGAGCCGGGAAGGGGGTTCGCTGGGAAGTGCCCAGTCTGCCCAGGTCTAAAGACTGTCAATTAATAATTTGATACTAAAAGATATGTTAAAGTATAAGTTTCGCAACACCTGCATCTAATACCCCCATCATCATATTAATGCACCGCTGCACACATTCACTGCTTTTCATTTTACATCATTCATTTTCACCAACAGTTTCGGAAATTATATAATAAATTAGGTTGACTGACGATGCACTTTAAATCAATTTATATGTAGCACGACAGTTGAGGCCTTATGTTTTTGGTAGTGTTCGTTAGTTTGTTGGTTAGTTGGTTAACAGGATAAAAAGTTATGAACATATGTTTATGATTTTTCCCCAGAGGTGTGCCTAAGCCCAATCTCGGTGGTTTTAAATTTTGATGGTGATCCGGATCCATGAATTTTTAATGTAGTTCTTTAAGTGTGAATATTTTTTTTTACTGCATCAGTGACCCTATTACCTTGATGTGAAATTGAGTATGCGCTTTCTGAGTGTTTGTAGTATTTGTCATTAAACTCTTATGTCAGGTAAAGAAATTTAGAGGATTATTCATCACCTATACACCAATGCTGTCTATGATGTCAAATTGTAAAAATATACATTATACCTTTCTTTATAATCTTATACCGTTTTCACATACGTTTAATTACAAGATTTTTTAATACTCCCTAAATAGCCAAATGAAGAGTTACAAAATAAAATATAGTATTTGACATTTTAGCCATATACGCCTGTTTGGGTGGAGCTTGAAATTTGGCAGCCAAAAATGTCAGAATTACAAAAAATGCAGATATAGCCATTTAATGATAACTGCCATTGCCATTGTTATTATACATTATTATTATTATTATCATCATTGTATTATCATTCACCATTATGATGGTCATACCACTATATGAAAAATAACCTTAGCAATAATGGAAAAAATATATAGCATGATAGGCATGCGGAAGCAAATCAATATGAAAGCAAATGCGTTATGAAAACTAGTCTTTTTTAAGGACAAGCTCTAGTATATAACCAATAATATTCTAGCNACTATGTTGTCTAATATGAATAATATACACAGAATCAGTCACTATGTTGTCTAATATGAATAATGTATACAAAAACAGTCACTATGTTGTCTAATATGAATAATGTATACAAACCAATTACTATGTTGTCTAATATGAATAATGTATACACAGAATCAGTCACTATGTTGTCTAATATGAATAATGTATACAAAATCAGTCACTTTATGTCTAATATGAATAATGTATACAAAATCAGTCACTATGTTGTCTAATATGAATAATGTATACAAAATCAGTCACTATGTTGTCTAATATGAATAATATACACAGAATCAGTCACTATGTTGTCTAATATGAATAATATACACAAAATCAGTCACTATGTTGTCTGATATGAATAATGAACATAATCATTGATTCTGTGTATATTATTCATATTTTAACCAGCAATTTCCCTAGTACCTCCCATGCCCTCCCTTGTTACCGGGGCCAACAATGTGTGTGGGTGTGCACAATAATTTCTACATATTTGGAAACTAGAGAATGAGAGGAATACAACGATACCAAAATCGTCACGATCCGTCAGCCGTATTTCGTAAAATAACCAATAAAGATGATTTTACAGATAATGATGATGATACTGACAATAACATTATGATGATAACAATGATGATAATAATCTTTCTAATGATATAGTAACAGTAATAATAATCACGATAATGAGAATGAAAATAATATATAGTAACACTAATAATAATCATATAAATGATAATGAAAATATCATTAATATAATGGTTACACAATTTACATCAAAAGTAGAAGACAAAGTTTCTCCTACATATATCTCTATACGTTTTCTGTGAATATTTTGACAAGCTTTCGTCTTCTTTCATTTATCTTAATTGCAATATTTCTTGTGATATTGAGTACAATGTATAAAACAGGATTACTGGTAACTGAGACATTATTGATAGTTATCGTTTTTATTGTTATTTTCATTTTTATTATTCTTATCATCATTATCATTATCTTTGTCATTTCTATCATCATTATCGTTTTTATGATTATTATTTTTACTGTTATTGACATCACTAGAATCATTAATATCATCATCATTATTGCATTATTTTACTGTCATTATCTTATTATCATTATTATTTTACTATTATTTTAACATAGTCTTCATTTTTATTTGTCAATATTATCAAATGTACTGAACAATAAATAAAGATCATGATAACGAAGATGAAGAATATAATACTATTGATGATAAAGATAATGATAATGCTGATGATAAAATGATTGTAATAGTAATAATAATAAAGATAATGATAATACCAATGATTATGATAAAATTCGTAGCAATCATAATTAAGTTGATGATATCAGTAATATAAACAATAATAATAACGATAATATGATAATGATAATGATAGAAATAATAAATGACAATAACAATAAGAGGAATGAAAATGATAATGACCATAATCAAAATAAAATAATAATAATAATATTGGTAATGATGATAATGATAATGGTAATGAAAATAATCATTACAATATTCGCGTACACACACTTTTTTTTTTTCGTCACAACCACGCCGTAATAATAATCCTCCTTTATTCGACTGAAAGGCGAACATCAAACACCTCACGGACACGATATGGTCATCTTTATACCCGTTAACTCCTCAGTCCTTCTAATATTAATGTTATTTCAATCAGCATATTTTCTTTAGCGTAGAAATTTTGGAAACCTTTGTCAATATTATTTTCTATCATTAAACATTCTATTTCGTCTCTCTTCTTCTACATTCTTTCAACTAATCTTCCACTACGACTGGTGGGCGCGTTCGTGACATGGGCGTTGTTATCGTTGTTCGAGAGACAAAGGAACAGAAACTTTTTAATCAATATGTTATCATTAGTTTTATATTAGTAATAGGTACTGTAATAATGATAATGACAATTAATAAATATATATATATACATATATACATATATACACACACACTTATATATGTGTGTGTCTGTGTATGTTGGAAATAATATATATAATACATATATACATATACACATGTGTGTGTGAATGGGAAAATAACTCTACCGTTTGTTACTATGGGAAAAACCCACAATGCACAAACCAGATTTATTAAAATAAATGAGATAACAGTTTTGGAATCGTCCTCGATTCCATCACCAGATGATGATAATAATGATAATAAGCAACATGATTTCGTTGTTGCTATTATTATCATTATCTTTATCATTAATGTTGTTATATTTACTAAGAATATCATAATCGTAACATTGCTATTCATTATAATAATAGTAGTTACCATACTGTATTATTATATTATTCATGATATAACAAGAATAATATATTCTTATCATCATATTTCAGCTACATTTATTATTCACACCAACACTCCCGTGAAATACAAATATACAAACACAGTGTGGTGTAACAGTATTCATATACGGTATATATGTATATACAGATCATTACCGTGTATTTCATGACCTTATATTTATATATATAATGTTATATTATATTTATATATATATATATAATTTTCTTTATTAAACTTAAAAAGTTATGAACAGATTTTAATGAGATTTTTACCAGAGGTGTGTCTTAGCCTAACTTAAATCCTAATAAAATTTAGTGGGGATCCAGAGCATTTGGCAAATATATCACCCTTTTTTTAGGGGGGAGGGGGTTGTACGTACAAAACACTGTGCTGAAGGATGAAACTGACGAAATGTGATCAAAATATGAAAAAGAAATACTCTGTATGTATGGCACGTCATTCTTATCCATTTGTATACGAAAAAAAATCTTTGCTTTTCTCTTTTTTTTTTCTTTTCTTTTCTTTCTTTTTTAACGCTTTCCAGATTTTTTTTCAAATTACTCCGAAAAAATTGTGAGTGGTCTCATATTATGTGAAATTTTATAAGCTTTCTGAATATAATCTCTTTTTATTAATTGTCATATCTACTTAATACGTCTCAATTGCCAATTTTCTAAGGTAAGACGAAAATTCATTGCATATAACTCAAAACCGGTGGAAGATTTATGCCAAAAAAGTTGGTAGACGATCACCTTAAAGAGAAGAAAGGGAAATAAAAAATAATAATAAATAATAAACAGAAGGGTAATTTTAAAAGTACTCTTCTGTACTTTTTTCTAATAGTTGCGCTTAACGGATCGTAATGATTTTGCTATCGTTGGATTATTCCCATTCTCTAGTTTCCAAATATATAGACAGTATTGCCGGGAAATACCCCCCTCCCCCCCTCCCACATTCATGATAGCAGAGGAGGGCAAGAAAGGCACCAGGGAAATCGTGGCGTAATATGACTGATATTTTCTAAAGAATTGTATTTTCTAAGAATAATGCGACTCCCCCATGTGGTCCTCCTGCCCCCCAACCCCGCCCAGGAAAACAAAGAATCCTCCACGTATTCACAGAAGGAGAAAGCATACAATTGCCATGCTGGAGCGGCGGTAAGAATCTGTACGACGCTTTCTCCTGCCATGAATACGGGGAGGATTCTTTGCTTTCCTGGGCGGGGGTCAGGAGAAGGCGCATGAAAGGTAATTAGACAATATAGTGTCTGATTCTGTGTATATTATTCATATTTTACCCAGCAATTCCCCCCTTGTACCTCTCATGGCCTCCCCTGCTATCAGGTCCAAGCTTGTCGCTAATGCGCGGTTTTCCACGCAATAAAATCTACATATTTGCATTGTTATTAAAGGCCCTATCACACTAGCACTTTTTCCGTCATTTTTTTGCGTTTCCGAATGAACTCCGTTTGAAAATCATGTAAATGGCGCTATCGGAGTCAAGGTCTATAGAAGTACTTATATAGACCTTGATCGGAGTGAGGTTCCGGGAATCACACGAACATTCTCATACATATTACGTTATTTTAAAGAAATATGATGATGCATATTGTATATGCGAATGTTCTAAAATATTAGCTTATGTGTACATTCACTCATCCTATCTAATTGAATAGTAGCACAAGATCAAGACGGAAATTAGTCAGACGGAAGCGGTCGTAACCGTCTTGGTCTGGGAGGCGTTCCGTTTGTAGACGATCTTGCATTGCGGAAAGCCTCAGATTGAGACGGAACCCCAGAAATTGACGGAAAAGTGCTAGTGTGATAGGAGAGAGGAATCCAACGATGCCAACCAATATCGTTCCGACCCGTTAAGCAAAACTATTAGAAAAGCATCATGAAAGCCTTAGCAAGTCATCAGTCAAGGGTAATAAATATATCAAAACGATTAAAGGTTGTTTTCTGTGTTAAATTTTGACTAGCATTTATTTCCATATTACATATTCCCTAAATCCTTTTGTTGGAATCAATTTTGTTCGTAATGTCGATCATTCGTGTATAAACCTGCATTTTTAATTCAGAAATGCATGATACAATTCATTTTGGTAGCGTTGGTTAGCTGGTGAGTGGGATAAAATTTAGGATTTTTTTTTTTTTTTTTTTTTTACCAGAGGTGTTTCTTAGCATAAACAGATGCCATTAAATTGTGGTAATAAAAGTAATAACGATAACGATTATACTGATAAGAGATGTAGTTGTACAATAAAAGCAATAGTAAAGATAATGATAAGGCTACTGCCGATAACAATTTAAGACTGCTGCTGTAATGATGGCAATAAGTAGCATGACAATGACATGTTATCATTATTGTTGTTGTAGTTATATTTGCTAATAATATCATAATCATCATTGCTTTTCTTTATGATAAAAGTATTTACCATACTGTTACTACTGGTTATAATCATGATAATGAAGGTAATAATAATGACACTGATAGTAATCATTCATTGATAATGATAGATAATAATATAGATACAAAAATATATAACATTAGTAAAAATACTACGAATGATACTAATGAAGATACTATTCACAGCAATGATGAATGAGTAATATGCTATTACTATCTTTCATGACACTCTCTCACACAAACTGAACTCATTGACAAGGTTTGGCTTTCTTTCATTTATCCCAATTGCTACATTTCTTGTAATATTCAGTAAAATAGAGACACAATATACCAGGATATATAAGTATTCCCTGATTTCATTTCCAAAAGAAAATGTAAGCTCGTCAACGTGTTCATAGAAAACCTATAGCATGCAAAGCCAAAATACGGGGGGGGGGGATTCTTTGCTTTCCTGGGCGGGGGTCAGGGGAAGGCGCATGAAAGGTAATTAGACAATATAGTGTCTGATTCTGTGTATATTATTCATATTTTACCCAGCAATTCCCCCCTTGTACCTCTCATGGCCTCCCCTGCTATCAGGTCCAAGCTTGTCGCTAATGCGCGGTTTTCCACGCAATAAAATCTACATATTTGCATTGTTATTAAAGGCCCTATCACACTAGCACTTTTTCCGTCATTTTTTGCGTTTCCGAATGAACTCCGTTTGAAAATCATGTAAATGGCGCTATCGGAGTCAAGGTCTATAGAAGTACTTATATAGACCTTGATCGGAGTGAGGTTCCGGGAATCACACGAACATTCTCATACATATTACGTTATTTTAAAGAAATATGATGATGCATATTGTATATGCGAATGTTCTAAAATATTAGCTTATGTGTACATTCACTCATCCTATCTAATTGATTAGTAGCACAAGATCAAGACGGAAATTAGTCAGACGGAAGCGGTCGTAACCGTCTTGGTCTGGGAGGCGTTCCGTTTGTAGACGGTTTTGCATTGCGGAAAGCCTCAAATTGAGACGGAACCCCAGAAATTGACGGAAAAGGTGCTAGTGTGATAGGAGAGAGGAATCCAACGATGCCAACCAATATCGTTCCGACCCGTTGAGCAAAACTATTAGAAAAGCATCATGAAAGCCTTAGCAAGTCATCAGTCAAGGGTAATAAATATATCAAAACGAGATAAAGATTATTTTCTTGTGTTAAATTTTGACTAGCATTTATTTCCATATTACATATTCCTTAAAATCCTTTTGTTGGAATCAATTTTGTTCGTAATGTCGATCATTCGTGTATAAACCTGCATTTTTAATTCAGAAATGCATGATACAATTCATTTTGGGTAGCGTTGGTTAGCTGGTTAGTGGGATAGAAATTTAGGATTTTTTTTTTTTTTTTTTTTTTTTTACCAGATAAACAGATGCCATTAAATTGTGGTAATAAAAGTAATAACGATAACGATTATACTGATAAGAGATGTAGTTGTACAATAAAAGCAATAGTAAAGATAATGATAAGGCTACTGCCGATAACAATTTAAGACTGCTGCTTGTAATGATGGCAATAAGTAGCATGACAATGACATGTTATCATTATTATTGTTGTTGTAGTTATATTTGCTAATAATAATCATCATTGCTTTTCTTTATGATAAAAGTATTTACCATACTGTTACTACTGGTTATAATCATGATAATGAAGGTAATAATAATGACACTGATAGTAATCATTCATTGATAATGATGATAATAATATAGATACAAAAATATATAACATTAGTAAAAATACTACGAATGATACTAATAAAAATACTATTCACAGCAATGATGAATGAGTAATATGCTATTACTATCTTTCATGACACTCTCTCACACAAACTGAACTCATTGACAAGGTTTGGCTTTCTTTCATTTATCCCAATTGCTACATTTCTTGTAATATTCAGTAAAATAGAGACACAATATACCAGGATATATAAGTATCCCTGATTTCATTTCAAAAGAAAATGTAAGCTCGGCAACGTGTCCACAGAAAACCTATAGCATGCAAAGCCAAAATCTGCAGATATTTCCTCTGCCGCTCCGCTTCATTGCCAAGTTTTTGTCTTGTTGTCTCTATATTTCCAACTCTATTCTATTCTACCTTTGATGTAAATTGTGTTACTTATTTTCCCTGTCCATTCATTATTCATTTCCGTTATTATGCTATCTAAGCTCTTTTAATCGTATTCTTTAATTTTGCTGTACCCACTTCTCAGTAATGTGTATATGGCGCTAAAAGAATCTTTGAAGTTACATACCCTCTAATAGGTGTTACTAAATTTTAAAGGCTCTCTGTGAGCTTTTTCAAGTATAGCATTAAGAAACTAACGGCAGCGAATACTAAAATCAAAGTTGCAAACCATATATATAAGTTGATAACGAAAAACTAAAACTAATAGGAGTAATCCATTATTTTAACTATCATTGTTGTTACTATTCTCATTATTATTGTTATTGATGTTTTCATTATCGTATGTTACTATTTTTTTTGTGTGTGTGTGTCTTGGAATATTATCATTATCATTATTGTTTTTGCTATCAATATCATTATTATTTCTATTATCATCATTATCACCTTTATTATGATTATTATCATTCCTACTATTAAGGAACTCATTAGAGTTATTAAGATAATTATCATTACCATCAATCTTATTTTACTATCATTATCGTATTATCATCATTATCAGTATCATTATCTTTATCATCATCTTATTCTTCATTTTCATTATGATTATCAATTTTATCAAATGTACTGAAGTCACAGAAAAACAGCCGAGAAATAATCATAATAATGATAGTAATAGTAATAATGATAATAACAATCAAATAACGATAACAATAACCATAATAGAAATTAATGATAATGTTGATAATAAGGATAAGGGATAATTTGATGATGATGATAAGAAAACAAGAACGAACAATGAGAAATAATAATAATGATAACAAAAGCAATAAAAATAACGATGATAATTATGATAATGAAAATTAATATAATATTGGTAACTATGAGTTTTTTTTTTGTTTTGTTTTTTTAATAGTTCCACCTCACGTATCATGATGAGTTTGATGTCGTTGGATTCTTCTCATTATCATGTTTTTAAATATATTGAAATTATTTCGCGACCCCCCCCCCCACGCATTCTTAGCCTCGATAACAGGGGAGAGCACAGAAGGTACCATGAAAACTGTGGGGTAAAATATGAATAATATACACAGAGTCACTATGTTGTTTAATATGAATGATGTATACAAAATCAGTCACTATGTTGTCTAATATGAATATAATGAATAATATATACAAATATAATATGAAATTGAATAATGAATAATATATACACAGAATCAGTCACTATGTTGTCTAATATGAATATACACAGAATCAGTCACTATGTTGTCTGATATGAATAATGAACATAATCATTGATTCTGTGTATATTATTCATATTTTAACCAGCACTTTCCTTAGTACCTCCCATGCCCTCCCTTGTTACCGGGGCCAACAATGTGTGTGTGTGGGGGGGGGGGTTGCACAATAATTTCTACATATTTGGAAACTAGAGAATGAGAGGAATACAACGATACCAAAATCGTCACGATCCGTCAGCCGTATTTCGTAAAATAACCAATAAAGATGATTTTACAGATAATGATAATGATGATACTGACAATAGCATTATGATGATAACAATGATGATAATAATCTTTCTAATGATATAGTAACAGTAATAATAATCACGATAATGAGAATGGAAATAATTATATGATATAGTAACACTAATAATAATCATAATAATGATAATGAAAATAATCATAATTAATGGTTACACAATTTACATCAAAAGTAGAGAGACAAAAGTTTCTCCTACATATTATCTACCATTCGTTTTCTGTGAATATTTTGACAAGCTTTCGTCTTCTTTCATTTATCTTAATTGCAATATTTCTTGTGATATTGAGTACAATGTATAAAACAGGATTACTGGTAACTGAGACATTATTGATAGTGTTATCGTTTTTATTGTTATTTTCATTTTATTATTCTTATCATCATTATCATTATCATGGTTATTTCTATCATCATTATCGTTTTTATGATTATTTTTTACTGTTATTGGCATCACTAGAATCATTAATATCATCATCATTATTATTATTTTACTGCCATTATGTTATTATCATTATTATTATTTACTATTATTTTAATAGTCTTCATTTTTATTTTGTCAATATTATCAAATGTACTGAAACAATAAAATAAAGATCATGATAACGAAGATGAAGAATATAATACTATTGATGATAAAGATAATGATAATACGAATGATTATGATAAAATTCGTAGCAATCATAATTAAGTTGATGATATCAGTAACATAAACAATAATAATAATGATAATATGATAATGATAGAAATAATAAATGACAATAACAATAAGAGGAATGAAAATGATAATGGCCATAATCAAAATAATATTAATAATAGTATTGGTAATGATGATAATGATAATGGTAATGGAAATAATCATTACAATATTCGCGTACACACATTTTTTTTTTTTTTTCGTCACAACCACGCCGTAATAATAACCCTCCTTTATGTCGACTGAAAGGCGAACATCAAACACCTCACGGACACGATATGGTCATCTTTATACCCGTTAACTCCTCAGTCCTTTCTAATATCAATGTTATTCTTGCTGATCTTGTGAGTATTATAATATAATAAAAATTTTAGAAAATTCACATGCTGAACGTAATTTCCTAACATGATGAAACGTTTAATTCAAACACCTTAATTTTGTGTTCTCGCAGCTAGTCTTTCATTAAGGTTGGTAGGCGCGTTATATATATATTCATTGTTATCCTTATTTGAGAGAGAAAGGCAAGAGCAGAGAGTTTATTTAATCAATATATCATGATCATTATTATCTTATTAATAGGAACAATGATAATGACAATGAATAGGTTGGGTGTATATATCTATATATATGATAATATTATATATATATATATATATATATATATATATATATATATATGAATGGAAAAAAATAACTCTACCGTGTTGATACTATGGTAAAAGTGGGACAATAGTTTCGGAATCGTCCTTAATTTCATCTTCTGATGATGATAATAATGATAATAAGCAACATGATAATGTCGTTATATTCAACATAAATATCATAATCATCATTGCTTTCCATTATGATGATAGGTCACTATACAGGTACTCTTGATATTAATCATGACAGTGATGATAATAATAAAAATAATCATACATTGATGATGATAATAGTAATGATACTGATACCGATATAAATATAAATATAATAATAGTGATGGTACTAATTCTGTTATTAATAAAAAAGTAATAACGATAACGATTATACTGATAAGAGATGTAGTTGTTATACAATAAAAGCAATAGTAAAGATAATGATATGTTGTTATCATTATTATTGTTGTTGTAGTTATATTTGCTAATAATATCATAATCATCATACCATACTGTTACTACTGGTTATAATCATGATAATGAAGGTAATAATAATGACACTGATAGTAATCATTCATTGATAATGATAATGATGATAATAATATAGATACAAATATATAACATTAGTAAAAATACTACGAATGATACTAATGAAGATACTATTCACAGCAATGATGAATGAGTAATATGCTATTACTATCTTTCATGACACTCTCTCACACAAACTGAACTCATTGACAAGGTTTGGCTTTCTTTCATTTATCCCAATTGCTACATTTCTTGTAATATTCAGTAAAATAGAGACACAATATACCAGGATATATAAGTATCCCTGATTTCATTTCCAAAAGAAAATGTAAGCTCGTCAACGTGTCCACAGAAAACCTATAGCATGCAAAGCCAAAATCTGCAGATATTTCCTCTGCCGCTCCGCTTCATTGCCAAGTTTTTGTCTTATTGTCTCTATATTTCCAACTCTATTCTATTCTACCTTTGATGTAAATTGTGTTACTTATTTTCCCTGTCCATTCATTATTCATTTCCGTTATTATGCTATCTAAGCTCTTTTAATCGTATTCTTTAATTTTGCTGTACCCACTTCTCAGTAATGTATAATTGGCGCTAAAAGAACCTTTGAAGTTACCTACCCTCTAATAGGCGTTACTAAATTATAAAGGCTCTCTGTGAGCTTTTTCAAGTATAGCATTAAGAAACTAACGGCAGCGAATACTAAAATCAAAGTTGCAAACCATATAATAAAGTTGATAACGAAAAACTAAAACTAATAGGAGTAATCCATTATTTTAACTATCATTGTTGTTACTATTCTTATTATTATTGTTATTGATGTTTTCATTATCGTATGTTTACTATTGTTGTTGTGTGTGTCTTGGAATATTATCATTATCATTATTGTTTTTGCTATCAATATCATTATTATTTCTATTATCATCATTATCACCTTTATTATGATTATTATCATTCCTACTATTAAGGAACTCATTAGAGTTATTAAGATAATTATCATTACCATCAATCTTATTTTACTATCATTATCGTATTATCATCATTATCAGTATCATTATCTTTATCGTCATCTTATTCTTCATTTTCATTATGATTATCAATTTTATCAAATGTACTGAAGTCACAGAAAAACAGCCGAGAAATAATTATAATAATGATAGTAATAGTAATAATGATAATAACAATCAAATAACGATAACAATAACCATAATAGAAATGAATGATAATGTTGATAATAAGGACAAGGATAATGATAACGAAATAATCGTAATAATAATAATATTAAAATCATGATAAAAATAATGATGGTAAGCATAATGATCATAAAAATGCTAATGACATCAGTAATATTAACAATCATGATAAGGATAATATGACTATTATAATAATAATGATAATAAATGATAGTAACCATAATGATAATAATAAGAAGAATGATAATGATAAAAAAGATAATAATGATAATTATAATTTTCCAAAACAATTACAATAATAATACTATTGATGGTAATAATGGTAATGATGATAGTGATAAAATAGTTATGACAGCATCAACAACAATGCTAATAATGATAATGATGATAATCACGATAATGATACTGATAAAAACACAATGATGATGATAAGAGAAACAAGAACGAACAATGAGAAATAATGATAATGATAACAAAAGCAATAAAATAACGATGATAATATGATAATGAAAATGAATATAATATTGGTAACTATGAGGTTTTTTTCAATAGTTCCACCTCACGGATCATGATGAGTTTGATGTCGTTGGATTCCTCTCATTATCATGTTTCTAAATATATTGAAATTATTTCGCGACCCCCCCCCCCCGCATTCTTAGCCTCGATAACAGGGGAGAGCACAGAAGGTACCATGAAAACTGTGGGGTAAAATATGAATAATATACACAGAATCAGTCACTATGTTGTCTAATATGAATAATATATACACAGAATCAGTCACTATGTTGTCTAATATGAATAATATTCACAGAATCAGTCACTATGTTGTCTAATATGAATAATATACACAGAATCAGTCACTATGTTGTCTAATATGAATAATATACACAAATCAGTCACTATGTTGTCTGATATGAATAATAAACATGATCACTGATTCTGTGTATATTATTCATATTTTAACCACAATTTCCCTAGTACCTCCCATGCCCTCCCTTGTTACCGGGGCCAACAATGTGTGTGTGGGGGGGGGGTTGCACAATAATTTCTACATATTTGGAAACTAGAGAATGAGAGGAATACAACGATACCAAAATCGTCACGATCGTCAGCGTATTGCATAAAATGACCAATAAAGAGGATTTTACAGATAATGATAATGATGATACTGACAATAACATTATGATGATAACAATGATGATAATAATCTTTCTAATGATATAGTAACAGTAATAATAATCATAATGAGAATGAAAATAAATATATGATATAGTAACACTAATAATAATCATAATAATAATGATAATGAAAATAATCATAATTAATGTTACACAATTTACATCAAAAGTAGAGAGACAAAAGTTTCTCCTACATATTATCTACCATTCGTTTTCTGTGAATATTTTGACAAGCTTTCGTCTTCTTTCATTTATCTTAATTGCAATATTTCTTGTGATATTGAGTACAATGTATAAAACAGGATTACTGGTAACTGAGACATTATTGATAGTGTTATCGTTTTATTGTTATTTTCATTTTTATTATTCTTATCATCATTATCATTATCATTGTCATTTCTATCATCATTATCGTTTTTATGATTATTATTTTTACTGTTATTGACATCACTAGAATCATTAATATCATCATCATTATTGCTATTATTTTACTGTCATTATCTTATTATCATTATTATTATTTTACTATTATTTTAACATAGTCTTCATTTTTATTTTGTCAATATTATCAAATGTACTGAAACAATAAAATAAAGATCATGATAACGAAGATGAAGAATATAATACTATTGATGATAAAGATAATGATAATGCTGATGATAAAATGATTGTAATAGTAATAATAATAAAGATAATGATAATACCAATGATTATGATAAAATTCGTAGCAATCATAATTAAGTTGATGATATCAGTAATATAAACAATAATAATAACGATAATATGATAATGATAATGATAGAAATAATAAATGACAATAACAATAAGAGGAATGAAAATGATAATGACCATAATCAAAATAATAGTAATAATAATAATATTGGTAATGATGATAATGATAATGGTAATGAAAATAATCATTACAATATTCGCGTACACACACACACATTTTTTTTTTTTTTTCGTCACAACCACGCCGTAATAATAACCCTCCTTTATGTCGACTGAAAGGCGAACATCAAACACCTCACGGACACGATATGGTCATCTTTATACCCGTTAACTCCTCAGTCCTTTCTAATATTAATGTTATTTCAATGTGCATTTATATCTGTTGCGCGTAGAAATTTTGGAAACCTTTGTCAATATTATTTTCTATCATAAACATTCTATTTCGTCTCTCTTCTTCTACATTCTTACAACTAATCTTCCACTACGACTGGTGGGCGCGTTCGTGACATGGGCGTTGTTATCGTTGTTCGAGAGACAAAGGAACAAACTTTTTAATCAATATGTTATCATTAGTTTTATATTAGTAATAGGTACTGTAATAATGATAATGAAAATTAATAAGGTTTATATATACATATATACACACACACATATATATGTGTGTGTCTGTGTATGAATGGGAAAATATATGTATATACATACACATATATATACATATACACACACACACATATATGTGTGTGTGTGAATGGGAAAATAACTCTACCGTGTTGTTACTATGGTAGAAAAACCCACAATGCACAAACCAGATTTATTAAAATAAATGAGATAACAGTTTTGGAATCGTCCTCGATTCCATCACCAGATGATGATAATAATGATAATAAGCAACATGATTTCGTTGTTGCTATTATTATCATTATCATTATCATTAATGTTGTTATATTTACTAAGAATATCATAATCGTAACATTGCTATTCATTATAATAATAGTAGTTACCATACTGTTATTACATATATTATTCATGACGATAACAATAATAATATATTCTTATCATCATATTTCAGCTACATCTATTATTCACACCAACACTCCCGTGAAATACAAATATACAAACACAGTGTGGTGTAACAGTATTCATATACGGAATATATGTATATACAGATCATTACCGTGTATTTCATGACCTTATATTTATATATATAATGTTATATTATATTTATATATATAATATATATATAATTTTCTTTATTAAACTTAAAAAGTTATGAACAGATTTTAATGAGATTTTTACCAGAGGTGTGTCTTAGCCTAACTTAAATATCCCCCTTTTTTTAGGGGAAATGTGATCAAAATATGAAGAAAAAAATACTCTGTATGTATGGCACGTCATTCTTATCCATTTGTATACGAAAAAAAAAATCTTTGCTTTTTCTCTTTTTTCTTTTTTTAACGCTTTCCAGATTTTTTTTCAAATTACTCCGAAAAAATTGTGAGTGGTCTCATATTATGTGAAATTTTATAAGCTTTCTGAATATAATCTCTTTTTATTAATTGTCATATCTACTTAATACGTCTCAATTGCCAATTTTCTAAGGTAAGACGAAAATTCATTGCATATAACTCAAAATCGGTGGAAGATTTATGCCAAAAAAGTTGGTAGACGATCACCTTAAAGAGAAGAAAGGGAAAAATAAAAAATAATAAAAAACAGAAGGGTAATTTTAAAAGTACTCTTCTGTATTTTTTCTAATAGTTGCGCTTAACGGATCGTAATGATTTTGCTATCGTTGGATTATTCCCATTCTCTAGTTTCCAAATATATAGACAGTATTGCCGGGAAATAGCCCCCTCCCCCCCCTCCCACATTCATGATAGCAGAGGAGGGCAAGAAAGGCACCAGGGAAATCGTGGCGTAATATGACTGATATTTTCTAAAGAATTGTATTTTCTAAGAATAATGCGACTCCCCCATGTGGTCCTCCTGCCCCCCCCAACCCCCGCCCAGGAAAACAAAGAATCCTCCACGTATTCACAGGAGAAAGCATACAATTGCCATGCTGGAGCGGCGGTAAGAATCTGTACGACGCTTTCTCCTGCCATGAATACGGGGGGGGATTCTTTGCTTTCCTGGGCGGGGGTCAGGGGAAGGCGCATGAAAGGTAATTAGACAATATAGTGTCTGATTCTGTGTATATTATTCATATTTTACCCAGCAATTCCCCCCTTGTACCTCTCATGGCCTCCCCTGCTATCAGGTCCAAGCTTGTCGCTAATGCGCGGTTTTCCACGCAATAAAATCTACATATTTGCATTGTTATTAAAGGCCCTATCACACTAGCACTTTTTCCGTCATTTTTTGCGTTTCCGAATGAACTCCGTTTGAAAATCATGTAAATGGCGCTATCGGAGTCAAGGTCTATATAATATAGACCTTGATCGGAGTGAGGTTCCGGGAATCACACGAACATTCTCATACATATTACGTTATTTTAAAGAAATATGATGATGCATATTGTATATGCGAATGTTCTAAAATATTAGCTTATGTGTACATTCACTCATCCTATCTAATTGAATAGTAGCACAAGATCAAGACGGAAATTAGTCAGACGGAAGCGGTCGTAACCGTCTTGGTCTGGGAGGCGTTCCGTTTGTAGACGATCTTGCATTGCGGAAAGCCTCAGATTGAGACGGAACCCCAGAAATTGACGGAAAAGGTGCTAGTGTGATAGGAGAGAGGAATCCAACGATGCCAACCAATATCGTTCCGACCCGTTAAGCAAAACTATTAGAAAAGCATCATGAAAGCCTTAGCAAGTCATCAGTCAAGGGTAATAAATATATCAAAACGATAAAGCATAATGTCTGTGTTCCTGTTTAAATTTTGACTAGCATTTATTTCCATATTACATATTCCCTAATTCCTTTGTTGGAATCAATTTGTTCGTAATGTCGATCATTCGTGTATAAACCTGCATTTTTAATTCAGAAATGCATGATACAATTCATTTTGGGTAGCGTTGGTTAGCTGGTTAGTGGGATAAAAATTTATGTTTTTTTTTTTTTTTTACCAGAGGTGTTTCTTAGCCTAAATAGATGCCATTAAATTGTGGTATCATTAAAAGTAACAAAATAATAATTATTATAATAATAAATAGTAAAAGGTAGAATGGCCTAATTAGAGATAGAAACTCCCAAGACAAAAAAAAAAAATCGCGATGAATAGAGTGACAAGCTTTTGTTTTCTTTCATATATTCCAACTGCAATATTACTTGTAATGTTGAGTAGAATGTATAAAACAGGATTACAGGTAACAGATACTCCGCGACAGGATATATAAGTATCCCTAATTTCAGTTCCGAAAGAAAACGAAAGCTTGTCAACGTGTTCACAGAAAATATACATATAGCATGCACTGCCGGAGTAGATAATTCCTCTGCCGCTCCGCTCCTTTGGTAGTTTTGATGTGTTATTTGGAAAATAGAACAATATTCGTGACGATATTTCATACGCCATTATAGTTTCCAAATATTTACAATTATTAATTACCAAAAATAACGAAATTAATATGCAAAGACAGAACAGGAGATATCGGAAGTAATGGGTTTCTTAAATAGTCTGGACGGGCAGCAAGGTGTTGGACACCAGTCGCTGAAACGACTAATAAAGGCGTAAGAATAAGTAGAGTCAGGGCTGAGGGAATGTTCCCTTAGCCTTGGGTAGAGTAAAGCTAGACTCGGCATTCGCGGGGTGAGTGAGCAAGCGTGAGCCGGGAAAGGGGTTCGCTGGGAAATGCCCAATCTGTCCAGGTCTAAAGACTGTCACCTAATGATCTGACACTAAATGATATGTTAATAGTATGAGCTTCGCAGCACCTGCATCCTATATACCCCACCAACGTTATATCAACGCACCGCTGCACGCATTCACTGCATGTCATTTATTTTCACCAATATGGTAAATTGACCGGTGATGCTCTTTAAATTAATTTGAATCTCAAACTTTAAACTGGTATAATAAATATAAATACTTTCTATAAGTTTAAGATTGCGAGGGACAGAGCCAAGTGGCCCATCACACTCAAGCTGGCCCCAACCAAACCGTGCTTCGCGATTCATGAACGTGACTGGAGGTCGTGGTTCGAAGGAGGCGCCCAAACGAAATACAACGAAAACAAGGGAATCGATACCTAAACCTTTACACCCCATTACCCTCGAAATTTTGTGGTCAAAGCCATTTATTAAGGTTTGGTACCTCAAGAAGCGCTATTTGAGACGATACATTATTCACGCTCAAAAATATTTCACACAGTATGTGTGTTTGAGAGAGAGAGAGAGAGAGAAAAAGAGAAAGAAAGAGGGAGTGTGCTGACGCCATGTTTGATAGGATGGGACTGAAACATAGCAGAACACACTTCTTGCTTTGCCTTGCGAATCCAGATCATCCCCATCCTGGGTATTTGAACGTGGGCCACCTTTCAGGGCAAGAAGGGCATGATCTCTCCAAGCCTGTAAGGTGACACCGCTTTTGTTGTTGGCTGTACTTGACCTGTCCACGGATTCCACAGCATTAGAGGTTGGCCAAAGCTCCCTGCAGTCGGTCTCCTCGTAACTTCTTGACCCGTCACCGGTAAAAGTTGGCGTTGCAAGATCGCCATCGCAGCAGGGATGCTCATTTTCTTTATTGGGTCTTCATGAATATAATGATATTTAATTGAACGTAACAGCGGAGGTGACGGTTAGCTAAGGACCAGTCCACTTGTTCGAACCAGTCAGGGTGAACCTCTTATCCATAGGGCTGCCCGCACTCCTCCTCTGGCAAAGCAGAGATAAGTACAAATATAAACCTGGTATATCTATCTATTGCCTCGTAAATACACAAGTCTATTTTTTCTTGGTTTTATTTTATTTCCTCTTGGTTTTCATTTTTATCGGGAGACCAGTCCGCCGCCTCACGGCCGAGGAAGGTCCCTGTGTTCTTTGATTTTTTATTTCTAGTGGTTTATCAGTTAAACTAATTTCTGTTCAGTTTAATTTATGTGCCTCATTTTCTTTTATTGAACAGAATCAAGGGCAGGTGAAACCTTGCAGTAACCCTCTACACATACCATAATTACCCTAAACATTATTAACAGTTTATCCACAAACACAAACATATACACCCCCTTCTAAGCATATATATTAAACTTTATATATTCAGCTGATTGCAGTTGTTAAAATTTCATATTCCATTATACTGATTTGTCAGTTCTGTGAATCGATCCAATAAATAAGAAATGTAAGCAAAATTAATGACTTTTCCATATGCTATTGTGTTAATAATGTTGGATAACACGATATTGCCCACCTAGTCTTATAGTAAAAATGAGATTTTTCAACACTCATGGATTTTCTTAACATCAGTCTATGCAAAAAAAATCATGGTGAACAATATTTTTTTTCAAATATATTTTCCATATGGTTATCAGTCCTTTCTTTCTTTCTGTCTCTTATACATCACTACAAATACAGCTCTAAATTACATGAACAAAAAAGTTAAACTGACACATAGACTTACAGGAAGGAAAATTTTGGTTCAATAAAACAGGATGAAACAAAGCTTGTTTTATTTGTTATATAGACAAAGTCCTTCAGATGCAACAAGTATAAAATGGAACATACATGTGACAGCAGGTAAATACACAGATCAGGCACAATGACACCATAAGGATGATGAAAACACACACATTGTCACACATACAACTGGTACGTAAATTCGGACAAATTCAATGGTTCTGGCAGTACAAAAATGTCTAATCGACTATTATACTTTTTTCCTAGTACCTAATTCATATTATACAATCTTTTTTCCTCTACTTTCTTCTCAATCAATGCTTACTGCCATCATTCATATGAGAATTTTGAGCATGTCTGATTTAAAGTCTATTTTATTTTTAATTGTCGTGTTTATATATGCGATGAACTTATTATTTGCCTTTATTATGTCTAATTAAAACTGCCTATTTTATTACTTAATTATCATTAGAGTATTAACCAAACGTAAGAGTTATACAAAATTTAATTTTAACATTTTTCATGTAATAAAACTAGTTAATATAGTTATATATTACGAAGGACTGATGTCATACCGTGAACCTAAATATCAGTTAAAAATGGTATTTGTATTAGTCTGAGAGTAAATACATGAATTTTATTAAAGATTTCACTTTCATTTCAAAGATTCTATATTTTATGTAATACTGACATCACACTACAACTGTTCACTATATTTTTCTTTAACGTAAATACCATTAAGGAAATAGTTACTCACGATAGAAGCAATAATGTTGATAATGATGATGATTATAGTAACAATAGATAATAATGATAATGAAGATATTGATAACGACAATGATGATAATGGAAAAGATAATAATAATAGAAGTGATAATGATAATAACAATAATCATCATTATAATTATCATAATAATATTTATGATAATAATAATGATAATTACAATGTTAGTAATGATAATGATAATAAAATGATAATACTAAAAATGATAATAACAATAATAATTGTAGTAATAATGATAATGATAATTATCATCATACTTATCCTAATAATTACAATAATGATATTGACAATAATAATAATGATAATCATAATAATGACAATAATAAAATAGTAATAAGTAAGTAATAATAATAATAATAACAATAATAATAATAATAATAATGATAATGATAACAATAATAATAATAATGATAATGATAACAATAATAATAATTATTATTATTATAATAGGAGGAAAAGCACGAAATGGGAAATAAGAAGACTGAAAAACAAACGAAATAAAAAAAAAGCAAGAAAAGCAACAGAGAGACACCAGGAAAGCAAGTTGAAACATAAGGAAAACAAACAAACAAACGAAAAATGTTCTCCTGTCTCCTATCAAACGAGGATTTTTTCTTCTTCTTTTTTCTTTTCTTTTCTCTCTCTTCCCTCCTTCTCATTCTTATACTCTTCAGCTCCCTTCTTTCTTCACTTTCGAGTTCTCTCTTCTTGTATCCCCTTTTCCTCTTCTCTCTTCGCTTTCGTTTCCTCTTCATTTTCTTCTCTTCTCGTTCGCTTCCCCTCTCCTCCTAACCATCTTCCTTATCCCTTCTTTCCCTTCTCTCTTCTCTTCCCATTCGTCCTTTCTTCGCCCATTTCCCCTCTCCTCATAATCATCTCTTTCTCCTTCCCCTCTCCTTCCTCTTCCTTCCTACTCCCTTTCCTCTCTTTGTATTTTCTTTTTCTCTTCTCTCCTTTCTCTTCCTTCCTACTCCCTTTCCTCTCCTTGTATTTTCTTTTTCTCTTCTCTCCTTTCTCTTCCTTCCTACTCCCTTTCCTCTCCTTGTATTTTCTTTTTCTCTTCTCTCCTTTCTCCTATTCCCCACCACTTCCCTTTCTCATTCACAATCCTTGTATTTTCTTTTTCTCTTCTCTCCTTCCTCTTCCTTCCTACTCCCTTTCCTCTCCTTGTATTTTCTTTTTCTCTCTTCTCCTTTCTCCTATTCCCCACCACTTCCCTTTCTCATTCACAATCCTTGTATTTTCTTTTTCTCTTCTCTCCTTCCTCTTCCTTCCTACTCCCTTTCCTCTCCTTGTATTTTCTTTTTCTCTTCTCTCCTTCCTCTTCCTTCCTACTCCCTTTCCTCTCCTTGTATTTTCTTTTTCTCTTCTCTCCTTTCTCCTATTCCCCACCACTTCCCTTTCTCATTCACAATCCTGTTTCTAAACATTTTGATGATTAATACAACAGGATTTATAAACCGTTACGTCTTACAATCTATAAGACCTAAACCATAACCTTATATACATATGTGTGTGTAATAGTTATGATAATTATAATAGTAATAATAATAATAATAATAATAATAATAATAATAAAATAATAATAATAATAATAACAGTAATAAAAATAATAAACAATAATAATAACAACAATAATAATAACAACAATAATAATAATAACAATAATAGTAATAATAATGATAATAATAATAATAATAATAATAATAATAATAATAATAATAATAATAATAATAATAATAATAATAATAATAATAATGATAATGATAATAGTAATAATAATAAAGATAATAATAATACCAATAATTACGATAAAATTTGTAGTTAATGATATCAGTGATATAAACAATAATAATGACACTATGATGATAATAATGATAGTAATAATAAGTGATAATAACAAGAGGAATGACAATGATAATGATAATAATCAAAACAATGATAATGACACTAGTATTGGTAATTATGATAATGATAATGGTAATAAAAATGATAATTACAGTATCCGTATGTGTTTGTGTGTGTGTGTGTGTGTGTGTGTGTGTGTGTGTGTGTGTGTGTGTTGTGTGTTTGTGTGTGTGAATAATAATAATACTTAATGTAGACTGAAAGGCGAACATATGGTCATCTTATAACCTGCGAACTCCTCAGTCCTTTTTAATATCAATGTTATTCTTGCTGATCTTGGTGGAGTAATAATATATAGCAAATATTTTAGAAAGTTCACATGCTGAACGTAATTTCCCAACATGATGAAACGTTTAATTCAAATACCTTAATTTTGTGTTCTCGCAACTAGTCTTTCATTAAGGTTGGTAGGCGCGTTATATATATATTCATTGTTATCCTTATTTGAGAGAGAAAGGCAAAGCAGAGAGTTTATTTAACCAATATATCATGATCATTATTATCTTATTAATAGGAACAATGATAATGACAATGAATAGGTTGGGTGTATATATCTATATATATATAATATATATATATATATATATATATAATATATATATATATATATATATATATATATATGAATGGAAAAAATAACTCTACCGTGTTGATACTATGGTAAAAGTGGGACAATAGTTTCGGAATCGTCCTTAATTTCATCTTCTTCTGATGATAATAATGATAATAAGCAACATGATAATGTCGTTATATTCAACATAAATATCATAATCATCATTGCTTTCCATTATGATAATAGGTCACTATACAGGTACTCTTGATATTAATCATGACAGTGATGATAATAATAAAAATAATAATCATACATTGATGATGATAATAGTAATGATACTGATACCGATATAAATATAAATATAATAATAGTGATGGTACTAATTCTGTTATTAATAAAAAAAGTAATAACGATAACGATTATACTGTATTATACAATAAAAGCAATAGTAAAGATAATGATATGTTGTTATCATTATTATTGTTGTTGTAGTTATATTTGCTAATAATATCATAATCATCATACCATACTGTTACTACTGGTTATAATCATGATAATGATGGTAATAATAATGACACTGATAGTAATCATTCATTGATAATGATAATGATGATAATAATATAGATACAAAAATATATAACATTAGTAAAAATACTACGAATGATACTAATAAAAATACTATTCACAGCAATGATGAATGAGTAATATGCTATTACTATCTTTCATGACACTCTCTCCACACAAACTGAACTCATTGACAAGGTTTGGCTTTCTTTCATTTATCCCAATTGCTACATTTCTTGTAATATTCAGTAAAATAGAGACACAATATACCAGGATATATAAGTATCCCTGATTTCATTTCCAAAAGAAAATGTAAGCTCGTCAACGTGTCCACAGAAAACCTATAGCATGCAAAGCCAAAATCTGCAGATATTTCCTCTGCCGCTCCGCTTCATTGCCAAGTTTTTGTCTTGTTGTCTCTATATTTCCAACTCTATTCTATTCTACCTTTGATGTAAATTGTTATGCTTATTTTCCCTGTCCATTCATTATTCATTTCCGTTATTATGCTATCTAAGCTCTTTTAATCGTATTCTTTAATTTTGCTGTACCCACTTCTCAGTAATGTGTAATATGGCGCTAAAAGAACCTTTGAAGTTACCTACCCTCTAATAGGCGTTACTAAATTATAAAGGCTCTCTGTGAGCTTTTTCAAGTATAGCATTTAGAAACTAACGGCAGCGAATACTAAAATCAAAGTTGCAAACCATATTATAAGTTGATAACGAAAAACTAAAACTAATAGGAGTAATCCATTATTTTAACTATCATTGTTGTTACTATTCTTATTATTATTGTTATTGATGTTTTCATTATCGTATGTTTACTATTGTTGTGTGTATGTCTTGGAATATTATCATTATCATTATTGTTTTTGCTATCAATATCATTATTATTTCTATTATCATCATTATCACCTTTATTATGATTATTATCATTCCTACTATTAAGGAACTCATTAGAGTTATTAAGATAATTATCATTACCATCAATCTTATTTTACTATCATTATCGTATTATCATCATTATCAGTATCATTATCTTTATCGTCATCTTATTCTTCATTTTCATTATGATTATCAATTTTATCAAATGTACTGAAGTCACAGAAAAACAGCCGAGAAATAATTATAATAATGATAGTAATAGTAATAATGATAATAACAATCAAATAACGATAACAATAACCATAATAGAAATGAATGATAATGTTGATAATAAGGACAAGGATAATGATAACGAAATAATCGTAATAATAATATTAAAATCATGATAAAAATAATGATGGTAAGCATAATGATCATAAAAATGCTAATGACATCAGTAATATTAACAATCATGATAAGGATAATATGACTATTATAATAATAATGATAATAAATGATAGTAACCATAATGATAATAATAATAAGAAGAATGATAATGATAAAAAAGATAATAATGATAATTATAATTTTCCAAAACTATTACAATAATAATACTATTGATGGTAATAATGGTAATGATGATAGTGATAATAATAGTTATGACAGCATCAACAACAATGCTAATAATGATAATGATGATAATCACGATAATGATACTGATAAAAACACAATGATGATGATAAGAGAAACAAGAACGAACAATGAGAAATAATGATAATGATAACAAAAGCAATAATTATGATAATGAAAATGAATATAATATTGGTAACTATGAGGTTTTTTTCAATAGTTCCACCTCACGGATCATGATGAGTTTGATGTCGTTGGATTCCTCTCATTATCATGTTTCTAAATATATTGAAATTATTTCGCGACCCCCCCCCCCCCGCATTCTTAGCCTCGATAACAGGGGAGAGCACAGAAGGTACCATGAAAACTGTGGTAAAATATGAATAATATACCATCAGTCACTATGTTGTTTAATATGAATAATGTATACAAAATCAGTCACTATGTTGTCTAATATGAATAATATACACAGAATCAGTCACTATGTTGTCTAATATGAATAATATATACAAAATCAGTCACTATGTTGTCTAATATGAATAATATATACACAGAATCAGTCACTATGTTGTCTAATATGAATAATATACACAAAATCAGTCACTATGTTGTCTGATATGAATAATGAACATAATCATTGATTCTGTGTATATTATTCATATTTTAACCAGCAATTTCCCTAGTACCTCCCATGCCCTCCCTTGTTACCGGGGCCAACAATGTGTGTGGGGGGGGGGGGTTGCACAATAATTTCTACATATTTGGAAACTAGAGAATGAGAGGAATACAACGATACCAAAATCGTCACGATCCGTCAGCCGTATTTCGTAAAATAACCAATAAAGAGGATTTTACAGATAATGATAATGATGATACTGACAATAACATTATGATGATAACAATGATGATAATAATCTTTCTAATGATATAGTAACAGTAATAATAATCACGATAATGAGAATGAAAATAAATATATGATACAGTAAACTAATAATAATCATAATAAAGATAATGAAAATATCATTATTATAATGATACACAATTTACATCAAAAGTAGAGAGATATAAAAACCCAAGACTAAAGTTTCTCCTACATATCATCTGCTATACGTTTTCTGTGAATATTTTGACAAGCTTTCGTCTTCTTTCATTTATCTTAATTGCAATATTTCTTGTGATATTGAGTACAATGTATAAAACAGGATTACTGGTAACTGAGACATTATTGATAGTGTTATCGTTTTTATTGTTATTTTCATTTTTATTATTCTTATCATCATTATTCATTGTCATTTCTATCATCATTATCGTTTTTATGATTATTATTTTTACTGTTATTGACATCACTAGAATCATTAATATCATCATCATTATTGCTATTATTTTACTGTCATTATCTTATTATCATTATTATTATTTTACTATTATTTTAACATAGTCTTCATTTTTATTTTGTCAATATTATCAAATGTACTGAAACAATAAAATAAAGATCATGATAACGAAGATGAAGAATATAATACTATTGATGATAAAGATAATGATAATGCTGATGATAAAATGATTGTAATAGTAATAATAATAAAGATAATGATAATACCAATGATTATGATAAAATTCGTAGCAATCATAATTAAGTTGATGATATCAGTAATATAAACAATAATAATAACGATAATATGATAATGATAATGATAGAAATAATAAATGACAATAACAATAAGAGGAATGAAAATGATAATGACCATAATCAAAATAATAATAATAATAATAATATTGGTAATGATGATAATGATAATGGTAATGAAAATAATCATTACAATATTCGCGTACACACACTTTTTTTTTTTTTCGTCACAACCACGCCGTAATAATAACCCTCCTTTATGTCGACTGAAAGGCGAACATCAAACACCTCACGGACACGATATGGTCATCTTTATACCCGTTAACTCCTCAGTCCTTTCTAATATTAATGTTATTTTCAATCATGCATACTTTTCTGTTGAGCGTAGAAATTTTGGAAACCTTTGTCAATATTATTTTCTATCATTAAACATTCTATTTCGTCTCTCTTCTTCTACATTCTTTCAACTAATCTTCCACTACGACTGGTGGGCGCGTTCGTGACATGGGCGTTGTTATCGTTGTTCGAGAGACAAAGGAACAGAAACTTTTTAATCAATATGTTATCATTAGTTTTATATTAGTAATAGGTACTGTAATAATGATAATGAATTAATAAGGTATATATATATACATATTATACATATATACACACACACACTTATATATGTGTGTGTCTGTGTATGAATGGGAAAATATATGTATATACATATACATATACACATGTGTGTGTGTGAATGGGAAAATAACTCTACCGTGTTGTTACTATGGTAGAAAAACCCACAATGCACAAACCAGATTTATTAAAATAAATGAGATAACAGTTTTGGAATCGTCCTCGATTCCATCACCAGATGATGATAATAATGATAATAAGCAACATGATTTCGTTGTTGCTATTATTATCATTATCATAATGTTGTTATATTTACTAAGAATATCATAATCGTAACATTGCTATTCATTATAATAATAGTAGTTACCATACTGTTATTACATATATTATTCATGATGATAACAAGAATAATATATTCTTATCATCATATTTCAGCTACATCTATTATTCACACCAACACTCCCGTGAAATACAAATATACAAACACAGTGTGGTGTAACAGTATTCATATACGGTATATATGTATATACAGATCATTACCGTGTATTTCATGACCTTATATTTATATATATAATGTTATATTATATTTATATGTAATATATATAATTTTCTTTATTAAACTTAAAAAGTTATGAACAGATTTTAATGAGATTTTTACCAGAGGTGTGTCTTAGCCTTAACTTAAATCCTAATAAAATTTAGTGGGGATCCGGAGCATTTGGCAAATATATCCCCTTTTTTTAGGGGGGAGGGGGGTTGTACGTACAAAACACTGTGCTGAAGGATGAAACTGACGAAATGTGATCAAAATATGAAAAAGAAATACTCTGTATGTATGGCACGTCATTCTTATCCATTTGTATACGAAAAAAAAATCTTTGCTTTTCTCTTTTTTTCTCTCTCTTTTTTTCTTTCCAGATTTTTCAAATTACTCCGAAAAAATTGTGAGTGGTCTCATATATGTGAAATTTTATAAGCTTTCTGAATATAATCTCTTTTTATTAATTGTCATATCTACTTAATACGTCTCAATTGCCAATTTTCTAAGGTAAGACGAAAATTCATTGCATATAACTCAAAATCGGTGGAAGATTTATGCCAAAAAAGTTGGTAGACGATCACCTTAAAGAGAAGAAAGGGAAATAAATAAAATAAAATAAAAAAAACAGAAGGGTAATTTTAAAAGTACTCTTCTGGTACTTTTTTCTAATACTTGCGCTTAACGGATCGTAATGATTTTGCTATCGTTGGATTATTCCCATTCTCTAGTTTCCAAATATATAGACAGTATTGCCGGGAAATACCCCTCTCCCCCCCTCCCACATTCATGATAGCAGAGGAGGGCAAGAAAGGCACCAGGGAAATCGTGGCGTAATATGACTGATATTTTCTAAAGAATTATATTTTCTAAGAATAATGCGACTCCCCCATGTGGTCCTACTGCCCCCCAACCCCCGCCCAGGAAAACAAAGAATCCTCCACGTATTCACAGAAGGAGAAAGCATACAATTGCCATGCTGGAGCGGCGGTAAGAATCTGTACGACGCTTTCTCCTGCCATGAATACGGGGGGATTCTTTGCTTTCCTGGGCGGGGGTCAGGGGAAGGCGCATGAAAGGTAATTAGACAATATAGTGTCTGATTCTGTGTATATTATTCATATTTTACCCAGCAATTCCCCCCTTGTACCTCTCATGGCCTCCCCTGCTATCAGGTCCAAGCTTGTCGCTAATGCGCGGTTTTCCACGCAATAAAATCTACATATTTGCATTGTTATTAAAGGCCCTATCACACTAGCACTTTTTCCGTCATTTTTTTGCGTTTCCGAATGAACTCCGTTTGAAAATCATGTAAATGGCGCTATCGGAGTCAAGGTCTATAGAAGTACTTATATAGACCTTGATCGGAGTGAGGTTCCGGGAATCACACGAACATTCTCATACATATTACGTTATTTTAAAGAAATATGATGATGCATATTGTATATGCGAATGTTCTAAAATATTAGCTTATGTGTACATTCACTCATCCTATCTAATTGATTAGTAGCACAAGATCAAGACGGAAATTAGTCAGACGGAAGCGGTCGTAACCGTCTTGGTCTGGGAGGCGTTCCGTTTGTAGACGATCTTGCATTGCGGAAAGCCTCAGATTGAGACGGAACCCCAGAAATTGACGGAAAAGGTGCTAGTGTGATAGGAGAGAGGAATCCAACGATGCCAACCAATATCGTTCCGACCCGTTAAGCAAAACTATTAGAAAAGCATCATGAAAGCCTTAGCAAGTCATCAGTCAAGGGTAATAAATATATCAAAACGATTAAAAGGTATAATGTCTGTGTTCCTGTTAAATTTTGACTAGCATTTATTTCCATATTACATATTCCCTAATTCCTTTCGTTGGAATCAATTTTGTTCGTGATGTCGATCATTCGTGTATAAACCTGCATTTTTAATTCAGAAATGCATGATACAATTCATTTTGGGTAGCGTTGGTTAGCTGGTTAGTGGGATAAAAATTTATGAAGTTTTTTTTTTTGCCAGAGGTGTTTCTTAGCCTAAATAGATGCCATTAAATTGTGGTATCATTAAAAGTAACAAAAATAATAAATAGTAAAAGGTAGAATGGCCTAATTAGAGATAGAAACTCCCAAGACAAAAAAAAATCGCGATGAATAGAGTGACAAGCTTTTGTTTTCTTTCATATATTCCAACTGCAATATTACTTGTAATGTTGAGTAAAATGTATAAAACAGGATTACAGGTAACAGATACTCTGCAACAGGATATATAAGTATCCCTAATTTCAGTTCCGAGAGAAAACGAAAGCTTGTCAACGTGTTCACAGAAAATATACATATAGCATGCACTGCCGGAGTAGATAACTGCTCTGCCGCTCCGTTCCTTTGGTAGTTTTGATGTGTTATTGGAAAATAGAACAATATTCGTGACGATATTTCATACGCCATTATAGTTTCCAGATATTTACTATTATTTAATTACCAAAAATAACGAAATAATATGCCAAAGACGGACTGAACAGGAGATATCGGAAGTAATGGGTTTCTTAAATAGTCTGGACGGGCAGCAAGGTGTTGGACACCAGTCGCTGAAACGACTAATAAAGGCGTAAGAATAAGTAGTTCCACCTCACGGATCATGATGAGTTTGATGTCGTTGGATTCTCTCATTCTCTAGTTTCTAAATATATTGAAATTATTTCGCGACCCCCCCCCCCCCGCATTCTTAGCCTCGATAACAGGGGAGAGCACAGAAGGTACCATGAAAACTGTGGGGTAAAATATGAATAATATACACAGAATCAGTCACTATGTTGTCTAATATGAATAATATATACACAGAATCAGTCACTATGTTGTCTATATGAATAATATACACAAAATCAGTCACTATGTTGTCTGATATGAATAATGAACATAATCATTGATTCTGTGTATATTATTCATATTTTAACCACCAATTTCCTTAGTACCTCCTATGCCCTCCCTTGTTACCGGGGCCAACAATGTGTGTGTGGGGGGGGGTTGCACAATAATTTCTACATATTTGGAAACTAGAGAATGAGAGGAATACAACGATACCAAAATCGTCAGGATCTGTCAGGCGCGTACTATTGCATAAAATGACCAATAAAGAGGATTATACAGATAATGATAATGAAAATACTGACAATAACATTATGATGATAACAATGATGATAATAATCTTTCTAATGATATAGTAACAGTAATAATAATCATGTTAATGATAATGAAAATAAATATATGATATAGTAACACTAATAATAATCATAATAATAATGATAATGAAAATAATCATAATTAATGTTACACAATTTACATCAAAAGTAGAGAGACAAAAGTTTCTCCTACATATTATCTACCATTCGTTTTCTGTGAATATTTTGATAAGCTTTCGTCTTCTTTCATTTATCTTAATTGCAATATTTCTTGTGATATTGAGTACAATGTATAAAACAGGATTACTGGTAACTGAGACATTATTGATAGTGTTATCGTTTTTATTGTTATTTTCATTTTTATTATTCTTATCATCATTATCATTATCATTGTCATTTCTATCATCATTATCGTTTTTATGATTATTATTTTTACTGTTATTGACATCACTAGAATCATTAATATCATCATCATTATTGCTATTATTTTACTGTCATTATCTTATTATCATTATTATATTTACTTTATTATTTTATTATCATAGTCATTATTTTCATATCATTATCATAGTCTTCATTTTGTCAATATTATCAAATGTACTGAAACAATAAAATAAAGATCATGATAACGAAGATGAAGAATATAATACTATTGATGATAAAGATAATGATAATGCTGATGATAAAATGATTGTAATAGTAATAATAATAAAGATAATGATAATACCAATGATTATGATAAAATTCGTAGCAATCATAATTAAGTTGATGATATCAGTAATATAAACAATAATAATAACGATAATATGATAATGATAATGATAGAAATAATAAATGACAATAACAATAAGAGGAATGAAAATGATAATGACCATAATCAAAACAAAATAATAATAATAGTATTGGTAATGATGATAATGATAATGGTAATGAAAATAATAATTACAATATTCGCGTACACACACTTTTTTTTTTTTTTTCGTCACAACCACGCCGTAATAATAACCCTCCTTTATGTCGACTGAAAGGCGAACATCAAACACCTCACGGACACGATATGGTCATCTTTATACCCGTTAACTCCTCAGTCCTCTCTAATATTAATGTTATTGTCAAACAGTACATATATATTTACGCTTAGAAATTTTGAGAACCTTTGTCAATATTATTCTATCATCAAACATTCCATTTCGTCTCTCTTCTACATTCTCTAACTAATCTTCCACTACGACTGGTGGGCGCGTTCGTGACATGGGCGTTGTTATCGTTGTTCGAGAGACAAAGGAACAGAAACTTTTTAATCAATATGTTATCATTAGTTTTATATTAGTAATAGGTACTGTAATAATGATAATGAAAATTAATAAGGTATATATATATACATATATACACACACACACATATATGTGTGTGTGTCTGTGTATGAATGGGAAATATATGTACATATACATATATATACATATACACACACACATATATGTGTGTGTGAATGGGAAAATAACTCTACCGTGTTGTTACTATGGTAGAAAAACCCACAATGCACAAACCAGATTTATTAAAATAAATGAGATAACAGTTTTGGAATCGTCCTCGATTCCATCACCAGATGATGATAATAATGATAATAAGCAACATGATTTCGTTGTTGCTATTATTATCATTATCTTATCATTAATGTTGTTATATTTACTAAGAATATCATAATCGTAACATTGCTATTCATTATAATAATAGTAGTTACCATACTGTTATTACATATATTATTCATGATGATAACAATAATAATATATTCTTATCATCATATTTCAGCTACATCTATTATTCACACCAACACTCCCGTGAAATACAAATATACAAACACAGTGTGGTGTAACAGTATTCATATACGGTATATATGTATATACAGATCATTACCGTGTATTTCATGACCTTATATTTATATATATAATGTTATATTATATTTATATATAATATATATAATTTTCTTTATTAAACTTAAAAAGTTATGAACAGATTTTAATGAGATTTTTACCAGAGGTGTGTCTTAGCCTAACTTAAATCCTAATAAAATTTAGTGGGGATCCGGAGCATTTGGCAAATATATCCCCTTTTTTTTTTAGGGGGAGGGGGGTTGTACGTACAAAACACTGTGCTGAAGGATGAAACTGACGAAATGTGATCAAAATATGAAAAAGAAATACTCTGTATGTATGGCACGTCATTCTTATCCATTTGTATACGAAAAAAAATCTTTGCTTTTCTCTTTTTTCTCTCTTGCTTTCTTTTTTCCAGATATTTTCAAATTACTCCGAAAAAATTGTGAGTGGTCTCATATTATGTGAAATTTTATAAGCTTTCTGAATATAATTTCTTTCTTAATTGTCATATCTACTTAATACGTCTCAATTGCCAATTTTCTAAGGTAAGACGAAAATTCATTGCATATAACTCAAAACCGGTGGAAGATTTATGCAAAAAAGTTGGTAGACGATCACCTTAAAGAGAAGAAAGGGAAATAAAAAAATAATAAATAATAAAACAGAAGGGTAATTTTAAAAGTACTCTTCTTGTACTTTTTCTAATAGTTGCGCTTAACGGATCGTAATGATTTTGCTATCGTTGGATTATTCCCATTCTCTAGTTTCCAAATATATAGACAGTATTGCCGGGAAATAGCCCCCTCCCCCCCCTCCCACATTCATGATAGCAGAGGAGGGCAAGAAAGGCACCAGGGAAATCGTGGCGTAATATGACTGATATTTTCTAAAGAATTTTTTCTAAGAATAATGCGACTCCCCCATGTGGTCCTCTGCCCCCCAACCCCCGCCCAGGAAAACAAAGAATCCTCCACGTATTCACAGAAGGAGAAAGCATACAATTGCCATGCTGGAGCGGCGGTAAGAATCTGTACGACGCTTTCTCCTGCCATGAATACGGGGGGATTCTTTGCTTTCCTGGGCGGGGGTCAGGGGAAGGCGCATGAAAGGTAATTAGACAATATAGTGTCTGATTCTGTGTATATTATTCATATTTTACCCAGCAATTCCCCCCTTGTACCTCTCATGGCCTCCCCTGCTATCAGGTCCAAGCTTGTCGCTAATGCGCGGTTTTCCACGCAATAAAATCTACATATTTGCATTGTTATTAAAGGCCCTATCACACTAGCACTTTTTCCGTCATTTTTTGCGTTTCCGAATGAACTCCGTTTGAAAATCATGTAAATGGCGCTATCGGAGTCAAGGTCTATAGAAGTACTTATATAGACCTTGATCGGAGTGAGGTTCCGGGAATCACACGAACATTCTCATACATATTACGTTATTTTAAAGAAATATGATGATGCATATTGTATATGCGAATGTTCTAAAATATTAGCTTATGTGTACATTCACTCATCCTATCTAATTGATTAGTAGCACAAGATCAAGACGGAAATTAGTCAGACGGAAGCGGTCGTAACCGTCTTGGTCTGGGAGGCGTTCCGTTTGTAGACGATCTTGCATTGCGGAAAGCCTCAGATTGAGACGGAACCCCAGAAATTGACGGAAAAGGTGCTAGTGTGATAGGAGAGAGGAATCCAACGATGCCAACCAATATCGTTCCGACCCGTTAAGCAAAACTATTAGAAAAGCATCATGAAAGCCTTAGCAAGTCATCAGTCAAGGGTAATAAATATATCAAAACGATTATATATTTGTGTTCCTGTTAAATTTTGTCTAGCATTTATTTCCATATTACATATTCCCTAATATCCTTTTGTTGGAATCAATTTTGTTCGTAATGTCGATCATTCGTGTATAAACCTGCATTTTTAATTCAGAAATGCATGATACAATTCATTTTGGGTAGCGTTGGTTAGCTGGTTAGTGGGATAAAAATTTAGATTTTTTTTTTTTTTTTTTTTACCAGAGGTGTTTCTTAGCCTAAATAGATGCCATTAAATTGTGGTATCATTAAAAGTAACAAAATAATAATAATTATAATAATAAATAGTAAAAGGTAGAATGGCCTAATTAGAGATAGAAACTCCCAAGACAAAAAAAAAAAATCGCGATGAATAGAGTGACAAGCTTTTGTTTTCTTTCATATATTCCAACTGCAATATTACTTGTAATGTTGAGTAGAATGTATAAAACAGGATTACAGGTAACAGATACTCCGCGACAGGATATATAAGTATCCCTAATTTCAGTTCCGAAAGAAAACGAAAGCTTGTCAACGTGTTCACAGAAAATATACATATAGCATGCACTGCCGGAGTAGATAACTGCTCTGCCGCTCCGTTCCTTTGGTAGTTTTGATGTGTTATTTGGAAAATAGAACAATATTCGTGACGATATTTCATACGCCATTATAGTTTCCAAATATTTACAATTATTTAATTACCAAAAATAACGAAATTAATATGCAAAAACTGAACAGGAGATATCGGAAGTAATGGGTTTTAAATAGTCTGGACGGGCAGCAAGGTGTTGGACACCAGTCGCTGAAACGACTAATAAAGGCGTAAGAATAAGTAGAGTCAGGGCTGAGGGAATATTCCCTTAGCCTTGGGTAGAGTAAAGTTAGACTCGGCATTCGCGGGGTGAGTGAGCAAGCGTGAGCCGGGAAAGGGGTTCGCTGGGAAATGCCCAAACTGTCCAGGTCTAAAGACTGTCACCTAATGATCTGACACTAAATGATATGTTAATAGTATGAGTTTCGCAGCACCTGCATCCTGTATACCCCACCAACGTTATATCAACGCACCGCTGCACGCATTCACTGCATGTCATTTATTTTCACCAATATGGTAAATTGACCGGTGATGCTCTTTAAATTAATTTGAATCTCAAACTTTAAACTGGTATAATAAATATAAATACTTTCTATAAGTTTAAGATTGCGAGGGACAGAGCCAAGTGGCCCATCACACTCAAGCTGGCCCCAACCAAACCGTGCTTCGCGATTCATGAACGTGACTGGAGGTCGTGGTTCGAAGGAGGCGCCCAAACGAAATACAACGAAAACAAGGGAATCGATACCTAAACCTTTACACCCCATTACCCTCGAAATTTTGTGGTCAAAGCCATTTATTAAGGTTTGGTACCTCAAGAAGCGCTATTTGAGACGATACATTATTCACGCTCAAAAATATTTCACACAGTATGTGTGTTTGAGAGAGAGAGAGAGAGAGAGAGAGAGAGAGAGAAAGAAAGAGGGAGTGTGCGGACGCCATGTTTGATAGGATGGGACTGAAACATAGCAGAACACACTTCTTGCTTTGCCTTGCGAATCCAGATCATCCCCATCCTGGGTATTTGAACGTGGGCCACCTTTCAGGGCAAGAAGGGCATGATCTCTCCAAGCCTGTAAGGTGACACCGCTTTTGTTGTTGGCTGTACTTGACCTGCCCACGGATTCCACAGCATTAGAGGTTGGCAAAGCAAGGTCTATATAAGTACTTATATAGACCTTGGGCCAAAGCTCCCTGCAGTCGGTCTCCCTCGTAACTTTTTGACCCGTGACCGGTAAAAGTTGGCGTTGCAAGATCGCCATCGCAGCAGGGATGCTCATTTTCTTTATTGGATTACATGAATATAATGATATTTAATTGAACGTAACAGCGGAGGTGACGGTTAGCTAAGGACCAGTCCACTTGTTCGAACCAGTCCGGGTGAACCTCTTATCCGTAGGGCTGCCCGCGCTCCTCCTCTGGCAAAGCAGAGATAAGTACAAATATAAACCTGGTATATCTATCTATTGCCTCGTAAATACACAAGTCTATTTTTTTCTTGGTTTTATTTTATTTCCTCTTGGTTTTCATTTTTATCGGGAGACCAGTCCGCCGCCTCACGGCCGAGGAAGGTCCCTCTGCTTTGATTTTTTATTTCTAGTGGTTTATCAGTTAAACTAATTTCTGTTCAGTTTTATTTTATGTGCCTCATTTTCTTTTATTGAACAGAATCAAGGGCAGGTGAAACCTTGCAGTAACCCTCTACACATACCATAATTACCCTAAACATTATTAACAGTTTATCCACAAACACAAACATATACACCCCCTTCTAAGCATATATATTAAACTTTATATATTCAGCTGATTGCAGTTGGTAAAATTCCATATTCCATTATACTGATTTGTCAGTTCTGTGAATCGATACAATAAATACGAAATGTAAGCAAAATTAATGACTTTTCCATATCCATTGTGTTAATGTTGGATAACACGATATTGCCCACCTAGTCTTATAGTAAAAATGAGATTTTTCAACACTCATGGATTTTCTTAACATCAGTCTATGCAAAAAAAATCATGGTTACTTACCTATACCATGGATTCAAAGTCCATTAGAGTGAACTTAATATTTTTTTTTCAAATATATTTTCCATATGGTTATCATTCCTTTCTTTCTTTCTGTCTCTTATACATCACTACAAATACAGCTCTAAATTACATGAACAAAAAAAGTTAAACTGACACATAGACTTACAGGAAGGAAAATTTTGGTTCAATAAAACAGGATGAAACAAAGCTTGTTTTATTTGTTATATAGACAAAGTCCTTCAGATGCAACAAGTATAAAATGGAACATACATGTGACAGCAGGTAAATACACAGATCAGGCACAATGACACCATAAGGATGATGAAAACACACACATTGTCACACATACAACTGGTACGTAAATTCGGACAAATTCAATGGTTCTGGCAGTACAAAAATGTCTAATCGACTATTATACTTTTTTCCTAGTACCTAATTCATATTATACAATCTTTTTTCCTCTACTTTCTTCTCAGTCAATGCTTACTGCCATCATTCATATGAGAATTTTGAGCAAAAGTCTATGAAATATGAAGATTACACAGATAGCAATAATAACAGGTCTTCTGATATAATATCAATCTGAACTATTTTCACAATGAACAAGAGATTCAAATAAAGATATATACATATAAAAAGGGGATACAAATCCAACCCTTCTCTCTCTAAGAAACAAAAAAAAAAAAAACACTCGTCTGGTGGTGAAAAAAAAAAAAACGAAAAGACCAGACCCGTTCAGATCAAAAACGTAAAATAAGAGTTCAGACAAATTGCAATGTGTGAATACCAAGGACGAAAAACATCCGACCACAAGCACCCTTATAGTCTTCTAAGTTTTAATAGTTAACCATCTGTAATCATGACTAGTTATCAGATTTACAAAATAAAAAAAAGAGCAGTCATAATCATGCAGGCCAGAGTAAAAGCCAAAATTCCACATAATCTGGATGGTTAGATATACATATTTAATGTTTATTTATACATATGCAGCGTGCATGTCCATGTACATACATGTATAAAAAAAAAAAAAAAAAAAAAAAAAAAAATGCGCCTGTAGGTGTAGGTGTATTCATATATACATGTGTGTATGTATGTATGAGAGTACATGTATATGCTTATGTGTGCATTTGTAAATGACTAACTACATTGGGGAAAAAAAGGAGACTGCAAAAATGGGAGTAACAACCTATCTCATAACAAAACGAAGTTGTAATCACTCACATACTTCCAAATCACAACATATATGGGATTTTTTCTTTCATTTTTTCCAAAGTCAATATTTCTCGATGTGAGTGGTTGGTTGTGTGTAATTTAGATAAAAGAAAAAAAATGCAAACTATGGATTTTTGAAGTTCTGTACTGGTGAAGGGAGCTTAATAAATATACCTTTTTTTTTAGCTTGTGGAGCAAAAGTGACAAATTGCACAAAAGCTATGTAATAACAACCCTTTTGTTGGGTCATGGTCGAAATCCAACACTACAATTTATTATTCAGTAATCTACTCTGTTTGAAGTCCTCCATAGATAAATTTTGTCTTGTTTGCTTAACAATTAACATATTAAAATACTTCTGAAATAATAAACTATTCTGTGTGTTCAAAAGTACTCCAAATAAACATCAAAATATAGATTATTACATTAAATTCTGGACCCCAAGAAGATAATCTTTTTAACCTCTGGCAGTGAATTTACCATGAATATTAAACTGTCTTAAACTCTTCAATTCCACAGTAATGCCTTAAGTAGAAATTATTCACTATTCGTTTTGAGGAACCAAAAACATCCATATGGAAGCTGTTGATTCCTTCAGATTATTTAAGTTTATATATCACATAATTTTTTTTTACAGAATTTGTAATCAAATAAACTATTTTTTGTTCAACTGCATGATATTCTATTGGCATATATAAGAAATCCAATCTCTTACACAGAAGACAAATCAATTATAAAAATCTACAAAATATTTACACAGTATACTGTATATCTCACTTCATTTTCTTTTTGTCTTCTAAACACTTACAAAACATCAATTTAAAAGTAAGATTTGGCCTGTCACAGATCTAAGCATGCTCTCGATCAAGAGACATAACGAGACACGCTGTAGGAGTACTAGAAGTAACCTCACTACAGAACTTAGCTTTTTATATACCCTTTGCTTCACCTTTGACAAATGTACAAAAAATGCCGAACATTAACGAAGCAGTCCGGATAGAAAACAAAATGAAATGGCGATACAACAGGATGTGTGTGGAGATTCAGTCATGCAGATCTGGATAGAGTGAGGGGTCACTGCAAAAGTTTGGGAGAGGGGGAAAGACAAGAGACAAAGGGGGAGGAGAGGTGTATGTGCGTGTGCGGGGGAGTGTGGAGGAGTGATGCGTGTGTGTGTAGGGGAGGGCAAGATACCGCTACTACAGCAAAGGATGTGAATGGGATGATGAAGAAGCGAGACTTTGTATTTAAAAAATCTGTAACTTCTTTTATATCCATACTAACATTTATACCCTGGTTAAATTTTTGGGGAAAAAAATTACTTTCATTGCATATTTATAAGCAATTTTTACAAGCCTGATACAAAAGAAAACACTGATTACTAACTCCAATTAAAGCCGAAATATGGGCTTTAGCATCCCCCCTGCATCATTTGCCGTAATGATGGTTACACTTGCGTTGAGGGATGAGGGCACTAAGGGAAGGTATGGATAGCTGACTGTAAATGAAATTCATGTGACAGTACAGTCGGAGTGTGTGGATAATCGGTTAAACATTTCTGCTAACCAGATCGAGAGAAAGAGAGAAAAAAAATACATACATATATATGAAATGTGTATACTTAAAAAATTTTGTTTGTTTTCTTCCTTAAAAATAATTATAAAAAAAATTACAAATATTCTAAAACGAAAAAAATAAATAAAAAAGAGAAAAGCTAATTTCATAAGATCACTACAGTACATTTAACAATAACAACACATATCTTTGAGTAGAAAGGAGTGTACAGATATCTAGCCATACCTCACAATATACATAACAATTAGGACGATCCGAGCCTCCCTGTGAGCCTACGTCGTCACAAGCACGGCACTAGGATCCGCAGTGACCTGTTCAAGTGCCACAGACAATTGCAGCATTTTAGTTCAAAGCATTTAGCATTGTAGGTATCTGTATTTAAAGGTGGCCCACACGGCGCATCCAATTGGTCTTTTCTTTTTCTTTGCCATAGCATTGAATATCAGTGCTGTTGGCTCAAGAATCCTAATTCCACATCACCAAACAACTGATGCAAAGTTAAGACGAATCCTGACAAGATATAATATATATTTATATATATACAAACACACACATACACACACATATATAGCTTGGTATTACCTTCATTGCTTGTAACGTCAGTGCATAAATATCTATCACGGATATAAGAATGGTCGTTTAGAATTACAATCGCATAATCATGCTGTTCTTCAAAAGCAGCTTTCTTTTGCAGAGGAAAATTGGGGAAAGGAGGAGGAGGAGGAGGAGGAGGAGGAGGAGGAGGAGGAGGAGGAGGAGGAAGAGGAGGAGGAGGAGGAGGAGGAGGAGGAGGAGGAGGAGGAGGAGGAGGAGGAGGAGGAGGAAGGAGGAGGAGGAAGAGGAGGAGGAGGAGGAATAGAAGAAGAAGAAGAGAAGAAGAAGAGGAAGAGGAGGAGAAGGAGGAGGAGGACAAAAAAGAAGAAGAAGCAGAGGAAGTGGAGGTAGAGGTATGAAGAAGAATATAATAGATGAGATAAGGAGGGAGAGGAAAGGGTGAAGGAGGAGGGGGAAGAGAAAAGGAATAGCAGTGATACAGAGAAAGAGGACAAGGAAGCATGGGAAGAAAGAGAAGGAAGTGGAAGGGAAGAAGGAAAACCGGTGGAGGGAAGCAAGAGAAGAGGAAAGGAAGGGGAAGCAGAGGGAAATGGAAGGAAAGAAGAGAGGGGAGAGAAGAGAGAAAGGGGGAAGATGAGGGAAGTGGAGGAAGGAGTGGGAGTTGGGAGAGGACATGAAAAGGAAAAAGGAAGAGGAGGGGGAGGAGTGAGTGAGGGGGAGGACACATTTCAAAAAACCTAAATCACAGCTGATGTCAAAAAGTTAGATGATGAGAGTTATATGTAATGTGAGTATTTAATTATCACAGTTTTATATAAAAAAGATGATTCAACAGATGTCTGAGTCAGGGGGATGACGTCTCATGTGTCTTCCTTTTCGTCTTCGCGAAAATGATCTTTCCATGTGTTTCCTTTGATTAAAAAATATAAATAAATAAATAAGAGAGAAAGAAAAGAGCAAAATAAACATTACAAAAGCACCGTCAATGAAAGCCTCGGAGTATTCTGGAAAAAAAAAAAACTTTTCCACACTTCACACCTATTTCAAAGAAGAAATTCTTTTGTCTTTTTCTTCTTTCTTTAAAAAGAGGAGAAAAAATAAGAAGAAATTATGATAAAGTAATTTTTGTGAGATACCAAAGAAGCAACATATGTGTCAAAAGTGAAGTTGAATATCTTTCTCATTAATTTCTCTGGTTCAATCTCATAAAATATCAAAGAGAGGTAAAACCAAGCTACGAGCAATGAGTAAAAAAATCATATCAATAGTAATAACAATTGTAATAATAATGAGGATAATAATAATAATAATAATAATAATAATATCAATAACATAAAAATACCAATGACAATAATAATAAAAATACCAATAACAATATAACAAAATAAAAAAAACAATAATAATAATAATAATGAAAATAAAAATGATAATAGCAGCAATAATGATAATAATGAAAATAATAGTAATAATAATATTAATAACAATAATAATAATCAAAATCCTAATAAAAAGAATCCTTTTCTCGGCTAATTAAATCATACCCGACATTACTATTTCACCGCCAGACATTCTCGTGGCAAACTTACGCTATCTATCTATCACTAACCTGTACAAGCGTTTGGTCCTGCAGGTATGCCCCCATTAAACCTATCAGATAGGAAGATCTGCAGCATTTTTAAATATGAAAAAATAAAAAGATGTTTATACTATATATTATATTATATATATATAAAAAAAAAGGAGATTATATCAAAAGCAGAAAAGAGCCCCTTCATTACGTTAACGGGACGTGGGAAGATGACATAAAAATCTCACTTTCTTGCAGGTACCCAGTCATCGTCATCAGCTTCTGAACGAAACAGCGCAAAGGTGGGTTAGAGCATTGAGCTATGAATAATGTTTTGATGTATGAATGAAATGGAGTGTCATATGATTTTGGCATAGGTTTTATATTCTACAGTATTCATTTATGTAACTGCTTGGTCTTCAAAGAGAAATAGAAAAAAATATAATAATCATCATAAAACAAAAATGTAGTTTCTATTGACTTTTCAAGTTTACATAAATACTCATATACCGTAATAACTCGATACAAACTGTGAACCTGAATCAGATCATAAAAAAAAATGTTTCTTAACGCAAGATAACCTATCACACAACTCATAATCCTTAACTCTCCTTAACTTTCTTATCTCAGCTTTCTCAGTCGCGGCCAAAACAAGCATATACACCATAAAAAAATCCACCAATAAATACAAAAATAATAACAATAAACTGCAATTAACATCGGCCGGAAATCATACAGAGTGACTGGCCGCGGCGTCCATGTGCGCTTGCAGGATCTGTGTGAATGTGCGTTTGTGGGCGGAGGTTCGGACGGATGCAATGGCTCGGAAGAGAGCGTCTGCGCCGAGGTCCTCTGGCAAGCGGGTGAGGAACTGAGCCGCGGTGGCAGTGCACTCCTGGTTGGTCAGGACAGTTTCATACAGTTTTAGGATACCTGGAAAAAGCAATAGGAATAAGCTAGCTGATAACTTAACACTCATAAAATTACTCTCACAAGATGAATGCTAATGATCAAAATGGTCTCTATGTTCCATTAGTAAGAAGCTTTTTAATAAACTGTAGAAAACCTACATCAAGGAAAAATAACTGAAAATGGAAGAGAAAAGAAAAGGTAAAAAAAAAAGATACAGATCAATAAACAAGGGCAAATTCTAAAAAATAAACTCCTTAAATTTTCTTTACAAAGCTGAGCTAAAAATAAAAAGAAAAAGAAAAAAAAAAAAAAAAGAAAGAAGGGCTCACACACCAATGGCAGCTCTAAGCAGAAACTCTTCTCCGTCTCTGAGATAAACGTCCCATATTCTAACTGCAGCGTCGATAGGTAGAGGCCGTGAGAACACCGTCAACAGCCAGTCCAGGATGTAGAGGTCTGGCGTGACCTCAATGTTCCGCAAGTGCTCCGCAAGATGTGGGAGATTAATGGCTAGGAGCTCTTCAAAGGCGTTGTAGTATGCGCACATCTGGAGGAAGGGTCTTGAGATTTAGATCATTTCCTTTTTCTTGTTCTTCCAATGTGATTAGCATTGTGAAACCTTTGCTAAGTGAACTGTACCCACTATTCATGATATATATAACTAGATAAATTATCAATACAATTCCTTTTGAAGCTATATATATGAATATATAATCAAGCTTAGCCTCAGAGAAATTTACAACAAAATGTATTGCAAACATCAAAATGAAACCAACCAAAAATCATAATGCTTTAAAATTTACATAAAGATAAAGTGGAAATTTTTTAAAGAAAATTAAAAAAAAGATGTACACAGGGAAATGATCTTACCACAGGTTGATCTACTCTGAAGAATGCCATGTGTGCCGGCCGATTGAGGAGATTAGAGAACGCGATAAATGCATCGGTCTCGTCCATGTTGAGCAGCAGAGTGGCTGCTAGAAAGGACATGCCCTGCACATAGCCAACATCGGGACGGTAGCAGGCATAGGCCCCAAGGATGTTGTGAAGGGGATCATGATAGGGTCCTCCCTGGAAGAGGAAATTCATTGTGAGTATTGAGAAAAAGATTCAGATCCACTGCCCAGACCTGCATTTCAAAAGAAAATTCTTTTTAAAGAGTTTGAAGCTAATGATCATTGCATGAATCAAAAGCCCCCCAACACACCCACAAAACGAGATCTTCCGCAACTCACCTTCTGGAAGATGCACAGGTTGGGAAAGGTTCTTGACACATCTAGCCTTATGAGGTCGATTGTGGCCTCCTGATCCCCACAGTCACTCGTCATGTCCTCTTGGCTGGCCATGCTTCCGCACTCACTCAGGCTGACCAGCTTCTCTACCGACCTATGACGGAAGCAATATTTGTAGAGTTAAGGTCACTGTATAGTGTTGTAAACTGTTGCTATCTTGTTATATTATAATTAATTAATCATTAGTCACAACCATTTTCAGGTTGTTATTTCCTTTTAAGGATTTGAAGTACACTGAACTGTAGTCACCGTACGGCAAAACCATTAGCAAGTACAATAGTAAGAAAAAAAATTACAAGAATATTACAAAATACTGCAACATTAATGATGCAATAATAATCATTCTCACATGGAAGATCTATGGATATATATATATATATATTTTTTTTTTTTTTTTTCAATACCCACAGACCAAAAATACATTAAGGACACACAATTCTGAAAGTACTTCTCAACTGGCAGTTTACAGAGTAATCCTGATGGCTGCAATTGTGAAATATATACCTGATCAGATATAAGGTTACTCAATTCTAGATGTTCGAATAACGCTGAACTGACAGCCTCTTGCATTGCAGTTGGAAACCCACCAACAGCCAAAACAAGAGCCAATTTCGAAGGGTTAAGTTTCTATACCTTCATGCATATTCAGATTACAAATCCTTGAAACAAAACTAATGCTAATATGATCATGATAACAAAAGTGCATTACCTCTGAACCATAATGGTGTACAGTTGTGGCGTTATATTAAGGTCATTTCCTATTGCCAGCTTCCACACTTTCCCCCTCACACACGACGGAAGGCCCTGCCACCACAGCTCTCGGCACTTCTTGTGTATGTGCCTGGAAAAAAATCAAGGGATATGAAGACAGTGTTGTACAAGACACTTTATAAATTAATTTTAAAAATCCCACACATGTCCTCTTGGCTTATCTGCATTCATGAATGCAAAATGCAAAATTGCACATTTATATCTTTTTAGCCCATTGATGCCAAGGTGGAATGACATACATGCTATGTCCACTGTGATTTTAAGTTTATCAATTTTGCT
>NW_020868631.1:60000-68305 GCF_003789085.1 Penaeus vannamei | reverse complement strand
CCCGACCCTCCCTCCCCCCACCCACACCCCTCCCTCCCTCTCACCCCTCCACCCCTCCCACCCCCTCCCTCCCTCCCTCTCACCCCTCCCACCCCGTACCTTTCTTCCTGGCGGCCGATACCATCTGTTGGTACTCCTGCCTGTGCTTCAACTGCTCGTAGGCCGTCTTGGCGGGCAGGTTGGTAGGCCTGTTTTCCATGATGAGGCCCGCGCTGCCCGCCTCCAGTTCGCAATTCCGAGCCTGCGGGACGAAAAAAAATTTAGTTTAAGAGGAAGGAGGGGACGAACATTTTCGGTTTTGGACGAAAATTTTTAGTTCAGAGGGAGGACAATTTTTCTTTCTTTCTTTCTTTCTTTTTATCTTTTTTGTTTAGTTTAGGGGAGTAGGGGGGGGGGGGCGAAACATTTTAGTTTTAGAGGAGGAAGGAGGACGAAATTTTTAGTTTAGAGGAAGGAAGGGCGAGGTTAGGATAAACTTTATACATTTATGACCGACATCCCGCTGTAGTCAAGTCAAGTCTTTTGCGTGAATAATATTCCTCAATCATGTGAGTGAGATTAAAAACAAAGGGAAATTTGGAATGTTTACATGACCTGTTTAACTGCGATATTTTTTTTTTTTTCTTTTCTTTTCTTTTTTTTGTAAGATACGGCAGAAATGAAAGCTGTATTCACCCACACAAGCTTTCATCTCTCTTTTTCTCTCTTTCTCTCTCTTCTTTCTCTTTCTTCTCTTTCTCTTCTCTCTCTTTCTCTTTCTCTTTCTCTTTCTCACTCACTCACTCACTCACTCACTCTCTTCTTTCTCTCTTTCTCTCTTTCTCTCTTTCTCTCTCACTCACACTCACTCACTCACTCACTCACTCACTCACTCACTCACACTCACTCACTCACTCTCTTTCTCTCTTTCTCACTCACTCACTCACTCACTCACTCTCTTTCTCTCTTTCTCACTCACTCACTCACTCACTCACTCACTCTCTTTTCTCTCTTTCTCACTCACTCACTCACTCACTCACTTTTTTCTTTCTCTCTCTTTCTCTCACTCTCACCCATACACAAAAACACTCATACAATCACACCTCTCTCTCCCTCCCTCCCCCCCCCCCCATCCCCACCCACAACACACCTGGAGGTCGGGCGAGCGGGGCGGCCTGAGGGGCGGCCGCGAGAAGATCCTCCAGGCGCCGCCGCCCCGGAGAGGACGCGGACGACGTGGACGACGCGGGCGACGACGAAGGCACGGGCGACGACGACGCCGACGACGAACGGCCCCCCCCCGCCCCCGCCCGCTGCCGCCGCCGTCGCTGCCGCTGCCGCCGTCTTTGCTGTGGCGCCACGAGAACAGGTTCCTGCAATGCGAAGAGGGGGGGGGTTAGACGGTTTAAACGGAGGGAATCGGGTAGTTCGTTAAGTAAGCCTATCTATATAACGAAGGGGGGAAATACACTATATATAGATAGATAGATAGATAGATAAATAGATAGATAGATAGATAGATATAGATAGATAGATAGATAATTTTTTAAGGAATTACAAATAAAAAGACAGATAGATAGATAGATTGATAGATTAAGAAAAGGTTAAGTGAGCTATCTATATAACGAAAAGAGGAAAATACACTATATATATATTTCTTTTTTAAGAAATTGCGAATAGAAAGAGATAGATCGATAGATTGATAAATTAAGAAAGATTAAGTAAAGCTATCTACATAACGAAGGAAAAAAATACACGATATACATTAACGTTCTTTCTTCCAGAAAATACAAATAGAAAGACAGAAATAAATAGATAAATACATAGATAGACGCAAAAAGATTAAATAAGCTATCTATGTGACAAAGGATTTTAAAAAATACACGATATATATATATATATATATATATATATATATATATATATATATATATATATATATATATCAACTTTTCAGGAAACATAAATAGAAAGATAGAAAGATAGACAGATAGACAGATTGATAGACGAACATAGAAAAATTAAATAAGCTATCTAAATAACGAAGAAATAAAACACGATATAGGCCTATATCAATTTTTTTTTCACAAATACAAATAGAAAGACAGAGATAGACAGACAGACAGACAGAGACAGACAGACAGACAGATAGACAGAGACAGACAGACAGACAGACAGAGATAGACAGACAGACAGACAGATAAACTGATAGACAGACAGAGACAGACAGATAGACCGACTGATAGACAGACCACAAGAAAGATTCTATAAACACCCACACATCCACAAAATATAAATCGACAAAGCTATAAAAAGAAAATACAGGATTTATTAGATTAAAAAAAAGTTCTTAGAATCAGACGAGTGATAGCGTGGTAATGCCACCACCACGGCATAAAAAATAAACGATATCTATTAACTTTCCTTCAGAAAACACAAATGGAAAGACAGAGATAGACAGATAAATAGGCAGATAGATAGACAGACAGATAGATAGATAGATAGACAGAGAGACAGACAGATAGATAGATAGACAGACAGAGAGATAGGCAGATAGATAGACAGACAGAGAGACAGATAGATAGATAGGCAGACAGAGAGATAGACAGATAGATAGACAGATAGATAGACAGACAGATAGATAGACAGACAGAGAGATAGGCAGATAGATAGACAGACACAGAGATAGACAGATAGATAGACAGACAGAGAGATGGCCAGATAGATAGACAGACAGAGAGATAGACAGATAGATAGACAGACAGATAGATAGACAGACAGAGAGATAGACAGATAAATAGACAGACAGACAGAGAAACAGATACATAGATAGATAGATAGATAGACAGACAGAGAGACAGATAGATAGATAGACAGACAGAGAGACAGATAGATGGATAGACAGACGCTAGAATGATTAAAAATAATTACATCAATAAAACCGAACCAAAGAACACGAAGCTAAGAAAGTGAAAATCTAAGAAATGGAAACAATCTTGAGTTTCCAGGAACACAAGTAAATAACAAGACAGATAATTCCCTTGGAATCAAAAAATCAAATAACAATAACGAATCTAATAAATAAACAAACCAATAAATACCCTTTGCAATCTTAAAAAAAAACAATAATAAACACACAAAGAAACAAACAAATATACCAGATAAATAAATAAACAAACCAATAAATACTCTTGCAAACAAACAAAAAAACGTAAACACACCAAAAAAAATAAAATAAAAATTAAAAATATAATAAATAATAATAACAATAACAATAATAATAACAATAACAATAACAATAACAATAACAATAACAATAACAATAACAAAATAATAATAATAATAATAATAATAATAATAATAATAATAATATAATAATAATAATAATAATATAATAATAATAATATAATAATAATAACAAATAATAAATAATAAAAAAAAATTAAGTCCCCCTNCAAGGGATTTTTTTCGATAAAGTAGTAATATCATTCAGATACGATATAGAAAAAAACAAGATAATTAGAGAGAGAGAGACAGATAGAGAAATAGACAAGCGGATAGATAGATAGATAGATTGACTGATTGACTAATAAATGGATAGATAGAATGATAGATATAAGATAGAAGAACGTATAGATTACATAGGAGATGGATATTATAAGATAAATGAGTAGATTGATAGGTAGAGAGATATTAATAATAAGAATAACAATAATAATAAAAATAATGACAATGGCAATAACGGTAATAATAATTATTATTATTATAATCATTATAATAACAATAAATAACAATAACAATAACAACAGTGATAAAAAATAATGAGATAATATTAAAAATGATAATATTGATAATAATAATAAAAAACAATTCAAATAATATTGTAATAATAATAATAATAACAATAACAATAACAAATAACAATAACAATAACAATAACAATAACAACAACAACAACAACAACAACAACAACAACAACAACAACAATAACAATAACAATAACAATAACAATAACAATAACAATAACAATAACAATAACAATAAAATTAACAAAACATAACAATTAAACAATAACAATAACAATAACAATAAACAATAACAATAAACAATAACAATAACATAACAATAATAATAATAAATAATAATAATAATAAATAATAATAATAAAATAATAATAATAATAATCAATAATAATAATAATAATGGTAATAATGATAATTATAATACAGAAGAAGTAATGATAATAATAATGACATTAATGATGATAATGATAATGCTAAAACTAATAAACATTGAAATGATCATAAAAAACAGATATAAAAAAAAAAAAACAATACTCATGAGAATGATATTGATAGATGAACAACAAAATAATAACAATAATAAGTAAAAATGATAGTAAATAACAATGAATGATAATAATAAATAATGGTTATTATCATTATTAATTAAATGATGATAATAAAAATTATGATAATAAAACATACAATAATCATAAGAAAAAAATAAATAATCACAATAGTAATGAAGTTTTATTACCATTACAATGAATTATATAATAGCCAACTCAATCTTTGTTGATACGCACAGCCGTATATAAACATAAATCATACATATATAAATTCGAAAGAAGAGAATGTTTGAGAAACGCCGTGCAATTTAACGTGGCCGCGAGCGAAGCACATCTATTTAACCCTGTTTAGCATTTGGCTGTTCCGAGTGAGCTGGAATGCACATAAATGCACTTCAGACCGATAAGGGGAAATTGTGGCTGTTACAGAGCTTTCCTCGCTAATTTTACTCTCTGTAATTTTAGATAGATATGTAGAATAGAAACATAGGTGGATATAGAGATAGATAAGAGATAGGTAGATAGGTAGAGTAAGATAGATAGTAATAGTAGATAGATAGATAGATAGATATGTGGAATAGATATGTAGATAGGTAAAGTAGATTAGAAGATAGGTAATAAGTAGGTAGATAGACAGATATGTAGGTAGGTAGGTGGATAGATAGACAAATAGACAGAACAGACAGATAGATAAATACATAGATCTATATATTTTGTTACAGGGGAATGGTATATTAATTTAGATAATTGTCATTTACAAATACCCTAGGTAAATGTCTTACTTTTTCCCCAAATCTTTCATGCCCAACAAAATTCATAACACAACACACACACATACACGCCACCCACACACACAGCACACACACACACACCAGCATACACACAACCACACACACACACACACACACACACACACACACACACACAACATACACAGCACATAATATAGTATATAATATATATAATATAATATAAATATTATTAATATAAATATATATATAATATATATATAAACACACACACACACACACACACACACACACACACACACACACCACAACACACATATATATATATATATATATATATATATATATATATAATAAAATATATATATATATATGGTGTGTGTGTGTGCTGTGTGTTGTGTGTGTGTGGTGTGTGTGTGTGTGTGTGTGTGTGGTGTGTGTGGGGTGTGTGGTAGTGTGGTATATATGTAATAAACGCAGAAAACAATGTATGCTGACGAAGATGTCGAAAAACCGTTCCAAATAATGTAGTGAAGATCATCCCAGTCACACCTTCACATTGTCAACAAAAATATGGTCGCATGCATGTCAGTTAACTATCTGTTCTGTGTGTGTGCTGTAAAGTTATATATGCATACACCAAATATAATAGATATATAGATCACTAGATAGACAAACGGATAGATAGGTATGTAAAATGGACAGATAGCTTGAATAGGGACAGACGTAGAAAGAGAGAAAGAATATAGGTGTGATAGTAGACAGCAACAGTTGTAGAAAATAGAGAGAGAAGAGAGAGAGGAGAGAGAGAGAGAGAGGAGAGAGAGAGAGAGAGAGAGAGAGGAGAGAGAGAAAGAGAGGAGAGAGAGAGAAGAAGAGACCAGAAGAGAAGGAAGAGAGAGAGAGAGAGAGAGAGAGAGTGAGAGAGAGAGAGAGAGAGAGAGAGAGAGAGAGAGAGAGAGAGAGAGAGAGAAGAGACCAGAAAAGAGAAAGAGAGAGAGAGAGAGGAGAGAGAGAGAGAGAGAGAGAGAGGAGAGAGAGAGAGAGAGAGAGAGAGAGAGAGAGAGAGCGAGCGAGAGGCGAAGAGAGCGAGAGAGAGAGAGAGAAACAGACAGACAGAAAAACCAGAAAAATAATATAGCATATGCGTTCAGGATGTAGGAATTTAATGAGATTCTCCGCATTCTTCAAATCTCATTGGTCGTGGTGTGTTTTAAAACAAGAATCCTGATCCTACGCCCGTGTCATGCAGCTTTAATTACACTGCGAAATATTTACGTAGCATTACGTATATTCTTCCGTTGTTTATCATGATTATGATATGAATTATGTTCCCATCTTTGTTATCATTGTTATGATTATTCACTTCATCATGATCATTTTTATCATTGACATTATTTTCATAGCTAGCATTATCATCATTGTTCTTAAACATTATTGTTACTGTTCTTATCTTTACTATTGTTGTAATTGATAATTGCAGGGCGAGCAGGCGGTTAGATTACTAACCGCGGGTCTTAGGTTTGGAAGGGCTATGGCAGAGGATTTGTATCCGCGATTTGACTGATCTGTCATCTCTTTGGGGAGTGAGGGGCGTGAGCGTGAGTCCCCACAGGTATGGCTGGGGGCTGGAGTTGAGGTGGGGATCGACGGGGCAGCCAGCGAGGCCCCGACAGCGGAGGCATCGGTTGCCGCCTGGTGGCGGGCGCAGACGGAGGAGCGTCGTGATCTCGGCCGGGTGCGAGCGTCAGGCCCGTACTTTTAAAAACTTAGTCCATGCTGGCAGGCGATCATCTGAGTGAGGGAGGCCTACTAAAAAAAAAAAAAAAAAAAAAAAAAACAATGTCCGCCAAAGGGGTGATCGGCAGGCTTGCGAACGAAAGGGATCGGTCAGCGCTATCTTTGTATTTCCTGCTCAATATAGCGCTCGGCGACTAAAAACGCGGGAAACGCAAATTTGTTTACATCTGCAGTGCACAGCGTCACCATGGGAGAGGGAGGAGAGGGAGGGAGAGAGGAGAGAGTATCATTATTACCATTAGAGTTACAGACTTTGTTATAAACAAGTAGAGAGATAAGTATACATACATAGTGATACAGAAAAAGACAAGCTGAGACATGCACGTGTATGTTTAGACGAAGGCCCACACTTCTGCTTCACAGTATCAATGTAATACTTTGTTTGCACGCTTATTGGCAAGTCAGACTTCTAGTGTACATTTTTCGCTAAAAGTTTCTGTTTTATTGGCTGTTTAGCCTCCCTAAGTGAGCGAGTGAGTGCGTGTGTGGTGTGTGTGTGTGTGTGTGTGTGTGTGTGTGTGTGTGTGTGTGTGTGTGTGTGTGTGTGTGTGTGTGTGTGTGTGTTGTGTGTGTGTGTGTGCTGTGTGTGTGGGTGTGTGTGTGTGTGTGTGTGTGTGTGGTGTGTGTGTGTGTGTGTGTGTGTGTGTGTGTGTGTGTGTGAGAGAGAGAGAGAGAGAGAGAGAGAAGAGAGAGAGAGAGAGAGAGAGAGAGAGAGAGAGAGAGAGAGAGAATGTGAGCGTTAGTGAACATGTGTGTGGAGAGAGAAACAGATGCACAAAGATTCATAAACGCATTCGTTTGTTTGTACGGCGAGTCTTTAGTCGCAATTACTCTGTGTATAAGACAAACAGAACGAAGGGAAGATAAGGGCCATGAAAGCATAGAGTCTTATCGTATTTACTTGACTCATTTCCCTCTTCCCTTGTCCTCTCTCCTCTCTTTTCATGATTCGCTGTTAGGGATTTATCTTTTATTCAGTTATTATTAGCCCTTTTATTCGTAATGGTAAAGTCAAAGTTATGTTAATCTTCTCTTAAGCTTACTTATACAGTATTTGATCTTTTTATCTGAACATTTTGGATAATGACTCGTATTGCCCTTATGATTATGCAGCTGTTAGGGTGCGATATGTGTTGTGCAAGCCTGTTTCTTAATTCTCTGCTCTCTGTTTGTTTGTCTGACGGTCTGTTTGCTAATCAGTCTGCTTCTCTCTCCTTTATTTTATATTAAGATTATTGTCATCACGTGTACCATCGTCACTACAAACATTATCATTATCACATTCATCTTCCTTTACCTTCTAAGTTGTCACCATCACATCCACATCGTAATTATCATCCCATCATCAATATCAAAACATCACTATCATCCCTGTCATCACTTTGGAGACACAATAGAAAATGAAAATTAAAAGATCTTTCTTCCT
>NW_020868631.1:52500-55000 GCF_003789085.1 Penaeus vannamei | reverse complement strand
AAAAAAAAATTTCTAATTCATCCTTTGTGTGATTTAAGCTAATCGTGGGTTAAAAAGATATTTATGTTTGCAAATGAAATGAAAGGACTTCAAAGCACAGCATAAACATATGATTGGGTGAGGCCTTGTGTGCAGCGAAGTGTCGTAATGGCAATATCTGCGTGTGACAGCATAGTCGGCGTGTGGCACCGAAGGCCTTGGTGCTACACGTGCAGTATGGTTAACTTTTGCATTGCCATTAGCGTCGCATTTTTTTATTATTATTATTATCATCATTATTCATCTATTATTTTTAGACAGGGTTTATGTGCCTATTTAGAACATACATGGTTCAGCATACACCAATCAGAAATGCAGCAAGAACACAACACCACGATGCTAAAAAAAAATAAAAATAAAATAAAATAATAAATAAATAGAAAATAAAAAATCCCTCAGTTTTTACCGTTTCTACAGCAAATGTATTATTTGCAATTCCCCAAACACTCCGGTTCTTCCATAATTAATTAATTATTCTTCATGTATTGTCTTTCACAAGTACATATTCATATGTGTGAACAAGCAACAAGACCCCGATTTAAAGAACCGTCCATGTTGAGTGGGTCATTTCCTTGTTATGGTGACAGGTATTTTTGTTTGTTTGTTTATTTGCTTGTTTTTTGTTTTCACGCACCAAGGCACAAACTCATAACAAACAAGGGAATGGCCGGTTGCTGGATGAAAACACAACGATTAGTGGAAACTGTCGCTGGACATACATCGACAAATGAAAAAAATATGTTAAATTTCCCACAATTCTTTATCTCTCTCTTTATCTATCTATCTATCTATCTATCTGTCTATATTTGTATGTATATATCAGCCCATCTATCTATCTCTATATTAATTCATCTCTCTCTCTCTCTCTCTCTCTCTCTCTCCTCTCTCTCTCTCTCTCTCTCTCTCTCTCTCTCTCTCTCTCTCTCTCTCTCTCTCTCTCTCTTTCTCTTAGTGTATATAAACATTGCTAGAAGAGACATCACATAATAAATGCAATGGATACCTTTAAGCATTTCTCCAGGTGATTTCCAAATAAATAATTCAGCAAAATCTACATGGGATTTCAACATAAAAGTACCATTTCAATACCTTATTTACCTCTCACTATCACCGTCCTTTTGGAGACAACTCGCCCTGTCAACTGGCAAGGATACCCCGATTTCTTGCCTCCGCGCCCCTGCCTTTGCCCAGCCAAAGAGCCTCTCCCGGAAACTGAGGACTTGGCTTCTATATCCAGTGATAGAGTACATGCTATATTTTCTCAGTGATGGAGACTATCAATATTTATAGCCAATCGTATCTGTAGCTTATGGATTTGGTCTCGCAGTGGAAGGGGTGGGGGGTGGGGGGGGTGGAGAAGACTTTTTGATGTTAAGGGGAATTTGGGCGTGCTATGATCGCATGACAATATTGTTGATACTGTTCATATAATTGTTATTGATAATGATGTCTATATAAATATTGATACGAAATCATGGAAACCACCATTAATGATATAATTGTACAGACAATTATTACCGTTGTCATGACTTCTTTTTAATGTATTTTATTACTGTCATTGATATTGGTGTCATTACATTTATTTGTTATTGCAATGACTGTCCACACCAATGTCATCACCGCCATCATCATAATGATAAGAGTTATGACTGTGTTCTCTTCCTGATCTCCATAGAGTTATTAATGAGCTAGGGACTTTGTGTGTGTGTGTGTGTGTGTGTGTGTGTGTGTGTGTGTGTGTGTGTGTGTGTGTGTGTGTGTGTGTGTGTGTGTGTGTGTGTGTGGTAAAGATTTGTAGAACAGAGAGAAGTAAGGGGAAAAAAGTAAGTAAGAAAAAGAGAGGAAGAGAAGAAGGAACAGCAGAAAGGAATGTGTGTGTGTGTTTGTTTGTGTGTGTATGTCTGTGTGTGCGAAACCATTTTTTTTTTTTTTTTTTTTTTTTTTTTTTTTTTTTTTTTTTTTTTTTTTTTTTTTTTGCCTACAGCGACACCGAATTCATAGGTTCATTCACAAAAGCTCCATCGAAGAGGAAAAGAAAAACCTGTGCTCTATCAGCGGATACAGAAACGACGTCCAGTGTAAACGGAAAAAGTGTGTTTTTTCCTTTTTCATTCCCTTTTTCTTTCTTCTTTCTTTCTTTTTAGTTTAGTTCACGCGCGTGGGAAAAGGCATATTGGGATGAAGGGGGGAGGGGGGAGGTTTTGTAATGGTAATGTTATTTAAAAAAAATGGTTATTAGTAATTTTTTGTTGCTGTTGTGAAGCTACTCCTGCAAGAGTTGAATGACTCTGGATGTACAAGTTTTTCTTTTCATAGAAGAGAGAGAGATGAGATGAAGCGAGATGAGAGAGAGAGAGAGAGAGAGAGAGAGAGAGAGAGAGAGAGAGAGAGAGAGAGAGAGAATGAGATAAGACAATGAAGCCACTACGCCTCCCTTCTTCCACCTCCCCTCTCCCCTTCT
>NW_020868631.1:27500-30000 GCF_003789085.1 Penaeus vannamei | reverse complement strand
GTGGGAACGGTGAAAATACAACGTATTATTTTGAGATGCTTCCTCTGATTCACACACACACACACACACACACACACACACACACACACACACACACACACACACACACACACACACACACACACACACACACATATATATATATATATATATATATATATATATATATATATATATATATATATATACTTAGTCGATTAGACTTACATTATGTTATACTTGCCTTCATATAACCATTAAACAAATTACCAATATTCTATATTTGTGTCATTATGCCTTCGGTTACATTTCACTTTATCACATATGAAAAGATAAGTAAATAAACAAATTGAGCAAAATAAGAATAACCTAATAAAGGAATGAGTAACCAAAAACATAGTAAACAAATGAGTCACTGAATAGATAGACAAATAAACTAGCAAACCAACAAAAGGACAAACAATGAACACATAAATCAATTAAAGAAACAACGAATAAACAAATACACAAGTAAACAAACGAATAGATAAGGGAATGAGAGAGAAATCAATAAGCCAATAAACCAATACTTCCAGTTTTTTTTCTTTTTTTTTTTTTTTTTTTTTTTTGACTTTACGAAAGTGAAATAAACAGAAAAACATTTTCTCTCCTTTTCTTTCTTTCTAACACTACAAAACGTTTCTTTCGCGCAAAGTACGTTAACGACCTCGTAAACGTTCCGAAAACGCGCTCGTTAAGAGAACTGTGAGCTTAGTTTGATTTACTATAAAGACATACATCCCTTGAGTTCGTTCGTGAATCCGATACCTTGATTAAAGAATCTTGTTGTTGAATTTTCATCGTCATCCTCATTTGGACATGGTATTAATGTGCTTATATCCATTTTGATGATGATACTGTAGTTATATTGAGTTTTATATCAAAATACGAGAATATAAATCAATCTAAAATCATAAGTTATATCTTGCAATGCAAAAGAAAAAATAAGTCAATATAGAAATTCAAGAGAATATAAGAAATATCACATTTAAGACGAGTATAACTACTATTAGGTCCTCATAACATCAAAAGAGTTTAGGAAACAGGAAGTGAATTTAAATAAGAGTTTGATGAGAAGAGAAACTTATAGAATCATAATTATCATTACGAAGCAATATAGTTTTTTGTTTTTTGTTTTTTTTTATTCATTCATTTATTTTCTGTATTATTTTCTTTTCTCTTTTTACTTTTTCCGTCCTCGTTGTCTCTTTCTTTCTGTTTTTATGTATTACATTTTCTTTTATTTCTGTATTTATTCATTTCCTTCCATAATGAAAGTAATATAAGAAGCAAGCAGTGAATTTATGAAAGACATGGAAGAGGATAGAAGGCTTCATGTAAAGAAAATAATGAAATTCCGGAAGAATTAAGAAACTGCTGTGGTAAGACAAAGATATTAATTAAGCATGAAATTAGGGGGGAACTAATTATTTAATAAAAAAGCTGAAAGACGGAAGATGGAAAAGTTATGTCGAGGTTTAAACATGTATGAATATTGAAAGCAAATGGGGGGAGGGGGGCAGACAGAGAGACAGAGTGAGTAAGTAACAGTGACAGAGAATATGTAGAGTAAATGAGAGAGCGAGAAAGAGAAAGGAAATGAAAGAAACGGAAAGCGAGAGAGAGAAAGACAATATATGTAAAGCAAAATAGATTGTAATAGATGTTAATATCACATCCTCATTAAAAGTGAAGAAAAAAAAACTACAAAATAAAGAAAATCAAAACAAACAGTACTCATTATAGATCTTAAGACAAATGTTTTCATGAGAATGATCGTGGAAGTTACTGGTTTGGAAAAAAAAAAGTTTGTTGAAGTTTATTGAACGCATTAGGAAATCTCGGTATAAATGAGTTTAAGACGTTAATATAATGATCATCTTCTCTTATCTTCAACGATATTTCAATTTCCTCGTGTATTATGCACTAGAATATTGGACATAATATGTTTTATGTTATAATTTTTCGGGGGAGTCTTCTCTTACATCTAATCATGAATGCATGAATAATTTAATCAGGGAGATGAGAAGGAGGGAAAGGTAATAGTGATAAAGATAAGATAAAATATGTTGTACTTTTCTAAATGCCTGTTACTTCTTATTTGCATAGCTATTTCGACTGCATAACCAATGATAGATTAAACATGATAATAATAGCTAAATAAATAAGAACAAAAAAAATAATAATGATGAAAATTATGAAAATATTTCTTTACATAATTATGCCATTTTCAACTTTCTTATTACTTATGGTTCTGACAACAGTTGTTCATTTAAGGAAATACCTTTAGTGGCTGTCATTTTTACACACACAAGACGAAGAATGCAACAACAACTATGAATTACAAATGCATTATCATTTCCAGTATTGAAAATCCAGAGATTAATATCAATGATCACCATAAACATAATCATTTTCTGGTTCCATGGATTAATAACCAATTAATTACTAGTCAAATTTCGAATACAATATTTTGTAATGC
>NW_020868630.1:177130-187130 GCF_003789085.1 Penaeus vannamei | reverse complement strand
ATGTAGCATTCCATTTCATAAAAGGGGTTTCATATTTAGTGTCAGGCGAGTTAAGTCTAAGAGGAGAAAGCAGGGTTGTAGCGTTAGGAAAGAATGAAAGAGAGTCGTAAGCATGTGTTCTGAATCACGTTGAAGTTAGATCGTTAGAGGACTGGAGTAGTAATCTTAATGATAGTGTGTGTGGGAAGTCCCTACAATAGCTTTTTTTCACTGATTGTTTTTTTTTTTTTTGTTGAATTATGTGCACAGATTACCACTTGTTATGATTATCAAAGTTTGGAAATATTGTTAAGGACTAATCGCTCAAGACTCTAACCCTTCTCGCTTCTATTTTTTCTATTTTCTTTTCTTTTCGACTATTCACCTGTCTTCTCTCCTCTCCTCTCGTTTTTTTTTTTTTTTTTTTTTTTTTTTTTTTTTTTTTTTTTTTTTTTCTCTCTTCTCATCCACCTGTACTTCTTCCGCCTTACCCTACTAAATCTCACGTTATATGAACACACACACACACACACACACACACACACACACACACACACACACACACACACACACACACAACAAACAAACAAACAAACAACAAACAAACAAACCAAACACAAACACACAAGCTCTTCTTTTGCTGGATCATCAATGTTACAACGACATACCTTCGACGTGTGAGAAGAGCACCACATTTGTCAGCGCAAATGAAGGAGACGCGAGTGTGTTAGGCCGAAAGACACTTCTATTTTGGCCGTGACGTCTTGAGGAATTGGCGAAAGTGAAAAAGGGGGAAGTGGCCCCCTGACGACGGCGACGGGGCTTCGAGGACCAAGGATGACTCAAGTGACGCCAGCCACGTCCAGCGATGTTGGAGAGGTTGAGTCAGAGGTTCCAGACGGAGGCCACATCCAGGCGTACCGGCGTGGCAGGGTACGGCCTTCTCCCAGTGATGCACGACTGGCGCAGGACCGACCGAGGTGGCGCAGGTCGGGGAAGCCTAAAATGACTGCATAAGCGGTAATGACAGCGACGTAGGAGAAGGGAGTGAGGGAAGGAGGATTGAGTGAGAAGAGAGAGAGAGGGGGGGGGAAGACAGAGAGAGAAGGGGAGAGGGAGATTGAGTGAGAGAAAGAGAAAGAGAGAGAGTTGGTTACATACACATCCAGAATGAGTGAGATAGATAGAGAAAGATGGTTACACACATCCAAAGAGAGAGATAGACAAACAGACAGAAAAGTTAAACTATGAAAAAGATATATCCATATCTACTTGTTATTTTCTCGATAGATAAGGGGCGAGAGAGAAAGGAAAAAGATTAAAATTAAAAGCACATATGAAAACTTTTTTTCTGAATTTCAACAAGCCAATACATATAAGAATATCGTTTGTTTAAAACATGTTTCGTCTGCATAATCAGAAATTTCACACCAGACATATGTGTTTATCATTATTACGTTTATCAGTAATATTCAGTAATGATAGCAAAATGTCAAAACAATTTATAGTGCTATAAATGAATAAAATCATGATCAAAAGAGATATAATTGCAGTGCAGCGCAAATCGTCATTGAGAGCCTAATTATTTGCTATTCCTTTGACTGCCAATGAAAAAAAATATATGCATCTATTTAAAAACGTTAATGAACAGGAGAGTTGGAACAGAGAGAGAAAAAAAAACAATCAAATAATTTATTCTATTGAAAGCAGGCTGTAATCAGGCCACTATCATTTTCATATAATTTGACATTTACTTTGTAATTTGATGCGATATTAAGCAAAGAATTTAAAGCTGGCCAACATTCAAACGACTAAAAAAGGACAAAATTCACCTTCAAACCTAAAATTTCTACCAAAGACTCGTTTGTCTATTCTTTTAAAGCCTCGCCTCTTTTCTACGTGACAAATGGCAGAGGTGACTACATCCTTTGGCACTGTGTACGAATTTCTATCTGTCGAGGAGGTGAAATATTTTCTCCCAACCTAAGGGTCCAAACCAGGTACTCTTGAGACTTCTACACACCGCCAGACTTGCAATTAGCGGAGAAGAGCTAGGAGAACAGAGCGTGTTCAGTTCGTCAGTTCTCGAAGAAAGGTTTGGGTCGTGGGTTTCACTCACCACGAGACTCTTCGAAGTGTGTGTGTGTGTGTGTTGTGTGTGTTGTGGTGTGTGTTTGGTGTGTGTGGTGTGTGTGTGCGTGTGTGTGTGGTGTGTGTGGTGTGTGTGTGATGTGTGTGTGTGTGGTGTTTGTGTGTGTTGGGTGTTGTGCTGTATCTCAACAATTATATAGATAACGAAATTCGCCAGTTTCTTACACTACATTCTTCCTCAGCTCCATCCCCCCCCCGTCCATCTCTCCTCCCTACCCCCCCCCCCCCTCCCGCTTCGTAACACGATCATACTTGCCTGATATTAGTCAACTCATCCATCTGACCTCGAATGAACATATATGACTATCACATCCGCAATCCGTTTGATTACGTTTTATATCGCGTGTCTCAGTTACGCCTAAGTTAATTGGATCTTGGATTGCAGTAGCTGATGTTATTTGGTTTTCAAACGTACCATAAATAATTTCTACTTGGCTTGACACCGAAATTCATGAAACACGTGATGTTATTTTGATGTTGGAATATATCATAAGCCTTTTTTAAAACAATCCTGTTGTTGTTGTGATCATCTCCCTAATATTTTTTGTTTTGTTTTGTTTTTAATGAGTAAAGAATGTAAATATACTGATTAACCTTTACGTGTGATTATAGATTAAATGTATGAATTTGATGTCAATAATTTTTATGCATAAACAAAGACAGCATGAAATGTATTCTTGTCTCATTGTTTAATTAGGATCTCTCTCTCTCTCTCTCTCTCTCTCTCTCTCTCTCTCTCTCTCTCTCTCTCTCTCTCTCTCTCTCTCTCTCTCTCTCCTCTCTCTCTCTCTTTCTCTTTCACTCTCTCTCTCTCTCTATCTATCTATCTCTATCTCTTTTTGTCTTTCTCTCTTTCTTTCTGTCTCTCACCCTTTACCTCTCCCACTTCCTTTCCCTTTCTCCTCCCCCCCCTCCCTCTCTTTCTCCTCTCTCTCTCTCTCTCTCTCTCTCTCTCTCTCTCTCTCTCTCTCTCCTCTCTCTCTCTCTCTCTCTCTCTCTCTCTTCTTCTCTCTCTCTCCTCTCTCTCTCTCTCTCTCTTCTCCTCTCTCTCTCTCTCTCTCTCTCTCTCTCTCTCTCTTATATATAGATAGATATTATGCACATTGATGAATTGATAGATAGAGAGATAGTCAATCGAAGATAGCTAACAAGTGAACAATTCAGCCAATACCACGCATACTCACCATTACTAGAGTCCAGAAATATAGGATAGGTTTGTAGGTAAAAGTTAGTAGGTTAGTGGGCGGGTAAGTAGTTAGGTTCATTAGTTGATTAGTTGTGAGTTAAATAGTTCGTAGGGTTCGTTATAGATTCGTGGGTGAGTTCGTGCAGAGGTCAGTAGCGTAGTAGTTAGCTTACGGTTTATTTAGTAGTAAGGGCTGGGTTAGGAGGTTAGCTTACGGGTTAGTATTTAATAGTTAAGGGTGGTTAGAGGTGGTAGTTAGTAGTTAAGGTGGGTTAGGAGGTTAGTATTAGTAGTTAAGGGGGTTAGGAGGTTAGTATTTAGTAATCTGTAGATCTGTACTTTGTAAGTTGGTGGGTAGGTATTAGTTCCTGGGTAGGATAGTGGGTAGGTTAGTAGTTATTCGTGGGTAGGTTAGCAGTAAGTTTAGTCGTGGTTTAATAGTTAGTAAGTGGGTGAGTAGGTTATAGTAGTTGGTTGGTGGGCATGTTAGAAGCAAGAACTTTATAAGGTTGGTTAGTAGGTTGGAAGCTCGTATTTTAGTAGGTTATAGTAGCAGTTAGAGGGTAGGTTAGTAAATAATTGCCAGTAGTCAGTACTTATTAGATAGGTTGGTAGGTTAGTAGCTTGTAGGTTAACAGTATGCTAGTGGTTACGTTATTAGTTAGTAGGTTAGCATTTGCCAAAATGAGCAAGAACACCGTGTCAGCCAACCATGTCTCCTACGCTCGGTTCTTTTAAACACGTTAAAGTTAAAGTTAAACAAAAGTAAATATAACGAAGTTCTTGTGCTTAAGTTGCCGAAACAAACGCAAACTCCCAACAAACACACAAACTTCCACAAACAAACTAACTTCTACGGATGAATAGACCGCCATCGCGTCTATTCTGGCGAGGCAGAGCAGGTAGACTCCCCTGGTGATTTGCCGTCGAGGAAGGAAGTGGAAAAAGCTCTTCTAACGCACTATGAGCGGAGGAGGAGGTTGGCCTTTGTAGGAGCGCGAGGAGGCAGCGGCGTCGCTTATTGGGGGCAATTATCTACGTTTATTTATAATTCTATCTGTCTGTGAGTTTAGATTGTTGCAGAAGTGTAGAGTGTATAGTAGTAGTAGTAGTAGTAGTAGTAGTAGTAGTAGTAGTAGTAGTAGTAGTAGTAGTAGTAGAAGTAGTAGTAGCAATAGTAGTAGTTATAGTAGTTGTAGTTCTGGTTGTACTAGTAGTGGTGGTAGCAGTAAGAGGGGGGGGGGAGGAATGTTACCCGTAGTATAAGTAGTAGTAGTAGGAATAGTAGTCGTAGTAATAACAAAAGCAATTATTGTTATTGCCATCAACATCCACAAACGTCCTGATTCAAAACAAAATCTACCCGGAATTTCTGTCCTCTTTCTTCGTATCCCTTTTATTTTCTTTTATTTATTTATATATTTTTATCATCATTTTTTACTCATTTATTATTTCTTATTTTATTTTATTTTCATTCTTTTTTTTTTTTTTTTTTTTTTTTTTTTGAGTCCCGGTTATCCGTGTTTTACGGATGTCTCCCTTTTTTCTCGAGTTAAGCCGTGTTTTCCCTCCGCTTAGACTTTGCTCTGCGCTTTGATGTTGTTAAGCTCACTCTCTCTGTTCCTTCCTTGTGATCGCACGTTATGAAGCATCGGAAGCTACCATGATAATAATGGTAATGATGATGATTTTAATGAGAGTAACAGTAATAGTCATAATGATAGTGGTGCTGACAATTATGATCGTTGTATTAATAATGATGTTAATGATAATGGTAATGGTATTGATACTGTTAATGACAGTAATAATGATAATAACTATGCTGAAAATCGTAATAACAGTAAAGATAGTAATGATAATAGTAATGGTAATGATATTGGTAGTGATAGTGGCAGTGATAACGACAAGGACAAAGACAGTGACAATGAAAATTATGATAATTACAATGATAACAGTAATTTTAGCTATAAAGATTATAATAATGATACTATTAATCATTATATTGATAACCATGATGATGATAATTACTATGACTATAATGATAATAATTATGACAATAATGATGATAGTAATGGTGATAATAATGATAATAATTGTTATTTTAATGATAATTGTAATCATATTATTGATAACAGCAACAACAAAAACGAAAATAATGATAATAATAACAATGATGAAAATATAATAATAATAATAATAATAATAATAATAATAATAATAATAATAATAATAATAATAATAATAATAATACAATTATTTCAAAAGAATCGTACCGTAATTTAGGTTTATATACAAGTAGATTTTTGGTCTGATAAGGTTCTACTGCGTTGTTACATGAAGTTATATTACAGTAAGATTTTTTTTACCACAGGTACATCACGTACTTAAGTTAAAGGTTAATTAAGCTTTACGAATTTTTACCTAACTAATTAGAAAATCGTTTTTAATCAGATTATAAACTTTATGGTGATAAGAGAATTAACGCTGCCATTGTAGAATTTATTCGTGGAATGATTACATTTATAAAGTACATAACAAAATAGTATTGATGGAAATTGACATTAATGATGAGATATTTATAATATCATTTGTTATTATTGTTATTATCATTACATTTTTTGTGTTCTTTGTTGTTATTATTATTATTATTATTATCATTATTGTTGTTGCCATCATTATAAGTTTCTCAATTATGAACATCATTATCAGTATTGTTGTTGTTGTTAGTGATGACGTTTTTTTCACTAGGAATTTTAATAAACGAATGGCAATTTTAGTAGTGTGAAAAGAAAGAGACAGTGTGATAAGAGTAATGGCACTGCAGGCTACGATGTTAATCTTACCTGATGACGTAATAGGCAAGAAGATTAATAAGGCGGAATCATAGATATTGGCTGCTTTGTCGATGGTAAAATATTTTCGGAAGTCATTAGTTTTATAGTATTAAATAGTATTATGTTATTGTAGTTATTATCTTTGCATTCGTGATATTTACATATTAGCTTGCAATGTTATATCTTTGCCTAACTTTTCATTGGATTTTTACATCTTTTTGCAGTGATGGAATTGATGGTAATGGTGGTGATGGTTGTAGTTGCAGAAGTGGTACTAGGAGTAGTAGTAGTAGTGTAGTAGTAGTAGTAGTAGTAGTAGTAGTAGTAGTAGTAGTAGTAGTAGTAGTAGTAGTAGTAGTAGTAGTAGTAGTAGTAGTAGTAGTAGTAGTAGTAGAGTAGTAGCTAGTAGTAGTAGTAGTAGTAGTAGTAGTAGAAGCAGCAGCAGTAGCAAAGTAGTACTATTAATAGTGATAATAATAGTAGTGCCGGTAAAAGTATAGCAGTAGATGTAATATCGGCAATAGGAGCACTGATAATAGTAGCAGTTCAAGTACTAATACGAGCAGTATCACTAGGAGCGCTGGTAGAAGCAGTGCGTTGCTTTAAAAGAAGTAACATTTGTAGCAGTACTTGTAATTGTAATAGTAAAAGTAGTAGTAGTGGCAGTAACAGTAATACGAGTAATGTTACTATTACCACTAGTAGAAGCAGTACGGTGTAGTAATAGTAGTAAGATAATTAATAGTAGTAGTAGTAGTAGCAGCAGCATTAGTAATAGGCGTAGCAGTAGTACCAACAGTAGCTGTTTTTCCTCCTTTCTATGTTGTCTTAAGAGAGTATTTTTCTATGTGGTGTTAAAAGTATTTTCCTTTACCCTTTTTTAACATATTCTGCGTATTCTATCCATTGATTATTCAGCCACGGAAGCCTCTGTGTACAGTTTACATACACACGCTGAATTACCTCATTCTGTTGAAAATACCGTTTTTCACTCCCACTCATAACATTGCGTTGAAATAGATTCGAGTGGGAAATCCAGCTGATCAGCTATTCAAGTCTTGGCATTAATTATTCTTAAAGTTTTTTGAATGAATAATCCGATTTCCTTTGATTTATTTCCTTTTTAAAAAATATAATTCACTTTAAGCATGGTGTAAAACTCTTTCGTAAATAGTTAATTTTCAATGTGAATTTTTTGGTAAGGAAGTCCTGGTGTGAAGGAAAAAGTTACACATGTCTACTCATTCCTTCACAATTATGACCTTATTAGAGAGCTCAAAACTTTGAAAGTTTGTAATTGATTTTGATGTGGAGTAACTTTCAATCGTAAGTTTTTTCTTCTTTTTTGATGGTTAGGCTTAATTTTAAAGAAGGGGTTTCATTAAGTTTGATGCACGTATATATATATATATGTGTGTGTGTGTGTGTGTGTGTGTGTGTGTGTGTGTGTGTGTGTTGTGTGTGTGTGTGTGTGTGTGTGTATTGTATGTGTGTGTGTATGTGTATAATACTATATATAATATATATATATATATATATATATATATATATATATATATATATAAATCTTCAAATATATACATTATATATGGCTTTAGGAGAACTTTAATGTAGTACTAATATCAATTTCTAAACACAAGTCTTTGATTTTAGTTTTCGTTTGTCTTCCATTCCTTGTTTTTATTATTATTGTTGTTCTTGAATTAATGTTTGTTGTTGTTAATTGTTGTTGTTGCTTTCATAGACAGACCATATTCTGTCCGTCTTTTGTTAACAACGAGTGTCCTTCTCTTAATATTTCCAAATGTATTTATCATTTTTCATTGCATAACTGTCTATCAATTGTTACCATTATTGTAGGAAATCGTAGCAGAAGTAATAGTAATAATGTTAGTAGTAATAGTAATAGTAATAGTAATATTGGTAATAGTAGTATTGGTAGTATTATGTTATTGTCACTATCATTATCACCATCATTCATAATTGCTATTAGTGATGTTTTGCTGTTGTTAATTTTATTGGTAATGCCGACACTGTCTTAGTTGTTATCATCAGCATCACAATCATTATTTTCATTATTGCCACGTTTGTTCTTGTTATTATCATCCTCATTATTATCAACATTATGCTTATCATTATTATCATTATCTTAACATGAATCCCGTTGTTGCCGTATGCCGGGCTTCCCTCAAACGAAACTACCCAACCTATTCACGACTCATTCGAGAGCCGCCCATACCAATCTGCAATGGCCGTATATAATGCTTATTCATCAAGGGAATCAACTCTGCTCTTTCTTCTCGCTCTGAAAATCTGAATGTAAAATCACGAGGCTCCCAGACCGAGGCTTGGCCAACTTGGAAGTTTTATGCTGTGTGTGTTATATATATATATATATATATATATATATATATTATATATAATATATATGTGTGTGTGTGTGTGTGTGTGTGTGTGTGTGTGTGTGTGTGTGTGTGTGTGTGTGTGTGTGTGTGTTGTTTGTTTGTGTGTGTGTGTGTTTGTGTGCGTGTGTGTGTGTGTGTGTTCGTGTGTGTATGTGTGTTTGTGTGTATATATTTATACACAAGCACACACACACATATATATGAGTGTATGTGTGTGTGTGTGCTTATAACATGTATGCAAATATCAATTACCATCTCTCTCATCATCATGCACACAAAAATGAAACATCCCCCAGTTAATTGACACTTCCTCCACACTGTACATTTCCATATAGACTGTACGATATAATGTACGAACCTCTTCCACTCACAAATTGCAAGTGTCATCATCTATTACTGATATGTGCCGCGATTGCACTTTATGTTGCAGATTGTGTGTCCCTGCATCGCTTCCCTCAATATCAAAGTGGGATTTGCAACGTAACTTATCTTTCTTTCTCGTTTTTATGTTTGTCGTTTCCTCTTTCTCTCTATCTCTTTATCTCTCTTTCTCTCTATCTATCTATCTATCTTTCTATCTAACTCTCTCTCTCTCTATCTGTCTATCTATCTTTCTATCTTTCTCTTTCTCTCTATCTATTTATCTATCTATCTATCTATTTATCTCTCTTTCTCTCTCAATTTCGACCATTTCCTTCATATTTTTGATATTCTTATTCACTTTTGTTACATAATTTATTTACATGGGCATTTATTTTTGATAGGTTATCCTTTGACCAGAATATTTATTTCATATCATTAACTCTTCTTCATTTTAATGGCATGAAGTGAACCTTATTTCTCACTCGTAAATCCCCCTTTCAGCTTTCATTTACCTTTATTTCCCCTTTTTTTCTTATTCTCTTTTTGTTTTAAAACTTTCTTTCCCTCACCGTATCTTTCTTTGTCCTTGTCTCCCAATCCGATTTTTTTCTCTCTATCGCCCTTCTAAAATCCTCTCGTCTTATCGGACCGAAATTTCCATTTTGTGAACGAGGGCACAGTACTCTGGAAATCCCCGATCTGTACTCAGTCAAGGGATATAAAATGCATTTCAGCAGACGTAGCGAAAGTACGGTCTTATCCGAATGGATTTCTTGGTATCACCTGCAAGTGCGCTTAATTTTGTCTTTCTCTTTCTTTCTTCTTTTTCTTCAGTTATGTGTTTGTATATGGTGGTCTTATTCTTTGTCTTGTTATTGTTGGTGGCGTTGGTGTCGTCTCTGCCTCTGCCCCCCCCCCCTCCTCTCTCTCTCTCTCTCTCTCTCTCTCTCTCTCTCTATATATATATATATATATATATATATATATATTATAATATATAATATATGTCTGGAAAAAGATAAAGTAAACATACTTTACTTAAGTAAAAAAAATATTCGTTTAAAGACAGAGAAAGGATTATA
>NW_020868630.1:159630-167130 GCF_003789085.1 Penaeus vannamei | reverse complement strand
AGGTGTTTGCCATCGAGTTCGTTCCGGAGTTCGTCGAGTCGATGTTGCAGGGTCCTAATGGCCTGCATAAGGAAGCCCCGAACTTTATCAGGGACGGATGCTCGCCGGATTTAAACTGGCTCGGAGCTGAAGGTGGCAACACTTGCTCAACTAAGCAGTCCATCAGGAAACAACGTCGATTCTTGACACTCTGAATATTGCGTCTTGTGAAAAAATCCCGGGGAGGGGCATTCCACGCCACTCATACCGTGAGAATGGTGAACCGTGTTCATTTTGACAAATGTAGAAAGGTATGAATGAGAATGAATATCTTCACAATACATCCGTTACCACAGGACTTTCAATACCATGGTGGTTCATATAGATGAAACTGGAAGGAAGCTGAAATAATCCATGAAGGATTAAACAAATTCTGAAGGAAGGTCATGGAAACTGCATATATCGCGATAGAGAAGAATATGAACACCGCATTGGGTAGATTCAAACTATCCAAAGTTGCGGCAGCCATTATGCGTATAACAAGCACGAGGTCACAATCGTCAGCTCCCATGTGATATAAATATGCTATGTATTATCTCAAATGTAAATTAAAAAAAACAACCTCAGATTGATAAAGATGACGTAATTGACAAAGAAAAGACCACGGAAACACCCTGAAGCCTTACAAGGCTTCAGGTGGCCCAGGGAAGGCAAAAGCACAGACTAAATGTGTCCAGCCTGCTGCTAAAATGGACAAGACAGAAAAACGAGGTCAAAGTCTGTCCATGGAATAGTCCAACAGCTGGATTCAAGGCCTGGCCTCTCTATGCCTGCAGCCCGAACCGAGAGAAGTCTGGCCTCTCCTCAGATATCTCAAACCCAGATGGAGGCACATGCTGAATCAGCCAAATCAGCTGCCCCCCGCAACCAAAGGCCCCAACCCCAGTCGAAGGGGCGGTGCGAAGCGACCCAGGGTGGAGACAGACTCTGAGGGAGAATCAAAACTGACGCTTCCCCAAGTTCAAGGTACCCAAGAAACCTGATAGCTTTGACAATGCCTACGAACTGGTTAGAGCATTGGAGCAGCAGTAGCAAATCCGACTGACAATTCGGATTGCAAGAGATGAGTGCATGAGCATTGTGCCCAAAGATCAAGCCACTCTTGAGTTTTCTGCCTACCCTAATGGGAGAAAAGTGTATCTCGCCCCTGATCCCCAAATAAAAACGAAAGAAGATGGTGCTACTGGGTTTCCCATTAGGGTATGATGTAGAGGTGATCATGTCTCACCCTCAGGTGGTGGAAGCTTCTCGCATGTCCAAAGAGAAGTCTCCAACCAGGCAAGTCCGGGTCTCCCTCAAGGGGGCCTCAGCCACTACCCTTGATCTGAGTAACTGGGGCTCCTACAAACTTCGGACGTTTGTGCCAGAAGCACAGAGGTGCTTCATGTGCCAAAGGTTTGGGCATCGCCGTCAACTGCAAGACCAAATGTGTGTGCAGCAAAGTACATGAAGTGAGCATCAGAGTGCAAGCCAAATGTTCCAACTGCACCAACAGGTTTCACACCTGGATTGGTGTCAGGAAAACAAGAGCTAGCCATAAAGCGTCCTGAATTTTGTTTCTACACTCCCAGGCACCTACGTCTGTGGACTCCCCGACCTCCAAAGAGGAAAGAGATACCTCCCCAGCCCACACTGGATATTTCCAACCCAGAAGAGTTCCCCAGGCTTGCCAGTGGTCGCAAAAGAGAGAGAAAAGGTTCAAAGACCGTTGTAAAGTCCTCCCCAGCAGATACTAATCTTTTCTTTGACGAGATGACTCTTCTTGAGTGCTGTAGTTACTGTGACAGGAACTGTCTTGAGGAGGACTAGCAAGGAGGCGGAGAAGGTAGTCCAGATCACCATGGTGACAATGACCCAGTCTGTTGCAGCCCTGAAGGGGAGGAAACTATAAGCCTCCAAACTAATGCAGAGCCGCTCTCCCCTCCCTGCGACCACCACAAATCAGACCAAATGTGCAGCCCAGGCCCTAATTACAGGCCCAATATGAACAGCCGGAGTCTTTATTAACTCGAATATGTGCTAATAGCAAATTAAGATTCGGGCCCCCACATCTCCCAGTGGAGCTCCAGCTACTCTGCCATACCAGACCATAACTGTGCAGAGGATTCCCTCACTACAGGCCGAGTCTGTACCTCTAACCTACATCTACATCTGTTGAGGGTCTACATCTCCCGGTAGACCCTCAACTAGACTACCACACCACTTGGAAGATGTTCGATCTTCAATCAACGAGGATCTATACATGTCAGATGCCACCAGGACTGGGGATTCAGAGGCTGGAGGCGAATATGTAAGCAACTCAGAGTAGCCATCATGGCACATAATCTAAGCATACTACAGTGGAACAGTCAGTAGTGCAAGCAAGGAACATTGACATCGTTATGCTCCAGGAGACATAATCAATGGGCACTGTTCACTTTTCAGGATATGTCTTTACCATTCCAAGCTTAGATGACACTAGAGGCTTTATGACCCTGGTCAAAGTAACAAACCCATGTTCCTTAATAGCCAACCCACCGCACTGTGGATATGTGGAATCTCTTCCTATTGAGATACATCTGCCAGGAGGCCCCCTTAAATTATATAATGTTTACAGCAAACCACTGTGTGACAGCTTAGATTTAAACCAGGTCTGTGCTACTGCAGCACAAGACCGAGTGATCATACGGGAGACTTCAATGAACACCTGTCTATGCTGGATCCTCACAGGAGGCCAAATGCGGCAGACATTCACATCGCAGACGTGCTTGACAAATTCCCTGAGATCGCACTTCTCAACACCCAAGAACCAACACATGTGAAGGGAAGGTTTGCAACAATGGTGGAGAGAAGTCAGTTGTGTGTCGATGAAACTGGTACAAGTGATTACTAAGGCACAGTCACGACCCTCCTGGATGCTGGTCCAGCTCAAAGACCGTAACACATCCCCAAGTGAAAAACAGACAAGGCCAACTAGCAAGCCTTCCAGAACGGCTTGACCTGCTGTCTGAGAAACAATGAACCCACAAACAGTAAAAATGTGGATGTGCTCGAGGCAAGACTAGTCAAGGCTATAAACAAGACAGCCTCTCAGACCATCCATAAAACTCGCCCACGGTCCAGAACTCACATATATGCCAGGTACTGTAATGACAACATCAAGGTCAACCACAGTATTAACTGTGCAGACAAAACTTCCGACGTCAAAAAAAAAAAAAAAAAAAAAAACAATCACAACTTGACCCTCTTGAGGGAAGCTGTTGGGGATGCCAAGAAATCTGCCATCAGATTCCTTGGCAGGCCACCAGACCAGCCTCTCAGAGCTGTGGAAACGGGTCAGGTGAGCTACCAGCGGCCAAACCATGAGATGCACGCTTCACAACCCACAATCAGAGGCACACAGGCTGGTGCTCGAGTTCTCATCCAGAACCAGCAGCAACAGCCTGCCTCCTGAATTAAGGGAAAAACAATAATGCCTTAATCCAGGCCGGGTCACTCTCATCAAGAACAATGCACTCGGATTGCAATGTTCTCCCTTAGACAACTAAGAAACACATAAAACTAGCTCTGGATCAGCCCCAGGCTCTGATGCGATCTCCCACCCCAGCATCTCACACTTAGGTCTTGCAGTAGAGCTTGCATTTCTGCAGTTCATCTCAATCTCAATATTAATGTGTAGGCATTTTTATTGAGACTGAGTTTGCAAACTGACCTCAGAGCTGCAAAGAAGCTATAATAGTTCATATCCCAAAACCAAGGAGCCAGGCAGGTACTAACCCATTTCTCTCCTCAGCTGTCTGGCCAAAATAGCCAAGATGGTACTAAATCGGATCTGTTGGAAAATGGGAGCCCCTCACGAACACCTACACGGGTTCAGCAGAGGTATGAGCACAATCCATAGCATTGCCACACTCCAAAGCGCAATATGCACTATTCCCTTTTGAAAGAAGGCTTTTGAATTACTAAGCCCTCTTGCTATTTTGGAAATCTTAATCCACATAGGAATCAGAGGTAGACTCAGTATGGATAGCTGACGATACAACAGAACAGCAAATGTCAGATTTCAAAATCACTTAACTCAAAATATGCTACTTGAAAATTGAACGCCACAGGATGGGGTCTTTAGTGCTGCTTTTTCAATACCCTCATGCCCAGTAGACTGAACACACCTGCCAGAGGGATGTAAGATCATCTCTTATGCACCTGATCTAGCAAGCATTGCCTAACTTGAGCCCATCGTTGTCTGAAGAGTGTTGCAGGATGGGTCTAAAGATTTCGGCAGCATAATCAAGAGTTATGGCTCTGAAAACTTATGTCAAAAACAAAAAACTTATTGTACAGGGCATGGATCTGGAATGGGTTAAGGACTACATATACCTTGGGGTATGGATAGGCCACACATTCACTTTCAAAAAGAAGATCCAGTACTTGCTTGAGCACACCAAGGAGAGTCTGTCATGAACGTAATGGCCAGGAGACACATAGGAACGGGACACAAAATACTAAGATCTTTCTTTGTACACTTTGACCTATTGTTGACTATGGTGGATTTTCTCCGTATCCTTTCCTTTTCTTTTTATTTTCTACTATCGCGATGTCGTAATAACCATCGAAGGAGGGGATGGTCGGTACATGATTTCTTTTTTATTTTTATTTTTCCGCTCTCTTCTTGGCTGTATGGGTCGTTTGGATTGTTTGATTTGGTCTTTAGGTAATTCATTTGCAATTTTTTTCTCTTTGCACCTTGCCTGGGGTATAACCTGGGGGTCTCTCTCGGGTTATAAGTGCCTATGGTTGGGGAAGGAAAATCACTTGAATCTTGACTTGGATTATGACTTGGTCACTGACTGTGGTCCCGACTGCGGTCTGGACATCGGTCCTCACTTCGGTTTTAGTCGGTCCTTCTAGTGCAATTTGTATTTTGTGCTCTCTGTTGGATTTACCACGTTTCGCGCCAGGACTGCTGAGTTTGTGTCTTTACAAAAGTCAAGTTTTCTTTTATGGACATGTGTATGAGACAACTGGTTTTAGGTTTCTGACATGTTGCGTTACCATCTGCAGGGTGCACTTCCTTATCTTTCCTCACAGCTTGAGGATCTGTACCTCCTGTGAGATTTTAGTCTATACTTATTTGGATCTTCTATTGCTCAGTGTTGTTTCTGTTGATTCCTGCCTGACCTTGTGGGTGCTCAGGCAGTCTTTGAGGTCTGTCCTTATCTTGACTTTCCATTTTTTACGCCTACTCAGGGATAATTTTATGTAATTGTAAGTTTATATGGTGTCGGGTTCCCATGTGCATCACCTCCGCAGTGATAAATTGGTGATGTACACATCTCTATCTACACTCCATGACTGAAAACATTTGTAGAAATTCCTTGTTCCTCAATAAACTTCATACCATTTTTTGAGTTTTTACTCATTCTCAGCCAGAACATACTTCTCTAAGACTCGGTATCCTAAACAGCATTTTGCTGGTTACTTTGATATCTCGCAACCCCTGAAAAGCTGTAAAAAGGCTAGATTAATCAGACTGTAATCAAGCTGATCTCTTATCATCTGTGGTAAAAAGAAGGCGAAAAATATTACTATTGCTACACCATGGGTTCCCTCTTCCAGCCTATGCTATCTCCCTTTTCACATTTACACACATCCAACATGCAGCATGCATACACTGTATTTTCCTTCCACCCTCCTCATATATAATAATCACACCCACATACACAACACACACGGTTTCCGAACCTATTATTCAGGTGGTGGCAGCATGCCGTAGGCAGGGATCTTTTCCTAAATAAAATCCATATTTTCGGTTGAGCCCGAACTCAACCAGACACTTGGAAGTCTACTTTGTTTACGCCCCTATACGATATGTATATGTGTGTGTGTGTGTATGTGTATACATAAAATACCTAAGGATGATTAAGTTATGGTTTCATTGTCATTCCGGTTGTCAGAGTGGAGTTCTAAATCAAAGTAGGGTATTACACACACATACACACATACCTTCACACACATACTCAAGGAACAGCAAACTTCTTCCCTTCCAGACTTAATACGTGTCTCAGTTGTTTACGAAGTTTTCTTTCGAAACTCTTCTAACAAAAGAGTAACGTGGTGTCCAGTATAAAGCAAGTTGTTAAGTGAGTTCCTGGGAAGGATAAAGGAATGAGGCCGCGTTTGAGGTGGGATTTCGGCGAAGGAATTGGGAAAGGGATTAGGGAAATGGTATGGAATTAAGGGGTTAAGGGAAGTGAAGGGGAAGTGGAAGGAAATTAAGTGAATGGGAAGTGATATGGAATTAAGAGATTAAGGGAAGGGCAGGAGGAGAAGAATAAAGGGAAAAGGGGAGTGGAAGGGAATGAAGGGATGAAGGGGCGAGGCAGTGGAGATGAATTAAGGGCTAAGGGGAGAGGTGGGAAGGGAATTAATGAAAGGGGAACTGGAAGGGAATTAAGGGGAAGGGAGGCCGAGTGGAATTAAGAGAAGGGAATTAAGGAGTTAAGGGAAGGGGAGGTGGATAGAAATGAGGGGAAGGGGGAAGCGAAAGGGAATTAAGATATCAAGAGAAGAGGAGGTGGAAAAGAATAAGGGGAAGGGAGAAGTGGAAGGGAATTAAAGGAAGGAAAGACGGGGAGGCAGGGGGAAGTGGAACCGAATTGAAAAAAGGGAAAGGGAAAGTCAAAGAGAAGGAAGAGATATAGCGAAGAATGAAAATTAAGGAAAGTGGAGGGGAATGAAAATGATAGGAAATAGAGAAGAAAAAGGAGAATGGGAAATTAAGAGGTTTGAAAATGACAAGACAATGGAAGGGAATTAAAGAAAAAGAAACAGGGGAAGTGGAGAGAAATTAAGGGATAGCGACTAGAGATGAAGTAAGGTATGAGGAAATGGCCAATAGAAAATAGTATATGAAAAAAATGGCACTCTGACTCCTTAAAACGCATTCTAAAAATAGGAAATAGGAGAAGACGAAGAAAAAGAACAGAGACGGAGGTTAAGAAAAAAAATGATGAAGGTGAAAAAGAAGAAAGATGGGGAGCGAGGAGATGAAGAAAAGAAGAAAAACAGGACAAAGGATAAAGTTAGTGAAGAAAATGAAGTAAAACAGAAGAAAATAATAATTTTAAAAATGGGACAAAGGAAGGTCGAAAATGAGAAAATCATTAAGATATTTTGTCTTGTTCAAAACTTTCACCATAAATAACATTAGCCAGGAAATTATTAACAAAAGAGACGATGATTAATTTGGAAAAACAATGTTATACTGTTACTTTGCGTGATTTTTTTTCACTTTTTGGAAGCTCATTGATTTTTTTTTAAATGATACGTAAACAGACATTGAAAGCTTTTCATTTGTCAACGAATTTAATCCTCCATTCAATGTTGTTGTTGATGGTGGTGTTGTTGCTGCTGTTGCTATTGTTGTTGTTATTCTCTTCTCGTCCTCTTCTTCCTTCCCCTTTTTTTCTTCTTTCTTTGACT
>NW_020868630.1:129630-139630 GCF_003789085.1 Penaeus vannamei | reverse complement strand
CGGTTGGCACGCTTGCCTCCTCACTGTTATTGCAATTAGCCCTACTGTGGCAATATTGCTCATGAGTAATGAATCTGATTAGCCTTTGTACTCTGATATACAAACACGTATGTAAATGAAGTGGTTTATGTAATTGAGGCATATAAGTTCCCACCACACACGGTTATATTCATTAATCATTTCGTCACAACTCATTTCGCGAATGAATATTTATATCTTATCGGCATGACAATTCATCTCATTAGGAACAATTATCACACTTATGTCGCCTTTTGGGGGTGATTCATCTAACATTTTAAGGATATGTATATAGCCCCTTTGTGAAAACTTTCTCGCGTTTCTTTTCCATTTATATTAACATATATATAGCATGGTAATCACATGTTAATTTCAATTCGTTATGAAAACACTATTTGCATAAATGTTAGACATATGAGAGCTGGACTAACAATTAGTCGTGTAATATTCCTTTGCATTAAGTTTAAATAAAAAAAAATCGTGAAAAATAAGCGTTACTCACACGCACTGAAGAAACAACACGACGAAGAGTAAAGAGAGAGAGAGAGAGAGAGAGAGAGAGAGAGAGAGAGAGAGAGAGAGAGAGAGAGAGAGAGAGAAGGAGAGAAGAGAGAGAGAGAGAGAAGAAGAGAGTGTGTGTCCTATTGTGTATATAGTCAGTGTAGTTTGTGTGATGCGTGTGTTGTGAATATCTGTCCCGAACTCAATTTTTCAACATTGGTGTCAGCTACTTTAATTGTGTGTGTGTGTGCTGTGATGCCTTATATATATATTATATATATAAACTGATTATATATTTATAAATGATATAATTATACGCTATTAAAATATTATATATATATTCACCTATATAATAATAATCTATATCTATAGTATACATTATCTATATAATAATATAATATATTATATATATATTATAATATATGATTCATTGTGTCTTAATGTGTATATGTTCTGCTGACCCAAAAGGCAGTTCCAGATTTGTGTTTAAAATCTTATGAGCGAACACAAAACCGGGTATTTACATAGTACCATCTTTCCTTTTTTTCTTTTCTTTTTTTTTTAGCTTGGTACCCCACCCCTACACCCCAAGAACTCCTTAAATTATATGTACACTAATACCTCCATGAATATTTACTTCAGTAATGCTTTTGTACTTTTTATATAATAACTCTATTAATACTCTTACCAGCGCTCGCTAATGCTAAGATTTATTACTATAATAGTTAGCTTAGTACCATACACTTACTTTCTTGTTGTCGTATTCCTATTCCTAATTTTTCCTGTGATAAGAAATAAATAGTTTTGCTCTTTTTCTTTAATCTGATAATAGTTAAAATGCGTAATATTATAATTATGATAATAATAATAAAGACTCTGAGACCGAGGAGATTAAGTAATAGTATAGACAGATATGTAGATAGAGACAGATAGATAGAGAGATACATAAATTGATAGATTAGACAGGATAAAAAGAATAATGAGATAGATACATACACAGAGGGAGAGAGTGAGAGGGAGATGGAGAGAGAGAGAGAGTGACGAAAGAGAGAGAAGAGAGGAGAGAGAGAGAGACGACGATGAGGAGAATGAGAGAGGAGAGAGAGGAAAGAACAGAGAGAACAGAAGACAGAGACAGAGGACAAGAGAGAGAGAGCTAGACAGAGAGGGAGAGAGGGAACTAAGACCGAGAAGAGAGAGAGAGGAGACAGAGATCGTACAGACTGACGAGAAAGCCGGAAGACCACTAGAGAAAGAACTGCTGGGGCAGGAGAAGGATAGAGAGATTTGAGGAGAGAGGACCCCTAGAAAGAAGAGAGGAGACCAGGAGACCCAGAGGACAGCAGAGGAGTGAGTAGAGAGGAGAGAGAGAGGAGAAGACGAGAGAGAGCCAGAGGAAGAGAGGAGAGGAGAGAGAGAGACGGAGTAGGGGGAGAGGAGAGATGACAGAGAGAGAGAACAAGAGAGACGGCAGAGATGAAGAGAGAGAGACAGAGGAGAGGGAGAAAGGAAGAGAGAAGGAGAGATAGAGAGGAGAGAAGAAGAAAGCAGAAGAGCAGAGAGAAGACGGAGAGATGAGAGAGGAGATATTTTATTTAATCATCCCGGAAATCATGAAGAGATCAAGCATAATGCTATGATGGTACAGACAAGACAATCACGGCTCTACAGTAGACAAAACATCAGTGAAATAAGCCAGTTCTGATGATTGGCAATAATTAAGTAGCATACTATAGGGGTTGTCTATCTTACAGCGATATAAAAGGAAAAAAGCCACACACTAAGTAACGCACGAGACCCTAACAGGGGAGAGACCGAATGGGTGATAGAACACCTCGCCTGCCATTCGGGGGGGACTGGGTTCAAATCCCAAGTCTGTTTTGTCGTAATTGTTTTTTTGTTTGCGAGTATGCAAGTAATATGATAGATCTCATTGTAGAATGAAAACCTTTGTAATTAGAGCACCAAGCCAATCAAAATAACCGAGAAACATATAATGTGCAAACGAGAGTATGGTACTAAAATTAAGATTGAGGTGTGCGATTTGCGAAAGTGTGCTTGTAATTTCACAGAATTTTATATTATTAGAATTGACAACACGCTCATTAATCACTGGAATTTGCCTAAAAAACGGGATACAACCCGGCAGAAAAACTTGATAGATCAGCAGTAGCTGAAGATCGATGAGAAAAAACAGAAGAGATGAGAGACGGGAGAACGAGGTAGGAGAGACGGAGGAGAGAGAGAGGACGAGAGAATAGCAGGATACGATAGAGAGGGAGAGAGTGAGTGAGGGTGAGTGGAGAGGAGACAAGAGAAGCAGGGAGAGAGAGAGAGAGAGAGAGAGCGAGAGAAGAGAGAGAGGAGAGACGAGGAGATGGAACGACGAGGAGAGAGAGAAGAGAGAGAGGAAGAGAGGAGAAGAGAGTCGGGAGAGAAGAGAACGGAGAAGGAGTGAGAGTGAGTGTAGAGTGAGAGAGAAAGGAAAGGCGAGGGGAGGAGAGAGAGAGGAATAGGAAGAGAGAGAGAGAAGAGAGGAAGAGAGAGAGAGAGGAGCAGAGTAGGAGGAGAGAAGGAGAGAGAGAGAGAGAGAGAGAGAGAGAGAAGAAGGCAAAAAGACAACCTCACAACAGGCTATCATAAATCCCCCCAAAATAAATCAAGCACACATTATCATCTTGCGTGATATATGAAAAGATTTTTCCATTGAAATCATGTAACCAAAGTTTATGGTGCGAAAAAGGCGCTTTCAAAGGCTCAAAGGCGAGGAGTAGCTGCAGTAAATCATTCTAGACTTTTTGAAAAATATTACATCATCTGATTACCTGCTTTTGTGCTTTAAAACATTAATACATTATTCTTTTGGTTTGCCTTGGGTGATTTTCTTCATTTTTTGCCTCACCACAACGCAAACACATGTAAGTTTAAAGCAACAACAGTACTATCTATGGTGTTGATGGTGATCACTATATATCACAGAGAAATAGTCACCATCATCATCATTATTGTTACTGATATTACTGCCGCTGTAATGACTACTACGACGAACACAGCTGCTTTTCTGAACGATAGTCTTATGAACTATATCACTGGATGTAAGAAAAAAAAAACAATAACTGAGAAACGAATGAGGAGCTAAACAATAAGAAATTAAAATCTTCATCGTCAGTTTAAGAATGGCTTCAATAATTCGTCTAAAAAAATAATTGCTGTTGTTAAGATTGCCAATGCCATTACCACATAATTTTTTATGTTTTTTTTTTTTTTTTTTTTTTTTCAGTTGTTGTTATATCGTTATATTTTCCGTTAGCATCAATATTATCTCTTTCATCGTCCTCATTATTTTTATCATTTCCATCTTCCAGTTTCTGTTGTTACGGTTACAATCGTTCTGCACTTTCAATATTATTATCATTGCCTAATAAAAGACATATGCCACAATCTGACGCATATTAATAATAGAAATACGGATTTTATTAACCCCAGGGGACGGCACCTGCTCGATAATGTTATACCGCCTTAGGTGCTAAAGATGGAAAAGGTTTGGTAATAACGACCCTAATAATAGACCAGGAACTACGATAATAGCAATAACGATAATGACAATAGCAAGGAATAGGAGGAGAGAAGAGGTGCTATGAATTGAAATATGAAAGGAATGCGTAAAAAGTTGATAAATAGCAAAGATTACTATTTCGATGAAAGAAAATGCAATAAAGTACTAGTATCGATTTCAGGACAAAAACAAAGAAAAAGAAAAAAAAAAAGAAAAAGAAAAAAAAAGAAAAAAAGGAAAAGAAAAAAAAGAAAGAAAAAATTAAAAGAAAAGATAAGAAAAGAAAAGAAAAAAGAAAGAAAAAAGGAAAAAGAAAAAGAAAGAAAAAAATAAAAGAAAAGATAAGAAAAGAAAAGAAAAAAAAGAAGAAAAAAAAAAAAAAAAAAAAAAAAAATATATATATATATATATATATATATATATATATATATATATATATATAATATATATATATATAATATATAAAGTAAAACATCCAGAACCCAAACACATTAAGGACTTGAATCTTCCTTCCGCTACTTACACACGAGATTGGAATTTGTTTTAAAAGGGAAGGGAGGGTTCAACGAGCTCATTTTTTAACGTTAAATATTTACTCTTAATCTGCGAAGTGCAGGATGCAATGGTTGATTGATTATTTAAGATTATCTGCCGCCTCAGCAGCTAAGGTCATTAGCGGCGAAAACCTTTGTGGAATTATGATGTTAAAATATTCAAAACGTTTAAAAATCTCACAAGAAATAATGGGTTGCAATGGCTAATCGCTTTTCCATTATCATGTAGCACTCGGCAGCCCTAATTTCTTCACCCCTTTAATGGCCGGAGTAACTAGGGACAACTCGGCGATCGACCCACCCCGCCCACCGCCACAGAACGACCCAACGACGAGCTACGCGGAGGGTGGGTAAGGGCCGAGGGGTCGTTCGATCGCCCGCCCGCCTCTGCCTGCGACTTCGACTTCGGCTTCTAAAAGGAAAAATCAAGGGTGGTTCTTTTTTTGATTTTCGTTTTCAGTTTCGTTTGGGAGGTTCATTCTATAAAATTTGTTTCTCTGTTTTAATAAATACCTTTGTATCTTAACGAACGAACTTTGTATCCATAAGAAAAGGTAGGAAAGCGTTTCGTATAGAAGTCCTTTATATCATTTATTTTTACTACTCACTCATAATCATAAGACTGTACCGTCTCCGTTTCTAGAAAAAATAGTTCGAAAAATACTGTACTAACTACGAGACTAAAGGAAATTGATAACAAAAGACCTAGAAGCAAGAATGAATAAATAAATGTGAAAATAAGAAAAATAATAGAAACAAAAGAGCAGATATTTAATCCGATTACAATGGTTTCTGAGAACGTGCGAGAAAAATAAATGAAGAAATGAATAGATAAGCAAAAAAAAAAGGAAAAAATAATGTAGAAGTAAGAAAAAATGGAATTAGCTCGTCTAAAAGATATATAAAGGAAATTAGTTGCTAAAGTTATCGTATAAGCAGATTAATTCTTAATCATATATTCGGGAATCAGTCTAAAACGTATCAAAAGTATAGAAGTGACAAAGACGAGTAGAAAGAGAAAACATGAAATTTTGAGGATAAAAAAAAAAAGATAAATAAAAAAAAAGAAAATAAAGATTGGCTCTCAAAAAGGCTTGCGGTCGTCTCCCGCCGGATGAGAGTCTCCAGCGCTCGACTAAAAAGGTTTGAGCAGCGGGCTGAATTTACATGAATTTCAAATCTCATTCCATCCATTCAGCGAATCCTCTGTTTACTTGTCTATCCATCTATTCAAACACAAACACAAATACACACACTCATGTGTATGTGTGTGTGCTGTGATTACATATTGTATATATTATGTATATATTAATAATATATGGTATATATATTATAATATACTATATACTAGTAATGCCGTATATATATATATATATATATTATATAATATATATGTACATCATATATATATACAGTATCTATAATATATATGTATATATATATTATATATATGATTATATATATATATATATATATATATCATATAAGTATGTGTCTTGGTGTAATAAATAATACGTAATGAATAGATAAATGAATAAATATACATATATATTATATACCTATTATATATATATATATATTATATATATTATATATTATATTAATGTGGTGTGTGTGGTGGTGTGTGTGTGTGTGTGTGTGTGGTGTGTGTGTGTGTGTGTGTGTTTGTTGGTTGTGGTGTTGGTGTATGTTGTGTATGTGTGTATGAGTGGTGTTTTTGTATTATATACATATGGCAATACTAATTAAGGCAGCCGCACTGCACATACCGAGGAAAGTATAATAGAATTATTGAATTATTAATTATCAATTGAAATTCAAAGGTTGTCTCTCGAGGAGTCCATAAACCTCGTTGTCTCGAAACTAAGCAATATTGTACGGCGAAATACCCCAGCGGGCCCCTCCCCAGAAGGGTCCGGGGGCTTACCCCTCGGTGGCTGGTTAGGAAGGTATGCTTCGTTTGTACGAAAAGGGCGGCGGTGCCCCTGGGTAAAGGAATAGTACCCAGGAAAGGGGTCCGCGGATCGTGGCCCCCGGGTAAGGGAAATACCCAGGGAGCGGGAGTCCGAGAGGTGTGGGCCCTTCTGGAGGAAGTCTTTAGGGGAAGGTTGCCTTTGTTGGGGCGATCATCTCTAAGAAATTCGTCGCCGAATTTCGGCAACATCTGACACGACGGCGCGGGGCATCTTGCAGCGGCGGGGAAACGATTTTTGGTTTTTTTCTTTTGTTTGTTTCTTTTATTTATTTTAATCTGATTTTGGGGTTTCTATTTTTTTCATTTTTTTTCCCATTACTTTCACTTTTTTATTACGACGATTCAGCTCGGGTTTTCATTTTTGCACTTCGTTTAAATCCGGCCTTTCGATTCGGTGATTTTGTTTTCTTTTAATTTTTCAGTTATGATTCCACTATTTCTCCGTGTATGCCCCCCCCCCCCATCGATCCCAGATTTTTCATGGGTTGGAAGACATGACAAATAGACGCAGCTGTCTTACTTAGAATTATCATACATAAATATAAATTTATGTGTATATATGTGTGTATAATGTGTCGTGTGTGTGTGTGTATATAATATATATATTATTATATTATATATATATATATATATATATTATATATATAGTTATATATATAACTATATATAATTATATATATATATATTATATATACACACACACACACACACACACACACACACACACACACACACACACACACACACACACACACACACACACACATATATCGTATATATATAATATAATATATAATATTATATAGTTATATATATATATATATATTAATATATATAAATATGTATATATGTGTGTGTGTTGTGTGTGTGTGTGTGTGTGTGTGTGTGTGTGTGTGTGTGTGTGTGTGTGTGTATGCTTCATATATATACATATATATACAGTATATATACAAAAATAGTATATAAAAAGTGATGATAAGATGAAAAGAAAAAGAAACGAAGAATCAGCAAGTTCACCTCTCTCTCCTGAGCTTCGATACTAATTGCATTTTGCATAATATCATACATTTCGTTCATTAACGCAAAGGGATTTTTTTTCTTTGCAGAGAAATTAGATGGCGTAATGAATTATATGGATTTGCATATCTAAGTAATATGATGTATGGTCGTTGTTTCAGTTACATCATTTATCAATCGTTGTTGCTACCATTAGAATAATTAGAATTGGCATTAGTATTATTACCTTCATTAACATTATTGATATCTGCATCATCTTCAATAGCGTCATCATTATCATTACTAATTAATTAAACGATATCTAAGCTGTGATTAGAACCTTAATCTTTAAGCTTTACGTAAGTTTCTGATTTGTTATCTAATCTCTCTATCTCTCTATCTGTCTATGGCTCCTCCCCCCCCCCTTTTCTATCCTCTCTCTTGGGTCTATTCCTCCTCACTATTTCTCACTCTCTCTCTCTCGTCTCTCTGCTCTCCTCTCTCCTCTCTCCGCGCATCTCTTCTCTCTCGTAATCTATGCTATCTAGTCTCTGTCGTACGTCTCTCTCTCTCCCTCTCGTCCATCTCGCTCTCCGTCTCTACTCTCTGCTCTGCTCTCTGTCTCACGCGTCGCCTCTGGTGCGGGGGGCGGCTCTCGTCTCTCTCCTCTCGCTCTCTCTCTAGTACTGTTCTCTCAGACGCCTTCTCCGTCCTCTCTACCTGTATGCCCTCCTCTCTCACATGTACTCGTCGTGCCTCCTCGTTCCTCTTTCCTCGCTCCTCTCTTCTTTCTCCTGCTCAGGCTCTTTCCTTCTCATCTCTCTCGTTTCTCGTCTTCTCTCGGTGTCTCTCCTCGTCTTCGTCTCTCTCTCTCTCTCTCACAAGCTCGCACTCACCACAGTCATCTCTCTCTCTCCGTCGCCTTCTCTCTCTCTCTGTCTCTCTCTCCTCGCTTGGGGAGGGGGTGAACGTGCGATCTCCTCTCTCGGAGCATTCTCGTCAGCATCTCGAGTGGGCGCTCTCTCCTTATCTTAATTATCTATCTGATCTAATGCTATCTATCTATCTATCTATCTATCGCTTTCATCTCTTTCTCTCGCCTATCTCATCTATCTATCTTATGCTATCTATTATTATTATATATCGGAACTTGGAGTCCTACCATGGTTTCCCCTTTGCCTGAGTAGGCGCCCGGAGCGGGCGGGCGAGCGTCCGCAAAATACGCGAATCACATATAGTTCGATGAATCACACCTACAAATTCACAGTATTTGTCCGTCCGCTGTGCTTTGTCTGCTCGATAAATGCCACTACAGGTTTATCTGACTGGCTTTGCCTGGGGTTGAAGGCTGTGATGTAGGAGGGAGTAAGGCGCGCCTATGGAAATGTAGAGATGCATGTTCATACATATTGGCGATAGGAATTTGAGAATGTTTTGTAGGATCTCGAATTGCTACTAAACTGAAGGCCAGGGTTGGCTGAGAATATTATGTGTAAAGGTTTGGCGTATCTAGTTAGTTCATGATCTTGTCTCTTTTTCTCTTTTTCTCCGTTTCAGTTTGTTCTTTTCTGTTTGCTTTATCCTTGTCGCTTTCTCGATCTCTGCCTCTCTCGTCTCTCTCTATGCCTAATCTATCTCGTCTATCTATCTAATCTAACTTTATCTATCTATCTATTAATCTGATCTATCATCCTATCTATCGTCTTTGCTCTCACTCCGTCAGTTCTCTCCTTCTCCTTGTGCCAGTGGATGGTAACGCCCGGCCATATCTCTGCAAGCATGGGGTAATTTAGAAAGCCAAAGAGTGAGATACAGACAGCATGTCACAGCAAACGAAGATCCGTTTATCGGTCCCTGGCCTGGCCTTGCGTCTCTCGTCTCTCCTCTCTGGCATCTCCATCAGTGCGGCTCGCTCTTCCTCCGTCGTGGGGGTGGGCTCGTTCAGATCGCGTCGAGCCCTCGATCAATCATCTCTCTCGTATCTCATCTCCCGTCTCTCTCCAGCCGCCTCCTCCGTGTCTCCTCTCTGCTCTCCCTCGCTCTCCTCTCGTCCCTCCGCCCCCCCCTCCCCACCTCCCCTCTCCCCCCGCCCCCTCCCCTCCCTCCCCCACCCCCCGGCCCCCCCACCCCCCGCTCCCCCACTCCCCGCCCCCGCACCTCCGACCCCCTCGCGTCTCTCTCGTCGGCACACCACCGAGGCTCTCTCGTCTCTCATTTCTCTCTCTCCACATTCCCAATTCCTTACCTTATCCTCTCGACCACTCCTTTTACAAGACGTCTCTCCATCACCAAATTATTGTTAATTACTTATGTCTATACAACACACACAGCTAAACGGCCTGTTTTTTCTTTTGCCGCCTATGTTTTATTGCCTTGCCGGGCGCCCCCCTTCTCACATCC